>JAEQBH010004125.1:0-179196 GCA_016808115.1 Tetrastigma voinierianum
TATCCGCCTAGAAGTCCCCGTTGCAAAGGCAATATGGCCTAGTACATACTTCTGAGCATACATAATACCCCAAGTAATTAGCAAGGTACATTCTTCATTTGAAGCTTTCAAAATCCGATCAGAGGGACATCAGACACTAACTTATCACCTTTACAAATAGGAGCAATTCTTCTACATTGTTGCATGTTGAATCTTTCTTAAATACGATCAACATATGCCCTCTCGAGATAAACCCAATAGTCCGCGAGAACGATCTTGGCGAATCTCAATGCCGACAAAAGACGCCACCAAGGTCCTTTATATCAAAGTTCTTTTGACAACATCCACTTTGTCTCATGCAAAGAAACTTGCTGTCACCGCTTGTGCTGTGGTAGATATCATCCACATAGAGTATATGAAAATGAATTTCCTCCCACTGACCTTAGTATATACATTGATTCACTTTGTTCTCAACAAACCATATGAAGTAAATAACACTATAAAATTCTGCCAATTACTGTCTAAAGCTCGCTGACACCACAAAATGTGACTTTTTCAAATTTACATACAAGTGTATTCGAATCATTTGCTACAAACCTTCGTTGCATCATAGACTTCTTCATTATATCCCACTGGAGAAAGGCGCTTTTAACATCCATTTGATGTAACCCACATCAAATGAGCAACTAATGCCATGATCACTCAAAGAATCTTTAGAAGAGACTGAGAAGTTGCTTCATAGTCTACTTTTTCTCTCTGGAAAGTGGAAACCTTTGTATACTAGCCTGGGTTTTAACTTTCAATCTTTCCTAGGGTCCCTTTAGTCTATACACCATTTGGTGTTAATGGCCTATGACCTTCAAATAACAAATTCCCAAACTCCATTATGCCTCCTCATAGATCAATTTCATCTCTCATCGCATCTAACCATAGTTCGACTGAGACAAGATACAAATTTCCGCATGTCACTGGATCAGCCATACAACCGATATCAGTCTTGCCTCTCATGATAGACTAAATAGTCCGGTGGTATAGCCGATCAGCTCCTCCCTAATGGATCTCCCATCGAGTAGCAATAGCCACATCCTGCACCTGAGAGACTTGATGAACTTCATTAGGAGCTGTCTCGACAACAGGATCCCGAGCCTCAACAGGTTCAATATGGTGTGTGGGAGTCTCCACAATTATCTGTATGGGAGGAGATAAAGATGCCATATCACCCACCGTACTATTATCCTCAATAGTCTCTGTGGAGCAGCCTACTTTCTTCAATTTCACATCAAACTCCAAAACTCGGCCGTCTCGTTGATTCCACAATTTCGCGCTCCATCGATTATAGAACCGACATCCCTTCGAATTGTTCTGTAAGATACAAAGTAACACCGAGTGGTTCTCAGTCCAACTTACTTACCGTTGATTATACAACTTCACTTCTGCAGACATCCTCTAAAACCTTATGATGGTTTAAGCTAGGCTTACACTCCAAAATTCCATTAACTCAAAAGGAAATAATGGAACAACTTTGTAGGGTACACGATTTAATGTACAAAGTCGTTTTCAAAGCTTCACCCTACGTAAAACCAGTAAATTCATTCTACTAATCATACTCCTTACTATTTCCATAAGAGTACATTGCGCCATTACACTATTTGCTCAGACTCCTACAGTAAACCGAGCCACTATCCCGTAATCCCCAAGTATTTGGCGAATGGCTCCCTGTCGTCCCAAGATCGCCATGCTTACCATAATACTCACCCTGCTTCCATCTAACAACCTTTTATGACTTTTCCAACTGCTGACTTTAAATTCAAAAATCTTAACTGTCAAGAGATCACTTTTCTTTGATACAGATAACTATATCGAGAATAGTCATCAATAAATGTGATGAAATAAAATTTCTACACAAGGTTGTCGTGATAGTCCACTTATATCTGTGAATGACCTCCAACAAGTCGAACTTCGGACTAGCTTTCTTTTCTTATCTTGGTCATTTTACTCCTACAACAGCTTCACGACGTCTCTAAGTCATTTTTAAGAGCAGTGATGTTACCTTTACAATTTCTTTCTACTCTATCCTTAGAGATATTGCCGCTTATGCCACAATGATAAGACCGTCTTCAGGCAATGGTCTCAGAAACAACCTTTCACAGAGGCGACGATATGTCATTAGAGATAAACACAATCTGTACAACTGCTGGACATATATCAAAGACCTGGTCCTTATTTGAATCAAGAAACAAAGAAATTAACATTGCTCTTGATTTCTGGGGTAAAGAGTAGTCATACTTGTCCAACACGATACCTTAACCAAGTTCCGTCTAAATGAAGGTACATAAAAAGTGTCTTTCAACATTAATCTAAAACCAAAGTCTAGAATCAAGATTACATCTCCCACAAACACAACATCACTTTTCTCATGTTTCTTAATAAAGTGAGCTCCTGGACCATCCCTACATTTGGCTTCCTCCTGCTTTATGAATCCTCAGATAAGAAACGCAACATGATTAGTTGCACCGCTATCGAGCCACCAAGAACTGATGGTGCTGCTGATCTACAAACAAGTGCTAAAGAATCACACCGAGTACCACGCTGGACAAACCAAGCTTTAAACTTGCACAATCCTTCTTTATGTGACCTTCTTCTACATAAAGAAGCAGCTGACCACCATCCCTTTCATGAGTCTTTTCACCCATATTGTTAGATTGACCCAGAGGCCATGAGAGTACCTTTAAGGAGCAACGACTTTGACCCTTATTTCCTTTGTAAATCCAGAAACACATAAGGCCATATGCCCCTTTTTCCTTCTAAGTTTCTCTTCCCTCTACCACCACCCTGCTATCAAGTCATTAATTGACCAACCTCATCTCAGAATTGTAATTTGTCTTATAATCCCAAAATCAGTGGAAGGGGAAGTTTGATGCACAATGCATGATTTGAATAAATGATGAGCTGAAGCTTCGTCTTTACGTCTACCATCCTAAGGATTACACCCTAACCTCAAATAGTACTACTACTTCACAATAAGAGCTAAGAAGTGTACCAATCTCAGCATTAGATGAAATGCGGTTTCTAGCCTCTAAGGCTGCCATCATTTCCTTAGCAAGACAACTAGCTGGTAAAACCACTTTTATGTTCTTGAATGGATTTATTGTCATCACAAACCTATTGCTCTTTCCAAAGTGCAATAGTCCGCTTCTTGAACTAACACAAGATCGCCTCCTTGGGAGTATGATCACGCAATAAAACAGAGACATCCCACCAACATGAGACTAAACTCCAGTCAAGTGTGCCACTCTTTGCGGTCACAACCCAATTGAATCCTAAAAAATTCTCTCATACCGTGGATAAACTTTATGTATCAAGACCACTATATATATGTAATGCTAGATCGGAAAACAGGGCGATGTCTTACATTACATGTCATGCTAATTATACTGTTCAATCTGACACGACACCAAATAGTAATTAATTAATTACCTTAATGAAAAGATGTTATGAAAATAATAATGGTAATTCAAATAGTAATTAATCAATTACCTTAATGAAAAGACGTTATGAAATAATAATGGTGACCGGCCGGTCGGGTCAACGACGGGTCGGGTCAAACCGAGGTCGGATCGCCTCAATGACGCAAGATAACGCCATCAACGGTTAATGGCGAAGAGACGTCACGGCTCGAATCCGCCGCGGCGCGGGCCGGGCCACCGCGTCAAGCCACGCCAGCGCGGCACGCAGGCGCCGCGGGCGGCGGTCCGTCCTCCGCCACGCGCCACCCACAATACTCGCCCTCGGCGAGGATCCGCTATACAAAATTTAACTTTCATCCGTTAAAAATTCAAACCGGACAAACACTCTCGAACAAAACCTAACTGCATGCTCTGCCTCTCTAAACTATGCAGGCTCATACTGTGCAGCCAATAACATGGCACGCCCAAAGACTTATACAGAAACAGCACCAGAGAATGTCATCATGACTGATTGAATCCATCATGCTTACACGAGTTCCATCCGCTAACACGAACTCAAGATCTTCTCCCTATCCCCTCGTTAAAACATCGCCTAATGAGATCGTGTTTACTCACGAGGAGAGTTTTCTAATCCGGATGTGAGCCAAAATGTGTATCATTAGGTTAAGGAGGACTTTAGCACTATTTATGTAGCCCTCACCACGTGCCTCCATTAGCTCTGGCCGCACTCACCCACACTAGCCACTCTATATTAGGATCAATTAAGAATCTATATATCTCACCTTTTTTGGCTAGACCAAACGACCCAGTTAATTTCACCATATAGCCCACATTAAGAAATTCTGTACAATGCACCTTTAACATAGTTCCCTCAAGGGTATTTAGAAAAATTAACAAACACTTTGTGCTTTTTTATATTATTAAATATTATTTTAACATTTGTTCATCATGCCTAATTATATGGTAGAGCACTCAACGCTTCAAAAAACATGAGCATAAGGAAGGGGCATGGAAATACTACTACATCAGAACAAGTACTAACTTTCAAAGAATATTAAATCTACATTTTACTTTAATATGGCACATAATCACATATTGTAAAAAAATATTTTTCTACCACCTTTTTACCTTTCATATATCATATATAACTATATGGGTTAATTATAAATGATGTTTCCTTAAACTTTTTTATTTTTTTATTTTGGCATCTCTCAATTTTTATTTTTGTTTAATCATGTATACTTTTTGATATTTTTTTCTTATTTTGGTGTCTCAACTTTTATTTTTTTTCAACCAAGTGTCCAAACTTTTAGATTTTTTTTCTATTTTGGATGTCTCAACTTACTTTTGCTTAATCAAGTGTTTCAACTTTAATTTTGTCCAATCATGTGCTTCAATGCCTATTAAAGGTTATTAAGATATTTGAATAAGCAAAAATGCATCCAAAACATTCTAATAAACTTTTGAAAAATGTGATGAAATTACTTAAATGGTCTAATGAGGATATTGAATAAGCAAAAATTGCATTTAAATTAACATTGCATATTATATAAAAATGTTGAAAATGGTTAAAATGAACTTTAATGAGGTTAAAGGACAATATTATCATTTCTATGTTAGGGTATTTGTTATATATTAGTTAACATAATAAAAGAAATTGATAAAAATTATTGTTATGGAATTGAGATAAAATAAACATTTTTATTATTTAAAAATACTTTTAATAACTAATGTTTTATCTAAAATTTTCATACTTAGAAAAACTAGTAAAATAATAGAAGATAATTAGAAGTTGTTGTTTTTTTAAATTATTATATTTCTTTTTTTAAGATTTTCTTTTTTTAATTTTTATCTCAATTCTATACTAGTCAATTTTATAAATTTCCTTTTATAGTAACAAATAGATAGTAAAACCACCAATGAGACTGATTGGCTAAGTGGTTAAGGGCACTTATAGGCATAGGGGTGGGAGGTAACTAGTTCAAGTCCTTACAAGGACAAATTACTTATAAAAAATATACAGTAAGTCTGCTAATGTGAAAAATCATAATATTGTCATTTCACTTCCTTAAAAGTCATTTAAGTAATTTTATTATTTTTTGTGATGTGGAATGCCATTTAAATTTAATTTTTCCTATAAACATTTAATTGAACAAATATAAAATTGAAGCATCCAAATAGAAATTAAGAGCCTATTTGGTTGTATTAAAATAATTTTCTCGGTTTTGAGAATAAAAATCATTTTGAAATATTCTTAACAATGTTTACCATTATTCCAAAAATAATATTAATTATGTCAAAGTGTTTTTAATTGTTTTTTTTTAAACTAAAAAGAAAGTTGAAAAAGTAAACTTTAAAACAAAATGAGAAATGATATTATTATATTTTTCCTCATCACTAATTTCTAAGTTCTTATAATTTTTACCTGGTTTATTTCCAAATAAAATTATAATTAATGTACATAAGATAGTTTATGTAAATTCCTTCCATTGTCACTACAACGGTTTTGTATGACTAAATAATGACAAAATATTCCAATTACTTTCATTCGCCGGGATGAAAGATATGTTTGGATTTAAATCTAAACAACAAAGTTTATTTTTTTACTTTTTATCCTGAAAAATATGGGTTTAATTGCCATTGATGAGTTGAGGATTTGTGTCCACACAATATCTTATATTATATAATTAGTTTTGATGTTAAACATGGTAATTTAAACTTACTAAGATTTTACAATAAAAAAAAATCTTGAATCTAAAATTTTTTAATTAAATAAGAAATAAATTTCTTATGAATCTCAAAATATGATTTCAATGAGATGAGAAAGTTTTTTTCACATAACTTTTCGTTAAAAGATTAAGAGTCTTTGGTTCATATGATTTAAAAATAATGTTTTTCTTAAAATTTATTTCCAAATATTCTTAAACTATTTTGTAATTAATATTTTCAAAAGAATTAAAAATGAAATAGTTCTTTATGGATTTTAAAGAAAACATAGAAAATAATTCTATTATTATTATTATTCGAATACAACATGGAAAATACTTATCAACAAACCAAAGGTATTGTTCTCAAAAAATTGCTTGTTTAGTGGGTTTATATCTCTTTAATCATTATTTTTTCTTTATTTTAACACAAATTATTTGTAAACTGATTATTAAATATCAGTTTTTCAAATTTTAAGCAATTAAAGACTACCTACAATAAAAATAAAATAAAAACTGTTCTCTAATAAAAATATATTAATCACGAAATATTGATAATAATACTTTATTTTTTTTTTTATGAAATAATAAGTAACTTTCCTAATCCTTAACAAAGCAAACATATATAATATTATATGTCTATGTTTTTAAATATCATCAACAATAACAATGACAAACAGGGCCTTAGGTAACTTTTTGCAAATGCCTCCTCTTTAAGATTTGAGAGGCACAAATGTCCATATTTCCACCCTTTGACTATCATCTTGCCGAAATACAACCAAATCCAGGATGTTTGCAACATCTCTCCACCTTCATCAGTACAGCCTTGTTGCTAGCTGAAAAATATTGTATTTATTTGAAAAAAAAATTGTTAATGCAATTAATATTGAACTATACGTAACATTAAATATATATTATGTATATCCTGTTATTTAAACATATCATTTAAATATATGTTGATAACGTCAACTCATGCAGATATGGTTATATTCTATTTGGAAGAATATATATTCAGTAAATTTAAATCAACTTTATAAACATTCTGAAGAAAAGTATTAAGCTAGAGTTGGTAGTTACATTGCTTTATAATTTGCAATAGAAAACATAAAGAGAATCATATGTAGATGCAATTAATACGAAGATGAAAAGATATGAATGGAACAAACCTAGGTATCACGAAGCTATTATAAGGAGGAACGACACACACTTCTTCACTTTGTTGGCCATTGTTGAGTTGGTGTTTAAGTTTGGGTTTCAAGATTTTGAAAAGCATATAAATAGAGAACATTCAATGACTAAATTTGGAAGAATATTAACTATACTGCACTGCCTTCTCACAATACATAAATCTAAAACGGCATCTTTAAATAATATGAAAACTTTTCCCTTTTTATAAAGAATTAAGAGTGTGAATTAAAGTCAATTCTAAAACTGAAGAAGAAGAATAATAATAGTTTCCATGTTCAAGTTATATGGTCTCCTTCCATTACCAAAGATATCCAATAGAATATTTTTTTTTTTTAAAAAAGGGTATCCGATAGAATCCAAGATCCTGACAATTTTATGGTTATCTCTTATTGCTAAATCTATGCTTGACCCTATTTATATTTTTGTTTTTGATCATTAAATGATCAATCCTCATCTGTGAGAAAATTCTGATTTTATAAAATTTGTGGGAAATTATAAAAATAACGAGAAAATGAAGAAAATTAAAAGTAAAAAGAAAAAAAGAAAAAAAGAAATAACTAGGCGCATATATACCATTAACACACAAAAAAAGAAAAAACTATCCTTATTTTATTTTATTTTTTCCTTTCCGTAATTTTAATAAAATTTCTATTATTTCATATTATATAAGTTTATAAGAATATAAAAATATGAATATATGACCGGAATCAAATATCTATAGCTGTACCTCCTTCTCATTCCATAATATTTTCCTTGTTATTTTGTAGGAGAGTAATTAGAAAATATTATAATATTTTTCTTACCATTTTCCTTTATATTTTCTTTTCTTTATTTTTTTCTATATCATCCGTAAAATAATTTCATGGTCTTTTTTTTTTCCTTTTTCTAGCATTTTCCAAGAACTAACCAAAATAATTAGAAAATTTTTTTAATTCTCAAATTTTGAGACAAAATTTTTCATTTAGAAAAAATTATCTTTCTCAATGTTAGTTCAAATATATGGTACTTATATTGGAATGTTAAACCTAATTTTTCAAAATTTTAACATTTTGGAATGAAATTTGATCGCTTTTCAAGATAAATCTATTGATTTAGTTAACAATACAATCTATATTAAACATAGAATCAGTGGGTGTATTGTTCCCAGAGGATGATGCAAGATCCAAGTTAATAGCAAAATGACTGATTCAAGCCTACACATTTGATAATAAAAATACCATAATATTTAAGATTTCGATACAAAGATAATAGACAATAGGATTAGATTTGATCCGATGACTGGTCGATCAAACTTTGTCATTTGAATTGCCAACATGAAAACCCATTAATTAGCAAACTGTCACAACTATCCGTCGTAGCAAACTGTCAAAACATGCTACAACATGCTACACGCCGCATGCAACAGGTCAACGACAAAAACATGAAAAACAAAGGAAACACAAAGAAAAATAGCAAACCGCATCGCACACGTAAATTTGGATGTGGCATGGGATATTTTAGGTATTCCATCCCAACATGCGCAGATAAAGCCACGCACAATGAACAAGATCCAATGGACCAAATTTCAGTTTCTATCACATTGATATGTATAGAGTCGTTTATCGCTTTAAGATAATGCCATCGAGAAGCAAAATGTTCTGCCAAAATGGATCAATATTCCTAATTTAACACCGTCAGAAAGAATATGAAGACCAAAGACAAAGCAGGTTGGGGTTATAAGAAATGCGAAAGTAAAGACTCTTAAAATTGGAACAAAACTTTCAAGAAAAGGGATACATGTTACATGCTCCATCTGCAAGCAACAAGGACACAACAAAGCCAGTTGCTTAAAGGTTTGTTATGTTTATCTCTTATTTCCTTGAATTGATTTTTAATTGATAATCTTGATTGTTGGATGTCTTTTGATGTTTCAGAGGAAGAAACATCATAATGTCAATATCTCACATGATCCAACTCAAACTCAATCAACCCAAGCCCTTACTCATGCCCTCCCGCTTAAACCCGCTCTCTACTCAGCACATCTCTCCCTACTACGGCCCTACCCCTTCATACCCCGCCCTTCTTTGCTACCCAGCTCACCATGTCCCTGCCTGCCTCATGTCCTATGCCTGCCATGTCTCTACTCATGCACATTCCCTACTCATGGCCCCAAGTTTCTTCTCCTATCCCCGTCTCCTTCTCATACCCCCTTCCCCTACTAAGTCCCACTCCCTATACAGACAAATCAAGTTGTGGTACAACAAAACTCATATCCGTGGAGTAGCAAATCAAGAGCTAATTAAGTCAATCTTTTGGTGGTGTTGGTATTTTATTTGATGAAAGTACTAGTTCTATCGTATATTATGGGCAAGAGATGGTGATTTATAACACATGTTCATTTAGCTTTATATCTCAAACACATTATATTATATATATATTTTGATGAATGTAGAGTGACACATGGCTTGTTATGCATCAGGACACATGGCTTGCCATGTGTCATCATATGTCTCTCCATGTGGTTACACATGATCGCCTGTCAACCCATTGTTTCTCGAAATACGTGAAATTCTCATCATTTCAATTCAAACGAAATTCCGACCGCAGCTAATTTCACGAGACCCATTCCAACGGTGCAACCGCTTTGTCATCCGAGATTTGTAGTAATCCCAACTCTTCTTGGATTATTTAAACTACCGTTTTTGCCTCTCTTTTATTTCCGTTAAAATTTAAAATTTAAAATTCTTTCACGGGTTTTGGCTGTGTTTACCGACAAGATTTTTTAATCTAAACAAATTTTAACATAGTAAGAACACATTATAATATCATAAGAATATTGTACTATTTTTTCATCGTTGTTTTATCTCACCATGTTTTTACTTAGTTAGGTTTTTAATAAGACATATTTTTTATGATGGTTATTCAAGAAGGAGTGTTATAAATGAAGTCTTTATGTGGAGGTGAATAACCACGTTTGACTTGAGCCAAGATGCATGTATCACATTGATGTTGAAAGGTGATCTGCAGAATATCGTAACTACCTTTCATTACTCTCATTTACCAAGGAGTAAATGAAGCCACTGATGCCCATAAAAGGCCCTTCTCACATTTTCTATCGTCCCGTACAATACAATCTTCCTATCCATTTCTCTCACTTTCTCCATCTATTCCTTCTCCCATTGTTCCTTTATGGATTTATTCTCTTTTATATTTATAAGGGAGAAGAAAGAAAAGTATACTCTTTCACTTTTATATATTATATATTTTACAACATACATATATTGAAGCTAGGAAATTCACCCTATTTGATGTAAGGTCGCTTTTGAGAGCTCTCTATTTGGTATGCCGTTGCAATTTTTTGTTAAAATATGACAAGTCAAAATATAATAAATTAATTAATATATGATTTTTATTTTTTTTCAAGACTCATATTTGTAGAAATAACGATCTTATGAATTAGATGCAAATAAAATTAAAAAAGATAACTGGATGGTATTTAAATTAGAATTACATTTTTCATATCAAACTTTATACATAAATATGATTGTAACCAAAAGCTATGTTGACCAACATTACACATACATGATAATGATACATATTATATAAATATTATTATTATATGTATCATGACTTAACAAAAGTTTATGATGGTCCTTTTCAAACGAAAAGCAAGTTTTCATAAACTTTAAAATGCTATCCAACTTTATGTTACTTATTTTCAGATCGTTCTTTTATCAATTTGATTATTTTTGGCATATATTGTTAATTTTATTATTAAAATAAATATTATATTTATATTTATTTATCATGTTTCATAAAGTTGTTTAATATGGTAACTTGATTGAGGGGTTGGAAAATATCAAAGATTTCCATCAAGCTGGAAACTCACGAAAAATTGGTTTTATAATTTCAGAATTTTCTTTAACTTTATTAATTTTTATAATTATTAAATATTTAACTTAAAAAATAAATCTAATTAAGGTAGGTGATCAAGATCGTTATTTTTTGTAAAAAAATATCTTAAACTTCTTTTTTAATATCTTTTTACATTTTTTTAATACAATATCTTTATATTTATTTATTTTAAAAATTTAAAACTATTTTTTGTTAAAATTATTTTATTACCCTTTATAAATAAAATTTAATTACTTTTAAGATTTAATTTAAAATATTTTTTTAATATAATTAATACAAGGTAGTAAACTGTAAAAAAAAAAAAAAAAACAACCAACCTCTAACTTTTTCATCTTGTTATTTTTCTAGCATCTCTTTCCTTAAGCAATGAGGCTTTTTCTCATAAGAGGTGGATTTTACTTGAAATCACTCATCTACCTCTTTCTACCTTTTTCTTTCAAAGTAGTTATTCCACAAAATCGATATTTAATTCTGTTTTTCAGATTTTATCGTCGTCTTGTGCGGCGTGTTTGTGTCATCATCTTATGCGGCATGTGGTTTGTGTCGTCTTAGTACTTGTTGCGGCGCTTTCTTGTGTATGGGTGATTCAAGCAGCAAAACAAATTTGATCAGATAGAGACATCAAATTAAATCATGGTCGACAATATCGTTATAAATCAAATAGAGTTAATAAAGCCTAAAATGCCTCCTACCTGGTTCTGATTATACCTGACGTAACAAGATTTGATATGATAACTACAATGAATCAAACTTTGTCATCTAAATTGTCAACATGAAAACCATCTAAGAATACAACTACTTCCACAGAATGTTATGACAAATACGCAAATGTGTCGACGACAAACAACATGAAAAATGTAGAAAATAAAACAGCGAGATCGGAGAGAAGAAACCATTTTATTGGAAAAGAAACCTAAATCTAAGGAAAAAAAACGATGGAATTGATGATTTCAAGTCAAGAATGAATAAAAAAAGTCTCCCTCCTCTTTAGCGAACAAGAGCTTGAACCAGAGAACAAAGAGAGGAGTGTGTAGGATCACCAGAGAGAGGGGCTAGGATACTAATTGATTTACTATAGTTGATAGTACCGTGGGTGAAAAGAGAGCCTTTGGGTTTTTTTTTTTTGCTTATGAGCTTAAGTGAATGACGTGGCAAGGGCAAGGCTTTCTCTCATAAGTGATAGTAGATGAGGCCCACCCACAAACATGAGGGGCAAATTTTTCTAAAAGGTTGTCACTGCTCCAATGCATGTATTCTTAATTCTTAATTTGTCGAGATGATACATTATGGAGCTGACATGGGGAGTTTGTGGTTCCATTTTTCTTCTTTTTTTTTTGCTGATATGTAGGCCACGAACATGGCATGCCCAGATCAAATTATGTTGAAAACAAACACAATACCAGAGAGAATTATCGACTGCTGCACCGATTTGAATCCATCATGTTTACGCGGAATTAGCGACGATCCATAACACGAACTCAAGATCTTCTCTCCCCCATCCCCTCGCTAAAACACTCGGCCTAATGAGACTGCCACCACTAGAGGAGTTTCTAGATCTGATGAGTCAAATGCGTATCATTGCAAGTGTGGAGGGACTTGAGCACTATTTATAGAGTCTTCGACCATAGGCCCTCTCATTATGTGGGTCGGCCGACTCGCCCATTAATTCAGTCGCCCCATATTACTCGATTAAGAATCCATATATCTCTACCTTTTATTGACCAAACTAATTCGCTTAATTTCAATTCATATAGCCCACATTAAGAAATTCTCTTACATTCTCCCACTTGGGCGATGTTATTAATTAAAACATAACTCGTGGTGCGCACCTATATTGGTCTAGAGATTATTCTAATAGTCAATCCCATCCCATAAAGTCTCGAATACCGAATCATGGCTATGAATCGCATGTACTCACGCAGAGCCTTCCATGGTCACGAGCTTTAACCCATCGATATGGATTCAATATGGTAGTGTGTTAAATGGACACACCATAATGAGTGATACTATGTGTTATCCATTTTGTTAGTCCAAATTCTCTCTCCCAAGTGTCACAAACCTGTGTCACCAGAGAATATCCATCATGGTTCCAACGAACTGGATATGTCTTACCTGATAGTTAACTGTACTTTATGTGTACAAGACATATTGTTACAAGCATGCCAAGAATGCCCCATAGCCACCTGCCTACACAATGCCTCAGATTTTTCAACAATTACATGTAATTAACTTGATAAATCTACATTCACAAATACTCTCATCGAATGCAAAAGAGCTTGGATACATATTCAAATATTACAAAATGTAATGAAATCGATACAAACTTCATAAGAGCAACATAAAACCAAACAAATCCCACTAATTGACAAGATCCCATATTCTAAGGCCCATGTTAACATATAGTCGATTAAATACACAAGGGCAAAGGCCTTTAGTTGAAGGATCTCAATCATATCATCTATGTCGTGCTTCACTCGCAATGTCACCTGGCTCCAACTTTTTCCTTTATAGTCGTACTGACCTCCATATGCTTAGCCCTTGAGACCTCTGTTGTTGTTAACAAACACCAGAGTTATTGTCATTAACATAATTAAGGGCTCATCACAAACAAATAATGGGCCAACTCCCTTTAATTTATGCTTTGAGCTTAAATCACTCGAAAGTAAAATGATCGGAAAGCATGCCAAACCCGCTGTACGGCAGAGACGCTATTGATCGCTTCACTCTTTCCATGATATTGCACCTCCGTTAATCCTATAAAAGATGTAACCTCGTTGTTGACTTCTTTTCATCCCGACAACAAAGAAAGTCCTAATCAATACCCAACCAGTTTAGGTCTAACATGTTTGTAAATCAAAGATATAGTCTTTTTTGTCCTCTTTAAGTACCTCATAACCTTTCTTCGGCAAAGAACCCAATGATCTGAACTGATTTGACCGATATCCGCCTAGGTCCTGGCCGCAAAGGCAATATCCTACTAGTACATACTTGGAGCATACATAATACTCCCAAGTGCACTAGCATAAGGTACATTCTTCCATTTGCTTTTCAAAACTGAATAATGAGGATGATTGTGATGTGACTCTCAACTTATCACCTTACAAATGTGAGTAATTCGGTTTACATTGTTGCATGTTAACCTTTCCAAAATACGATCAACATATGCCCTCTCGAGATAAACCCAATAGTCCGCAAGAACGCATTCCTATGAATCTCAATGCCTTGTGACAAAGACGCTCACCAAGGTCCTTTATATCAAAGTTCTTGACAACATCCGGCTTTTGTCTCTATGCAAGAAACCAAGGTCATCAAGCCAGAAGTGTGATATCAATATCCACATGTAGTATAAGGAAATGAATTTCTCCCACCGACCTTGCAGATATACATTGATCTACTTTGTTCTCAAATAAAACCATATGAAGTAAATAAACACTGAAATTTTTAAGTACCATTGTCTAGAAGCTTGCTTGAGACCATAAATATCTTGCTGATTATATTTACTAATATTCGCTTAAACTCATTAATAGAGACTACAGATCACATTATATTCCACAGTAGTCTTTAAGATCCATTTGATAACTCGGCTGTGAGTAAACGAATACATGATCTGAAGAATCTTTAGAACAGATCGGAGAAAAGGTTGTTTCATAGTCTACTCCTTCTCTCCTCGAGTGAAACCTTTCGCTACTCGGGCCCGCTTTAAACTTCAATCTTTTCCTTTAGGTCCTTTGGTCTTATACACCCATTTGCAAACAATGGTCTATGATCCTTCGTGTAATTCAACAAGTTTCCAACCCATTATGCTCATGATTGAATTTCATCTCTCTATCAGATTCAACCACGCTCGACCGAGGGACAAGATACAGCTCGCGATAAGTCATCATCGCCCACATAACCGATATCGTAGTCTTGCTCTCCCATAGACTAAATAGTCCCATGGTATAGCCGATCGTTTCTCCCTAATGGATCTCTCATCGAGTAGCAATAAACAATCCTGACCGGGAGAGACTTGATGAACTCATTAGAGCCGGTTCCTCGACAACAGGATCCCGAGCCTCAACAGTTCAATATGGTGTGTGGAGTCTCCACAATTATCTCGTATGGAGGAGATAAAGATGCGAAGATCACCACCGTACTATTATCCTCAATAGTCTCGTGAGCAATACTTTCTTCACCACATCAAACTCCAAAATTTGTCACTATGGATTCCACAATTTCGTGCCTCCACGATTATGTAACCGATATCCCTCTCGAATGTTCAAGGATAAGAAAGTAACACAGTGGTTCTGAGTCCAACTTTGCATTTCTAATGTTGGATTATACAACTTCACTTCGCAGGACATCCCCTAAACTCTTTAAGATGGTTTGTTATTACACCACCATAACTCAAAAGGAGTCAACTAATAACTTCTTAGTACACGTATTTAGAATGTACATAGTCAAGTTTCAAAGCTCAACTCACGTAAAACTGTGTAAATTTGTCCTACTAATCATACTCTACCATTTCCATAAGAGTGAGATTGCGCCTTCGTTACAACTATTTACCAGACTCAAGCATAGTAAATCGAGCCACTATCCCGGGACCCTTCTAAGTATTTGGCGAACGCCCTTGTTGCCCTAGATCGCTATTCTTACCATAATACTTCCAATTCCCCGTCAGATCTAATCAACCTTTATGACTTTTCCCAATCAAGCTCGACTCAAATTCAAAAAATCTTGAACTTGTCAAGAGACTCAAATTTTTCTTTAATCATCGCATGCATAACCATATCGAGAATAGTCATCAATAAATGTGATGAAATAAAAATTTCTACACAAGGTTGTCGTATAAGGTCCACTTATATCGGTGTGAATGACCTCCAACAAGTCAGAACTTCGGACTGCAGTTTTCTTTCTTATCTTGGTCATTTTACCTCTACAACAGTCTACGCATGTCTCTAAGTCATTTTTAAGAGCAGGCATGATGTTAGTCTTTATCAGCCTTTCTACTCTATCCTTAGAGATATGGCCAAGCCGTTTATGCCACAATGCATAAGACTGTTCCTTAGGTAATGGTCTCTTAGAAACAACCTTTTCAATGATAAGCTACAGGAGGCGTCACTGGAGATAAACACACCTGTACAATCCGTTTGGACATATAACAAAGCCATCTAACCTTATTTGAATCAAGAAACAAAGAAATAACATTGCTCTTGATTTCAAAAGAGTAGCTACATTGCCTAACATCATACCAACTGTTCCACTAAATGAAGGTACATAAAAGTGTCTTTCAACATAATCTAAAACTGTGAGTCTAGGAATCAAGATTACATCTCCCACAAAACACAACATCGCTCTCGCTGTTTCCCACAAAGAGTCTGATTCACATCCCCGATGGCTTCCTCTCGCTTATGAATCCTCAGACAAACGTAACATGATTAGTCAGACCGCTTATCGAGCCACCAAGAACTCGGATGAAGCTTCCGTATAGGTTGGATTCACAAACAAGTGCTAAAGAATCCATTAATTGTAGTTTCACGCTTGGACAACCAAGCTTTTTAAACTTTGCACACCCTTCTTTATGTGACCTTTCTTCTTACTAAAGAAGGGTACTGTCACCATCCCTTTAAGGATGTCTTTTTTTGACCCATATTGTTAGATTGACCAGAGGTCATGAGTACCTTTATGAGTACGATTTCTCGGACTTCTTATTTTTCCTTTCAGGGGAACTAGAAACATATATTTCTTTATATGCTCCTTTTTCCTTCCTAAGTTTAAGCTTTCTTTCCTCCCGCCACCCACCCTTCTTGCTATCAAGTCATTAATTGACCAACTCTCATCTGGGAATTGTAATTTGTCTTTATAATCCCAAAATCGTGGAAGGGGTGTTTAGGGCTTGATGCACAATGCAAAGCATCAGAATGGAAACATTAAGAGCCAAGCTTCGCCTTTACGGTCTCACCATCCTAAGGATTACACCCTAACCCTCAGCCAGCACCATCATACTATATTGAAGAGCTAAGAAGTGTACCATCTCAAGACAGATGAAATGCGCTTTTAGCCTCTAAGGCTGCTAATATTTCCTAGCGCACAAATACCTGGTAAACCACTTTTTAAGTGTTCTTGAATGGATTTTTATTGTCAAGAACTTATTGCTCTTTCCCGTGCGTAATAGTCCGATTTCTCCATGAACTAACACAAGATCACCCTTGGGAGTATGATTCTTCACTAATAAAAACAGAGACATCCCACCACAATATGAGACTAATATTTCTCAAACCTACCAAGTGTGCCACCTTGGTGGTCACAACCCAATTGAATCCTTAAAATCTCCTCATACTGTGGATATAAACTTTATGTATCACATTCACTATATATATATGTAATGCTAGACTTTAAAACAGGCGTATGTCTTTACATTACATGTCATGCTAATTATAATCGCTCAATCTTATTAATAGACAATTCAAATAGTAATTAATTAATTACCCAACAGATGTTAAAATAATAATGGTAATTCAAATAGTACTCACCAATTACCCAATGAAAAAGACGTTATGAAAATACAATGGTGACCGTCAAAATCGGGTCGGGTCAAACCGAGTCACTGGATTCGCCTCACGACGTCAGCATGACGTCATCAAACGGGCACCCATGGAAGAGACGCGACCGGTTTGAACGGGCTCGCATGGCCGCCATTACGCGTCAGCCACGGCGCATGTAGCGCGCGGGCAGTTGTCCGGCCTCCTCCGGCGACGTGCCACCCACAATATTCTCGTCTCGATGAGTAGATTCCAAATATGTAATAAAATTTAACTTTCATCTGTTAAAAAAAAAAAAAATTCGAAACTAGACAAACACCTCTCGAACAAAACCTAATCCGTATAGTTTCGGGTTCTCTAAACTACGGTAGGCCTGATACCGTGCAGGCCGCGAACATGGCATGCCCGATCACTACAGTTGTGAAACAAAACACAACGGGAGAATTGGTTTATCGGCAGATTTGATTTAAATCACTATGTTTTACACGGAATTAGCGACGATCCGCGAATACCTAACTCAAGATCTTCTCCCCTATCCCCTTCGTTAAAACACCCGCCTAATGAGATTGCCACTCACGAGAGTGAGAGCTGCATCCGGATGTGAGTCAAAATGTATCATTAGGGGTTAAGGGAGGGACTTGAGCCTATTTATAGAGTCTCTCACCACAGCCCTCTCACACGGGCCGGGCCGCACGCCCCACAAGAAGCAGCCCATATTAGACCGATTAAGAATCTATATATCTCACCTTTACAGACCAAACCAATCTCGCTTAATTTCAATTCATATAGCCCACATTAAGAAATTTTTGTACAATGCACCTTAACATAGTTCCTCAAGGGTATTTGTGGAAAAAAATTAATAAAACACCTTGTGCTTTTTTATAATATTAAATATTATTTTAACATTTGTTCATCATGTTTAAATGAGATGTAGTAGGAGCACTAACAAGCTCAAAAACATGAGCATAAGGAAGGGGGCCATGGGCATATATGTGGTGGGAATTAGCTTTTACTATATTAAATATATTAATCTTTAAAGAATATTAAAACTCACATTTTACTTTTTAATATTTTTTTATAACATAATCACTTATTAAAAAAATATTTTTCTTACCACCTTTTACCTTTCATATATCATATATATAACTATAAGGAGAATACATGAATGACAGCCATTTTTTTATTTTTTTTTTATTTTGGGTATCTCAATCTTATTTTTGTTTAATCAAGTGTATACACTTTTTGATTTTTTTTTTTCATTTTGGTGTCTCAACTTATTTTTTCAACCAAGTGTCTCAAAACTTTTACTTTTTTTTTTTTTTTTTTCTATTTTGATGTCTCAACTTTATTTTTGTTTCTTAATCAAGTGTTTCAACTTCTTTAATTTTTGTCCAATCATGTGTTCATTGCCTATTAAAGCTTATTAAGATATTTGAATAAGCAAAAATGCATCCAAAAACATTCTTAAAACTTTAAAATAAGATGAAATTACTTAAATGGCCTTAATGAGATATTTTGAAGCAAAAATTGCATTTAAATAACATTGCATATTATATAAAATGCTGAAATTGCTTAAATGAACTTTAATGAGGTTAAAGGACAATATTAGCATTTCTATGTTATTTGTTACATATTAAGTTTTACTATACAAAGAAATGATAGTATTTATTAGTTATGGAATTGAGATAAAATAAACATTTTTATTATTTAAAAATACTTTAATAACTAATGTTTTATTTGTAAATTTTCATACTTAGAAAACTAGTAAAAATAATAGAAGATAATTAGAAGTTGTTGTTTTTTTAAATTATTATATTTCTTTTTTTAAGATTTTCTTTTTTTAATTTTTATCTCAATTCTATACTAGTCAATTTTATAAATTTCAGTAGTAAATAAATAGATAGTAAACCACCAATGAGGACTGATTGGCCAAGTGGTTAAGGGGCACGATAGGCATGGTAGGTGGGAGGTAACTAGGTTCAAGTCCCACACACAAAATTGTGTACTTATAAAAAAATATATGTAAACCTATAATGTGAAAATCATAATATTGTCATTTAAGTAATTTTATTATTTTTGTAGATGTGGAATGCCATTTAAATTCTAATTTTCCTATAAACATTTAATTGAACAAATATAGAATGAAGGATCATAAAATTAAGAGTCTATTTGGTTGTATTTAAACAGCTTTATTTTAGAAGAAAATTATTTTGAAATATTTTAATAATATTACCATTATTCCAAAATAACATTAATTATGTCAAAGTGTTTTTACCTGTTTTTTTTTTAAATTAAAAAGAAAGTTTTGAAAAAACTTTAAAATAAATTAGAGAAATGATATTATTTTTATATTCTTTCCTCTTTTCACTAATGACTTTTAAGTTCTTGAAAATTTTAATTACAAATAGATTTCAAATAAAAATTATAATGTACATAAGATAGTTTATGTAAATTCTTCATTGTCACTAGTAACTAAGTTTTGTATGACTAATAATGACAAATATTCCAATTACTTTCTATTCACATGAAAGATATGTTTGACAAAATCTAAACAATAAAGTTTATTTTTACTTTTATCTTGGTAATATAGGTTTAATTGTTACTGACGAGTTGAGGATTTCCAGTCCACATAATATCTTATATTATATAATTAGTTTTTGATGTTAAACATGGTAATTTAAAACTTATTTAAGATTTTGGCTAAATTAAAAAAATATTCGAATCTAAATTTTAATTAAATATAAAATAAATTTATAATCTCAAAAATATGATTTGGGTAATGAGATGAGAAAGTTTTTTTCACATATCTTTTCGTTAAAAGATTAAGAGTCTTTTGGTTCATATGATTTAAAAATAATGTTTTTCTTAAAAAATTTATTTTTAATATTCTTAGTACTATTTTAATATTATTTAAAAGAATTAAAAAGTGAAAGTTGAAGTTCTTTTATGGATTTTTTAAAGAAAACATAGAAAATAATTTATTATTATTAATATTCGAATACAACATGGAAAATAAATTTTATCATTCAAAACTAAATATTAGTTTTCAAAATGCAAGCTGTTTAGTGGGTTTATATCTCTTTTATCATTATTTTTCTTTTATTTTTAATGACAAATTATTTGTAAACTTGATTACAAATGCCTTCAAATTCAAGTAACAAAGACTTGCAATAAAATAAAATAAAACTATACCTCCAATAAAATATATTAATCAAGAAATATTGATAACAATACCTTTTACTTTTTTTTTTTTTTTTGAAGTAAACAATACAACTTCCTAATCCACTTTCAAATGTGCCAAAACATATAATAATTACATGTCATGCTTTTTAAACATCAATAACAATGACAAACAGGGCCTTTAGGTAACTTTTTTGCAATGCCTCCTTTTGGTACATTTAGAGGCAATAAAATGTCCAGCATTTTTCCACCCTTTGATTATCATCTTTGCCTGAATACAACGCCAAATCCAGGATGGTTGTTGCAACATCTCTTCCACCTTCACTTCAGCAGCAGCCTTTGTTGCTTAGCCGGAAAATATTGTATTTACTTGAAAAAATTGTTAATGCACTAATATTGAACTATACGTAAATAATAAATACATATTATGTATATCCTGTTATTTAAATGATAATATTGAAGATATGTTGATAACGCTAACTCATGGTGATATGGTTATATTCTATTTGAAGCACATATTCAGTAAATTTAAATCAACTTTATAAACATTCTGAAGAAAAGTATTAAGCTAGATGTTGGTAGTTAAGAATGTTTTATAATTCTGCATGAAAAAACATAAAGAGAATCATATGTAGATGCAAAGTTAATACTAAGATGGAAAAGATACGAATAACAAACCTAGCATATCACGAAGCCATTATAAGGGAGGAACGACACACACTTCTTCACTTTGTGGCTATTATGAGCCAAGTTTAAGCTCAGGTTTGAGATTTTGAAAGCATATAAATAGAGAACACCGAACACTAAATTCGGGGCTAATATTAATTCATATATACCGCACTGCCTTCGCCACAGATTAATCTGAAATGTGACTTGAGGCTAAATTAAAAGGAACCTTTCCTTGAGGAAAGAATTAAGAGTGTGAATTAGCAAATTCTAAACTGAAGAAGAAGAATAAATACTAGTTTCCATGTTCAAGTTATATGGCTCCTTCCATTACCAAAGATATCCACAGAATATATATTTTTTTAAAAAGGGTATCCTGATAGGAATCCAAGATCCTACTGAATTTGCGGTTATTCTATCATAACTCCATGCTTGACCCTATTTATATTTTTTTTTTTTTGCTTTTACATCATTAAATGATCAATCCTTCTCATCTGTGAGAAAATTCTGATTTTATAAAATTTGTGGGAAATTATAAAAAAAAATAACGAGAAAATGAAGAAAATTAAAAGTAAAAAAAAAGAAAAATAAAAGAAATAAAAGAAATAATCTGAAGTGTGAAAGAAAAATTGCTTTCAACAATAAGTAAAAAAAGAAAGAAAAACTATCCTTATTTTATTTTTTTTTCCTTTCCGCAATTTTAATAAACCTGCCATTTCACATTATATAAGTTTATAAGAATATAAAAATATGAATATATGACCAACCAAACATCAGACAAACTTCCCTCCCTTCCTATCTAATACTATTTTCCTTGTTATTTGTAGAGAGCATTAGAAAATATTATAATATTTTTCTCTTACCATTTTTCCTTTTTTATATTTTTCTTTTTTTTTTTTCTTTATTTTTTTTCATATCATCCGAAAACAATTTCATGGTATTTTTTTCCTTTTCTAGCATTTTCCAAGAAACTAACTAAAAATAATTAGAAAATTTTTACTTTAATTTGAGACAAAATTTTCATTTCAGAAAAAAATTTATCTTCCTCAATGTTAAACCAAACATGGCAAAATTTATATTGAATGTTAACCTAATTTTTCTCAAAATTTTAACATTTTTAATGAAATCACTGCCTTTTCTCAAGATAAATTTTATTGGATTTGCAACAATACAATCATATAAACATAGAATTGCAAGTATTAAAAACTCTCTAGAGGATGATGCAAAGATTCAAGTTAATAGCAAAATGATCGATTCAAGGTCACACACTGATAATAAAACACTATAATATTTTTCAAGATTTCGTAGATACGCACAAATAGGATTAGGATTTGATCTTCATGACTGTTGATCATCAAACTTTGTCATTTGAATTGCCAACATGAAAACCCATGAATTAGCAAACTATCACAACTATCCACCGTAGCAAATTGGCGATAAAACATGCTACAATAGGTCGATGACAAAACACGCCGCATGCAACAGGTCAACGACAAAAACATGAAAAACAAAGGAAACACAAAGAAAAAATAAAGGCAAACCTGCATCGCAGATACATCAGAATTCTGGATAGGCATGGGATATTTTAGGTATTCCATGCCAATATATGCTTTAGTGCACAATGAACAAGGATCCACTGACTGTAATTTGTTTCTAACAGCAACATATGCATAGAGCTGCCATTCGCTTACAGATAATAATGAGAAGCAAAAGGTTCTAAAATGGATCGAATTCTAATGAGCTAATTCTCCTCGTGAAAGAATGGAGAAGACCAAAGACAAAGGAGAAGAAGAGAAGAGCTGAGCAAAGATCTAAAAAATTAGAACAAACTTTCAAGAAAGGGATACACATACATGCTCCATATCCTACAACAAGGACACAAACAAAGTTTCGCTTTTAAAGGTTTCATATGCTTTGGTCTTTATTTCCTTTGAATTGATTTAATTGATAATCTTGATTGTCGATGTCTTTTGATGTTTCGTGAGGAAGAAACATCATAGTGGCAATATCTCACATGATCCAACACAAGCCCAATCCTGTCAACCCAAGCCCTTACTCATGCCCCTCCTGCTCAAGAACCTGCCCCTACTCATGCACATTCCCCACTCATGGCCCTGCCCCCTTCATACCCCGCCCCTTCTCATGCCTGATTCTTAATCATGTTCGCCTCGCCTCATGTCCCTATCGCCGCTTCATGTCTCACTCATGCACATTCCCCTACTCATGGCCCTGCCTCTTCTCCTATCCCTTTCCCTTCTCATACCCCTTCCCCTACTCATGTCCCTACCCCTACACATGCAAAATCAAGTTGTAGGCCATCAAAACTTCATCCGTGCAAAGAAGAAAATCAAGCAAGAGGCCAATTGTCAATCTTGGTGGTGTTGGTATTTTATTTGATGAAAGTATTGGTTCTATCGTATATTATGTAAGAGATGGTGATTTATAACATGTTCATTTACTTATATCTCAAACACATTTATATATTTATATATATATATATATATATATATATATATATATATATATATATATATATACATATATATATTGAATGAAAATGTATGATATAACTTCAATAATTGTTCATCATGAGCTAAGAAGTACTGGGATATAAACCTCCTGGATTTGAAATGCTCCAATAGCTCAAAATAGATCTAAGAAAAGCCATAGAAGTAATTAAACTTGTGTAAGGTAGAAGAATAGTTGCTGTGAGGTGGTGATGGTGGGCCCCACACATGTCCAACATGCCTTTTCTACCACTTAGTTTTCAATGGAAGGGCAAAAGCTCTATAACTTCAAGGCAATTTCCTGTAGAAAGGGATGCTAGAGCAAAATATGTAATCATGAGAAGCAAGCATGGAGTCACCTACAACCGGATCAATGAACATTATAAAATGGGTTTTGTCTTATCGGGTTTAGACTATTTTGTAAACATTTTGGAGCTCACAACTTATCTCTCATTTTAAAGATTATGGTTTGAAATAACTGTCTCAGTTTTACATAAACATCTACTTTAGATGGTTTATAAATAATTAGTTGTAAACACACATAATGAAATTTTTATGAGATATTAAAATGCTTGTTTGAAGTGTTGATTTACTTCAATTCAATAGTTTAGATATGTTTCAAAATGATTTAAATTCAAGTGTTGATTTACTTCATTTATGCAACATAATAGAACATAATAATTTGGCACCAACAGATCAACCTTTCATTGCATTATTATACAATCACATAATTTCCAACTATCAATCCTCACCTGCTTTACATCCACATTAAAATGAATATGACTAAGGACTAACAGACACAAAACAATGCACTACACTCTAGAAATGTATAACTTGATTCATCTAATAAGTTGAAATACATCAACCTTCATTGCATTGTTATACAATCACAAAATTCCAATCCATTCCTCAATTGTTTTACATCCACATTAAATAGAATATGGCAAAGATAAACACACAAAATGCTGCACATAACTTAGAGCAAGCAAACTTATTTCATTTTGAATGATGTCTCAAATCATCTAACCTTCTTCACCTAACTATCTTATTGGTTCCTAACCAATCTTGGGCCTTCAATGCAATTATGTTGGTCAAAACTGATCATCTCAATATCTTCTTCACAATATCATTTATCCTATTTTCCAGATTTCTATTTTACTTGGAGCAGCTTTTCCACCTTTATTGGTTGATAACAACCTTGTTCTGGTGTCATCTCTGGATCATGCCACAGAAAAAAAAAAAAAACGACATTCCTAGCCCACAGCTAAAAGAAGGACAACCAACAAACATACAAATTAACTCAATTTGAAAATAAAAACAAATAACTTTAATAAAACATCTACTACATAATATTTTGGACATGAGTAAAATCTCCTCCCTTGATTTGTCTCCTTCCAAGCTATCAGTAATGAAGCTTTGAAACCACAATCACACAATACATATGATTATTTAATAATAGCCTCCTCTATCAGTGTCATGTTCTACTTAAGGAACTTGAAGAAACAGTTCCAGCCATAAATGAAGGAAACGAAGGAAATTAGGGTTGAAACAAAACCAAAGAGGAAGGGAAAGTCCGTCGAAGCAAAACCAGAGAGGGTTGAAGAATCAAAGTAAAACCTAGGGTTGCCTTTGGCCCGAAGGATGTATTTTGGAAGAAATTGGTAGAGATAAAATTGTAGCTTGATTTCCTCTAATTAGAAGCCTCTCAAGTTTTAAATGTAATTAGGGCAAAAAATTGCAATATTAGCTACTTACATGGCTGGTTCAACAACCAATGTAACGTCGTTTTTGACATTTAACGCCCAAAGTTACGACGTAGGCTAATTTGAGTTACGGGCAAAAACGTGTGGGACCTATTTAGTTTAAGATGTAAGTGAGATATTTGAGAAAACCTGAGGGGGGTTTTGTACCTTTACCCAAAGGAGAAATACATGAGTTATTTGCAATAGTAACATCTTTCCTCAAAATAAAAGAGGTATAAAAAGAAAGCATTTCCAACTGAATTTATAAAAATAAAATAAAAAACTATAATCGTAAAGGTCAAACTCATTTCCATGAAAATTCAAGACTTAGCACAATTGAAAGTCATTTCAAGTGAAGACAAAAACTGAGCTCAATTTTTACAAGGTTGAAGACACACCGTAATCCTCGACTAATGCTCCCCAGCATTCCGTTGTGTGAGATGTCCAATTTTTTGCAACGCCTCCCCATGAAACCTTCGCCGACAAGTCAACACAAAGTTTTTCGCGATATGTCAATATTTCGCTGGTTTTTGATGCATTGAGAAACATCAAAGCCGATCCGTAGAAGTTGTTGCGAGATGAAGAGCTTTAAAAGTTCGCTGGGCTGACTGTGTGGAGGTCTGAATTTCACTTAAAGCTTGTTATTTCCTTGAAATTACAGAAAAGACTCCGTATGGGAGCCGTTGAGTTGGTTTCGCTTAGGTCAATTCCGATTATCTCCGGAAAGTTTGTTGACTGGACACAGATCTAGAAACCAGCTTTTTAAGATCTGGTAAAGAAACGCAGTGAACGGAGCTTGAGTGGTCAGTTCAAATTGAGATAAAGGCTTACTAGGGTTTTTTGCCAATTTCCCGATACGAAACTGATTCTTCCTCAATCGAAGCTTCGGAGGTATGTCGATCAGCTATGGCGCTGTGGATGGTAGCGTTGAGTTGAACACGATTCCATTCCTATAACCCAATAGGTAGTCTCATTCCTTCCCAATTACGCCGACTAAGAAGCAGGAAGAAAAGAAGAAGCCTCATTGCGTTGAAGAAAAGAAGCTAATGAACACGTAGAAGGAGAAATGAAAGCTTTTGGATTGTCTTCCCCTTATACATTGAAGGGCAGCAATATTTGATTACACCTCTTGTCTTGTGGATACTGGATACATTCATATATTCAGTGAGTAAAATATAGCTAGCTAGTATTTGACCAAAATGGAAAACTTATTTTTGTCACCTGTCATAAAATAAAAATAAATAAAATTAAGGACATGCTTTTCAGAAAACAAGTAGAACATGTTTGGTTCCTACTTTCTTTTGTTTTAAAAAACACGAAAAACATAAAAAAATATTAAATTCAAATAATAATAAGAGTTTTTGGAAAACACAAAAAATGTGTTCTCTGTGTTTTCAAAAATTATTCTTCAAAAACATGAATCAAATAAATTTTATGGGTATGTTTGTTACAATTCTCGAAAACTATTTTTGTTCTAAAACAAGGGGAACAAGGAAAACATAGAAAAACAATTGTTCTGGTTTTTTTTTTGTTCTACAATATACAAAGGACACAAAAAACACTGAATTCAAAGAAGAAGAACAGTTTGCAAAGAACATCAAAATGATGTTCTCTATTTTTTCAAAAATTGTTCTCAAAAACAGTTTTTAAAAATATGAACCAAACATACCTTAATTTGTTTTCTTATTTTTTCTTATAATTTATAAATCAAATGATCACCCTAAGGGGTAACTTTGGTCCTGCTTGGTTAAGCTTATTTGGGGAGCTATCAAAAACTGAAAATTCACCCTCAATCAGTACTTATAAGTTGTTTGATAAAAACATCTAATCACCTCCTAATAGTTGATTAGGGGTAAAAAGTTCATGATTGAAAAAAGCTATAAGTCGTACATTTTTCTGAAAGGTTCTTAAAAATATTACATTTTCCACTTATATATATATATATATATATATATATATATATATATATATATATATATATATATATATTTTTTTTTTTTTTTTGAAATAAAAATTGGTTATATCTTTTAAGAAATGGTTATATGGAAAAGATCGATGGTGAAAAAATTAATTTCATAATTTTTTATAATTAGCATTACCAAGCTTTGGTAATTATTTTGAATAATAGTTTTATTCTTAACAATAAAAATATTAAAATCTTGTTTGATAATAGAAAATTTATTTTCTATTTTCTATTTTTACTAATAAAAAAGATGTTTTTAGACTTTTTTTTATGTAAAAAAATTATCTAAGCATACTAAATGATTAAGTATTCAAAAAAAGTTTAAAACAATAGACATACAAATTATGTTTTTAAAATATATATAAATATATTTAAAAAAATTTAAGTTTTCAAACAAACTTTTATTTTTATAACTATTTATGTTACCTAATTATTTTATAATTTTAAGATAATATTTTTATTCAATAACTTAAGTTTATCTTTGAAATTTTAAATAAAAATTTTGTTTTAATTTATTTGTGATAATTATATAGATTCAAATTTTATTTTTAATTTGATATTAATTTTTTAATTCTAATTTTAGTTATTTAATATGATAAAATCATAATTCAAAATAACTCTTCAAATGAATTTTTTTATGACTTGGTTATGAATATATTGACATAGAAATAAAAGGAAATAAAAAAGAAGATGAAAAACTTAAATATTACAATTAATTTTATTTATCATAAATTGTATATTTAAAAATTTTGGATATGTGATTATAATTTTTATTATACTTTAGTTTTTATTAATTGTTTTGGTATGATGAAAATAGAGGGGAACCAAAATTTAACAAAGGTTAATTGTAGTCTGGTTATGATGGCAAAAGAAATATTTTTCGACTCCATATAGGTAGTCTTACGTTATTTTCTACAACAAAATTCAAAATCACACTTAGGCTCTTACTTGTATATTTACAGAGTAGGATTTTGACCGTTCTTAACTTATTTTCTTGTCTTCATTTCTAACATAATTTCACTCAAAGTCACTGCAAAAATAATAATAGGCTATCAATACTAGCTATCACCATTATATATGTTCTTTGTTTTTATATCTCTTTATCATATCTATATAGATAAATTTACCTTCAATTAATTACATTTGATCGAACAGTAATTTATAGTCAACGACCAGCTGAACTAAACATGGGGTTGGTTAGTTAAGCCTTGGATTTTTGCTCGATATGAAATTAGTGTAGGTGTCCAGGCAACTTGACCAGAACACCCACCCACCCCCAGTTCTCAACAAAAAAAAAGCCTCTGACTAAAAATAGTTTGAATTATAGATTATCTTAAAAGCATTTAATAATGAAAGCGTTATTAACAAAAACACTTTCTTTATTTATAATTAAAGATGAAAGAGGCATCATAAAAAGTAAAGGCAAAACCCATATCCAGTGGAAGTGAAAACTGCTCAAAAACACCAACAATAATGGAGTTCAACGTTTGCAAGGTTGAAGAGGAGAGCCACAAAGACAACGGTTGTGGAGGTAAGAAGTGTTATCAAAAGGTTGGGATCGATACTTCAACTTCCACCCTGATGGAATTTCCCCGCACAACCTGTTGTAACTCACATTCAAATTCTGAAGCACTACACAGTCCGTTATCCTCGACGGAATTCCCCCCCAAATCTTGTTATGGGAGATATCCAGATCTACCAGCGTGATCCGCCTATGAAACTCGCCTGGCGTCGAACGCCGGTTGTTTCTTGATATGTCGATGGTATCGCCAAGTAGCTGGTTTTCGATGCTTTGAAAAACACAATGCCGATCCGTGAAGTTATTCCGAGATCAGGACTCGGACAGTTGGCGTTCCTAGAGAGGCCGGAATTTCGCCGAAAGCTTGTTATGGATAGACGATAGATACTTTGAGATACTTTCAAAGACTCCGTATGGAGCCGGTGAGTTGGTTCCGCTTAAGGTCAATTCCGATTATCTCCGGGAAAGTTGAGGGAAGCAGGAATGGTGCCGGAAAGTTTGTTGAAGGAGAGATCAAGAAACCAGAGCTTTTTGAGCCTTGCAAGGAATGCAGGGACAGAGCCTGTGAGGCTGTTCCAGTTTAGCTCAAGGCTTACTAGGTTCTTCAATTTTCCGATCGCCGGAGGAATTTCTCCGACGAGAAACGGACTCTTCCTCAGTCTAAGCGTCCGAAGGTATGTCAAATTAGCTATAACATCAGGGATGGTGCCATTGAGCTGAACGGTCGCAACCAGACTATCAACCCGGTTTGTAGTCTCATTGCATTCAACTCCATACCAATCACAGCAATCAATTCAGGCATCCATGTCTGCAGAATCTGATCATGGTTGGCGAAACTGTATTTGAATTTGAGAAGGGCGGTCCTATCACTGGGGTGGCATCGCTTTGCACCAGAGGAAAACCCCGAAAAAAGGAAGAAGAAGAAGAAGAAGAAGAAGAGAAGAAGAAGCCTCATTGCAGTGAAGTGAAAGAATCAGAAAGGGATGAGATGAAAGCTCAGAAGCATGTTCTGTTGGAGATCACGAAAATTTCAAACTGGAAATTGGTTCCTAGATTATAGGTTAGGATTATGATCTCTTTGTTTTGAATTTGAATTAGTTGGTTACTCTCCAATTGTATAGCTGAGATATTTAAGTTTGTTTATCTGCCACTCTATATATGGGAAGGCACACCTGGTAAAATAAATATACAAATACGATATATTTCATAGCCTCAATCACTATCCCTTCTCTTCCATTTTAACATGGTATCAGAGCAAAATCCTGGAGTTTCCTTTTGAAACTTCTTCCATTTTTTTTTTTTTTTTTGAAACCGCCCAAAACCCTTATACCATATGGCGGCAGAAAGCAACACTGCAGCCATCTCTACCACCGTATTCTCTGATCCATTCCACCTTCATCCCTCAGATCATCCTGGTGCAAGTTTGGTCACCAAACTTCTCAACGGTGACAACTATGGAACTTGGAGCAGATCTATTAGCATTGCATTAAGTGCCAAGAATAAAACAGGCTTTGTGGATGGATCCATCCAAAAACCACTTGGAAGTGATGTAAAATTTGCTGATTGGAAGCGATGTAATGATATGGTGCTCTCTTGGATACTCAATTCCATAGATCCAAGCATCTCAGATAGTGTGATCTACACGGAGCACGCTTCTACAGTTTGGACAGATTTGAAGGAACGATTCTCACAGAGCAATGCACCAAGAATCTTCCAATTGCAGAGGGAAATAGTTTCCCTTCAACAAAATACTCTATCAGTCACACTTTACTACTCCAAACTCAAGGGCCTTTGGGACGAATTGAACTCTTACAGCGAACCAATAACATGCTCGTGTGGAGCAAGTTGCAAAATTGCAGAAAAAGACCAAGCCAACAAGGTAATGCAATTTCTAATGGGCTTAAATGATAGTTATTTTACAATACGTGGACAAATCTTGTTATTGCAGCCCCTACCTTTCATTGGCAAGATTTATGCCATGATACTACAAGAAGAAAAACAGAGGGACCTAACTATTGTTAAAGAAGTCATGATGGTCGAAGGCGCAAAACCAGGAAATAATTCCCGAGATAAGCTAAGAAACAAGCTCCATTGCACCCACTGTGACAGGAACAATCATACAGTAGATCGTTGCTTCTTTCTACATGGTTTTCCTTCCAATAACAAGTCATACAAGAGAGGAGAGAAAAATACAGCAAAAGGAGATAGACCACGAGCCAACAACACACAAGCTGAAGCCCCCGCACTGACGAACGAACAATACCAGCAACTTATGAATCTTTTGAGCAGCAGCAATGATGAACCTCAAGCCAACACAGCAGGTCAGTTTTTTTCTCCACCAGGACACAAATGGATCATCGACACAGGAGCTACTGATCACATTACTGGCCTATCCGAATTGCTACAGAAAAAGAAGACATCCCAGCAATCCCATGTTGGCTTACCAGATGGTCATAAAGCTTTAATCAGTTGTACTGGTTTGGCACGTATAAATGCAAAAACAGAAGTCCCTGATGTCTTACATGTCCCAAGTTTTCATGTTAACCTTTTGTCAGTTAGTAAGTTGACAAAATCCTTAAATTGCTCATTGACTTTCTACCCTGATTTCTGTGTTTTGCAGGATTTGGAAACGAAGAAGATGATTGGTTTGGGGAAGCTGGCTAATGGTCTCTATTATCTTACCTCAGAAACCAGTCCATCTAGTAAAGTGATATCAAGCGTAAACCATGTTAACAACCATGTTACCAGTACTTTGTGGCATCAAAGACTAGGACACCCAGCGCAATCCACCTCTCAAGCATCTTAGTCGTTCAGTTTTAGGAATTTCTTCTAAGTTGAAAAGCTTTTGTGAAGTTTGTCATCTTGCCAAACAAACTCGATTGCCATTTGGCCACAGTTCAATAAAAACAAAAGCACCTTTCGATCTCATTCATTGTGATATATGGGGGGCATTTAGAGTACCTTCTATTTCAGGAGCTCACTATTTTTTAACAATTGTGGATGATTTTTCAAGACATACATGGGTGTACTTGATAGCCATAAATCTTGAAACTCATGACTTCTTGAGAAACTTCTTTGCACAGGTCAAGACACAGCTTAATACATCTATCAAATGTCTTCGAGCTGATAATGGTAGGGAATTCACTTCCATGCTAATTTTTTTTAATAGCCAAGGAGTTCTATTTGAACATAGTTGTCCTTCTACCCCTCAACAAAATGGCATTGTGGAACGCAGTATAGATTAATCTTCTCAATGTCGCCGGGCTTTACGCTTTCAAGCTCATCATTTTTGGGATGAAAGTGTTAACAACTGTTTATCTCATCAATCAACCCCTAGTTCCCTTACTTTGTCAAAAGACACCCTATGAGCTCCTTTCTTTATCAAAGGCCTCCTACCCATCAATACCTCCGAAGCTTCGCTGCCTTTGTTATGCCACCCATTTACACACCATCCATAAATTTGACCAACGTGCAAAGAAGTGTCTTTTTCTTGGGTATCCTTCGGGGCAAAAGGCATATAAAGTTTGGGATTTAGATGCCAAGAAAATATTCAGTAGCAGAGATGTCTTTTTCTATGAATCTACTTTCCCTTACTCCACTATAGCCCCTGACATGCACCTTTCTACATCAGTCTTGCCTCAACCCATTCCAGAAGACCACCAACTCCCAACAAACCCACCCACTCCTCTTCCACCGGATAAGACATTCCATGATTCCACACCCTCAACTTCCATTGACCCTGCACTACCCCCAGATCTTATAGCTCCTCCCCCACCACCTAATTCTCCTCCACTCAAAAGGTCCACCCGCAATCCTCACCCTACCACTCCGCTTCGGGACTACCATCATGCCACCCTGCCGTCTACAAGCCAATCATCAACTTTGACTTCAAATCCACCTCAAGGGACCAGGTATCCTCTTGCTCATTATCTCTCCAATGCTAATTTATCGATTCCTCATCAAAGGCTCATTGAGTCCATTTCGCCCATATCGAACTGGCCTCCTACCACCAAGCCGCTCTCGATCCTATCCAGGCAGCGGCAATGCGCCAGAACTCCAAGCCTTGGAAGATAATGGCACTTGGACTTACACCCTCCTTCCTTCCGGTAAGAAACCCATTGGATGTAAATGGGTATACAAAATCAAATATCAACCCGATGGCACCATTGAGCGATACAAAGCTCGCTTAGTTGCAAAAGGATACACACAGGTGGAAGGCCTGGATTACAGGGAAACATTTGAGCCGGTTGCCAAATTGATCACAGTTCGCAGCCTTCTTGCTATTGCAGCAGCTAAAGGTTGGTCCCTCCACCAACTTGATGTCCGTAATGCTTTTCCCTCCATGGGATCTCTCCGAAGAGAAATATACATGTCTCTCCACCGGTTTCGAATGATTGGGGAGAACCGCATGGTGTGTCGATCACGGTCATTATACTGGCTCAAACAAAGCAATATCCGTGTCGGCAGGTATTCAAAGTTCTCTCATGCAATTTTTTGTAAGGCTGGTTTTGTTCATTCACGAGCCGATTATTCTCTTTTCACCAAAACAAAAGGTGACTCTTTTACAACAATTCTCATCTACGTTGATGATATGATTATTATAGGAAATGATCCACAAAAGCCATGAGCAATTGAAAGTGATTAATTCTCGCCTTTAAGATAAAAGGATTCGGGAAGCTCAAATATTTCCTCGAATCGAGGGGTGGCAGCTCAAGCAAGGGGATAAGCATCTCACGAGAAAATACACACTTGACTTACTTGATGAAGCAGACTTCTAGAGCGGCCCTGCTTCAACGCCAATGAGACAGAACTTGGAAGCTTTCACTATCCTCAGGGGAGCTACTCAAAGATCCTTCAAAATACCAAGATTCATTGGAAAGCCTATATACCTAACCGTCTCAAGACTGATCTAATAATTCTGGGCTCATCACCTTAGTCAATTCTTGCCAACCAAAGAAACCTCATCATGAAGTCGTAATTCATATCCTTAAGTATCCAAGGGATCACCCGGGTAAGGACTATTATTTCTTTCCAAAGACAAAATGACTTCAAACTAACAACTCACCGTGATGCAAAGATTGCGGATGTCAAACAACTAGACGATCACTACAAGTTATTGTGCGCGATTGGGAAGTCATTGATCTCATGGAAGACGAAGAAACAAACCACTTCCGTGTCACGCCTCGCCAGAGGCCGACATAGGCAAATGGCAGCTGAATCCCCGCGAACTCATGGCTGAGATATATCTCGGGAAGACTTAGGTTCAAGTTCTCTCACCGCTAAGCTTTACTGCGGATAACAAGGTTGCACTTCACATAGCTGCTAATCCCGTCTTTCATGAAAGAACCAAGCACATTGAAATGGATTGTCATGTCATAAGTGGACAAATCACATAAGCAATTAACAACCCGTGATTCACAACTTTAAACCCCAAATCCCGACATATTCACTAAGCCACTTAGCAAGAGCGGTTTTCAATTTCACCTCAGCAAGTTGGACATTCATGACATCCATGCCCCAACTTGAGGGGGAGTGTTGGAGATCACGAAAAATTCAAACTGGAAATTGGTTCCTAGATTATAGGTTAGGATTATGATCTCTTTGTTTTGAATTTGAATTAGTTGGTTACTCTCCGATTGTATAGCTGAGATATTTAAGTTTGTTTATCTGCCACTCTATATATGGGAAGGCACACCTGGTAAAATAAATATACAAATACGATATATTTCATAGCCTCAATCACTATCCCTTCTCTTCCATTTTAACATGTTCTGTTATAAAGAGGCCTTATCTCCTGCATTATTGAATGGGTTGCCATATTTGACACATTTAGTGGATAAGCTATTGCAAGTGGGATGCCATTGCCATGTGACCAAAACCGAGTTGCCTTTGTCAAGAGGAGTTGTCTAGCTTTCCATTCATTCACGTGCTAATATCCAGTAAAAGGGCAGCCATATACTTATGTTCAAAGCAAGGGTATTTTCATAATTTATTTTTATAATTTGATCATATACAGGGTTATTATAAAATATAATTACCCTCCTAGTGAAAGTTTGAGCTATCGTCCCGTGAATGTAGTTAAGGGCAAGTATGGGTCGGCTAACCTAACCGTGTCACAAAAATAAATCAATTATCGATTTTCGGTTTGTCATTTATATAAACCAAAAACTCCATTCATCAACATGGCAACTAAATATTCGTTAACCATATATCAGTTTTTTGGTCAATCGTATCAAAAAATAAATTTACAACTCCATAATTATATATTAAAGTTTGAATTACAATAATTACTATAAATATAATAAAAAATAAACAAATTATAATAAATTTATTTGCAATCCAATGACACTTGGTGCATCTATAATATATCCAAATTACAAATGAAATGCATGGGATTAGATAATTTAATCACAGTTTTTTTAATCAATCACTTATTTTAACAGCTTCCATAGAAAAAGAAACTACAATCAAATTGGTTTGACAAGATTAGATAGATCCAAAAAGTGTCTTAAATTATATGTTGCTTTATACTACTAATATGAGTATGGAACCATGGAATCTGGTACATAATGTAACATGTTAACCAAAAAAATATTATTATAATACATCTACAAAATTTAAGAAACTATTAATATATATATATATATATATATATATATATATATATATATATATATGAAATTTAAATTATATGACAATATTGACCTATATATAATATTTTTTCATAATATATATGTTATATTTATTGTATTTTATAATTGTATTATATTATTAGTTTTTTTTTTTCGATCGGTTAACTGAAACCACAATTTTTTTTATTTCGTAAACCTAAATCTAAATTGAAACCGAGAATTGTATGTAATAAAAACCAAATTGAACCGATCGGTTTGGTTAACCTATTTTTCGGTTTGGTTTCTCGGTTGATTCGGTTTCTTAGGTTTTTTTCTCACTCCTAGATGTGGGCACACTGTCGAACCACGTAAATCTTATGTTTTCTTTCTCTAATTTCTATCACTATTGCTGCACAAATCACAACATATTCTCTTATTAGAGAGAGAGTAGATCTAGACCAATTGAGTTCTAAAACATGTTATATAAGTCTTTATAGCTCTTTCTCCCAATAGAAATATAATAGAGATTGAGGTGTGAACCAAGCTAATAAAGTTGATGAGACCAAATATTCCCAAGATCCTTTGCATGGAATTGAAGGTCCAATGACTATGGTGAGGACCAAAAGAATGAAGGACGCTTTATAAGGCTTGATCTTACAAGTACAAGACAAAGAGGATGCATTAGCATATCCCATGACAAAATTTGAAGGTTCCAAAGCTTCACGAAACAAGGTTACCTATCTCTTATTGTCGTACTGGAGAATTCATCAGGTTTTCTATTTGTTCCACTAAGGCTGGAACTTTTCCTTCATGTGCTGCTTCAGCAGCATCAAATCCTGAGTCCGAAGACTCTACAATTGTCTTACTTCTTAATTTTAGTGGCATTCTTTAGCAAAAATGGGTCTCATCGGGCATGCCAAAAATATGTTTCAATGGATTTTCTAATGGAATTCACTAGAATATACAAAAAGCACGAAGTGAATGCGTGGGCATGCTAGGAAATTATAGTATTTCCAAACTGAATCAGACCGAACTTCCGCCAAGCTAAAAATGGGATCCCCTAGTCTCTTGATGTAAATTCTTAGATCTCTCCTAGCGTAAAAATGCCTTGAAAATTAAATTGCATGGACTAAATTGAAAACTAAGAGGAAATTTAACGGATTAGCTTGAAAATAGTGGATTTCATTATAGAATTTGATTGAAAATCAAGTGTTGAAGCAAGAAAGCTTTGAAGTAACAAATGCTTGTAAAGAAAAACTTGTAAAACTAAGCTGTTAAGAGCTGATGAACTTGTAGAAAAATAAGAGAAATACTGAAATGCTCTTGCATTGTTTTTTAGTGTTTGAAAGTCGGTTGATCCTCCTCGCTCTGATGTTTTGATTCCGTTTTATATGCATTTCTAAGTAACTGCACCAACCCACTTTCTCCATCGGACCAACTATTTCAGTTAACTCATTCACTCGAGAAATTGCTCTTCCCCACTTTCTCATTAGAGAAATTGTACCAACCCACTATCTCAATAGTTGTCCACGCCTTCAATAAGGATTCTCAAGTAGCTTTCCATCATTGCCCACATACTCACATTATGTTCGACTTGGAGAAAAAGTCTCTTACGCTTTTGCTTTTGAGACAAAGTCTCAATATTCTCTGCTAGCAACTTTGAAACTTTTTTAAAATTTCAAAAATATCCTTGGACCTTTTCATCATGGGTTGATTCTCATTGGCTTCGGCTTTCTCGGATTGGATTGATACATCTATAAGGCCCATTCCACTACCACTAGCTTAAAAATTATTTTTAGTATCAACAATAATGATTAAACGAGGAAAGGAACAGAAAAAAACCGAAGTTGGTCTAGTACTGAAGTTGTAGAAGCTTGAGAAGGCTCAAGTATGCGCCATTTGTTTGATTTGAATTTGGGTTTGGTGAGTATGAACTGAATAGAGGTGTTATTATAGTGGGAATCGGAAGGAAATTTCTCCTGACAACCTCTTGTAACGAACATTCAGTTCAGACTCTGCAACGTGTTATGCTTGACGGAATACAGTACGTACCCCACCAGCAAGCGAGAAACTGAACATCATCAGTCCGTTCCGGGAGAGGATAACGTGTGATTTGGTACGTGCCTGTATGAAACTGAAGGGATATATATATACTCTAAGTCATGCTGGAATTATACCCCAAGCAGTTTTGGGTCAAAATCACTTTTTATTCATTAAACATATATATATATATATATATATATATATATATATATATATATATATATATATATATATATATATATATATATATTGATTCTACGCCCACTTTTGATACATTTGTTCAAAATGACGTCCTTGTGCCACTGATGAGGAGAGATATGCTTATATATATATTTTTAAATATAATTTAGAAGTCGGTTTGCAAACTACTACTTCATTTTTTAACTGGAAGCGGTAATTAGAATTCCAGTTTCTTTTTAAACTAAAGTCGTAGTTTCTAAGTGCAGCTTTTAAATGAATTCTAGAAAATTAAAAAAAAATCTAAATATTCCTTTAAGAGTAATAAGGCATCATTTTGAACAAAGTTTCAAAAGTTGCTTAGAATGAATATATATAAATATATATATATATATATATATATATATAAAAGAGTTATTTTGACCCAAACTCATACCAAAAAGATGATTAAAAAACACTTTAATAGAAATGTTTTAATTCTAAGCTAAACCATACTTTTAAAACATTTATAATGATTTTTTTACATTTGTTCACTTTATTACATCATTGTAGTAGAATGACTATAAAGACTCAGTGCCCTCTCAGACACTTATCTAGAGCTAACAATCCAAGCGGCCCGACCGAACCAAGCCCACACCAGACCAGGCCTTCACCAGGCCAAGCCCACATCATCAGGTCAACCTGATAAAATAGTAGCCCATCCCAACCCTAATTTCAGATCGATCGAGTTCAAATTTCTTATATAGTTGTCAATTCAAGAGGCCCAACCGGATCAACTGCAAACCGGGCTAGAGCAACCCTAATTCCGAGTAGGATGGACTCAAATTGTTAGCTTTACACTTATCCTCCACTTTACCACTTGAGTCATTCCTCAAGATCACACTTATCCCTTGTTTTACCACTTGAGAAAAGTCTTTAAAAGCATAATGAAAGTGTTAATAACAAAAATAAATAAATAAATAATGAGGATGTGGAGGGTTTTTTTGATAAACATTTTTTTCTCCTTTTGAAATAAAGGAGAAATGGTAAAGATGCAAAAAAAAGCCCTCAAGTTTTCCCAAATATCTCACTTACACCTCAAACCTTTTTTCATCTAAATAGGCCCCACACTTTTTTGCCCATGGCTCAAATTAGCCCATGCCATAACTTTGGGCGTTAAATGTCAAAAACAATGTTAAATTGGTTGTTGATCCAGCCATGTAAGTTGTTGGTGTGGCAATTTTTGCCTTCCACTACATTTAAAACTTGAGGGGATTCTAATTAGGGGAAATCAAAAGCCCTAATTTCATCTCTACCAATTTCTTCCAAAATACAACCTTTGAGCCAAAGACAACACTAGGTTTTGCTTTGATTCTTCAGCTGTAACACCCCAAAGTATACCCTAGTCGTTTTCGACATGTTGAGGGTAATTTATCAGCGTAAATTTAACTGTTTTATAAGTTAAATGCGAAACCGGGAAAGGAGACCCGGAAAGTTATAAAACTTAAGGACAAATTGTAATTTGCCAAATAAAAAGTCTAAGTTGATAGGTTATATAGGCCAAAGTAGAAATAACAAGAATTGAGCCACAATGAAATAAGGGAAGTTGGAGGACAAAAAGGCAATAGCAAACTTAACCTAAAAAATGGTTTTTGATGGCCAAACATGCTTAGAAAAGATGGATTTTAAAGACCAATTTGGTCTCATTTTTGAGACCAAACCGGGAAGAGGGAGAGAAAAGAGAGAAGAAGAGGAAGAGGAGAAGAAGAAGAAGAAGAAGGGGAGAAGTTCAAGCAAAGCTCAATTAAGGTATGGATGCTTGGATTTTGGTATGGAAACTACTTTGAGTATGGATGCTTGCCTTTGATATGGAACTTTAAGGCTTTGTATGATAAATATCATGTCTCTAAATCTAGGGTTTTGATAGAATGGTACCCTAACCTTAGATTTCTTGAAATTAAGGTTGGTATAACCCACAAGGAACAAGATAATTATGGAATCCTTCCTTTGTTGTTGGATTCATGGTTAAATGAAAGGAAATTGAGTTAGGGTTTTGATCAAACCCTAACAAATCTTGGTACTTGGTGTGTATATGGGTGATAACCCATATTAGATGGGTTTTGGAAGAAATCCATGAAGGAGTTTTTGAAGAAAGATATAAAATTGAGAGATGAATTGAATAGAAAAGAGATTCCAAGATGAATTTGGAATTGTTTTGATGTGGGTTTGAAGTGTAGAAGTGATTGGGGATCACAAGTATGGAAAAATGTGAGAAAACACACATTATGGGCACTTTTCGGGAAGTCCTACCGGTAGGATTGAAGTCCTACCGGTAGAATATCGCTACTGGTCATTTTTGGGCCGTCCTACCAGAGACCCAGTCCTACTCAGGACTGCTTACTCCTGCTCCCGCTTTGACCAGTTTTCGACTCTGGCCATAACTTCCTACTTCTTATCCGATTTGAGTGATTCAAGTGGCTAAGGTAAATAGACTTCAAGGAGAACCAAACTTTTGGAAGAGAAGGTATCTCCAAATTCTGACTCTAAGTGGTCGAAAATCCACTAAAGTGAGGCTATGCGCTTCCATTTCCGTGACGCTTGATCATAGCGTAAATCGAGTTGTTCTTGACGTATCTTGAATTCGGTGAGATTTAATCGGGTGATTCCAGTTGGAATAGAACCCTTTAATATCTTAGCTTAAATAAGTGCCAAGGACTCTAGTGTCAAAATATGAAGTTAAGACCTTGGAAAATGAGAAATTCAATCTGTCCCTGGGTGAAAACCCAGAATCGACTAGTTGGCAATGAAAATTTTTCATAACTCAGCCTGATGATCCGATTGAGTGATTCCAATTTCTGAGTAAAGATGATTTATAGAGGAAAGAGAATATATGAAAGACATATGATCATATGACTACCTAGGACCAAAGAATGAATGAGGGATCGCCCCACAGTGCTACGACTTCGCTCGCACTTCAGATTCTCGACAAATATCCAAGACTCGATTAGTACTTCTGATTCCGATTAGTGCTCCAGACTCGACAAGACTAGATTCCCGATTAGTGCTCCAAGACTCTCGATTAGTACTTCTGCAGATCTCCGATTAGTGCTCCTAAGACTCGGGATTAGTACTTCAGATTCTGATTAGTGCTACTAAGACTCGATTAGTACTTCCTAAGATTTCCGATCGCACTACAGACTGCTCGATTAGTGCTACTAAGATCTCTCGTTCGATTAGTGCCACTAGACTCCCGTCTCATATAAGAGCAGACTCCTGATCTGATCTAATGCTACAAAGATTTCTCAGATCAGAGAAAACACCTACTGCACCCGCATTTGACAAGTCCTGCTTCCTCGATAACTCCCGTGATCTCAGATAAGTCCCGCACTGACCGTTTCGTAGTACCTACGTACCCTGCATTCGTAAATTCTCATCGTAATTTCCACGTACGCCCGTATATGAATAAGTTCCGCCCTCAGACGAATCGCTCAGAAGACTCCACGTACTTCTAGCGTCTCAATAAGTCCCGATCCGATAAGTTCCAGAAGACTAGGGTAATTTCAGATTCGAATAAGTCCCGTGAGTATCTACGCATCAGATCCGTCTCCGTCCAGATCCGATCTGTCTGTGAGTACCTAAGGGTACCCGTGATTTGAATAAGTTCCTGTAGTACCTACGTACTTATGTCTCTCGAATAAGTCCCGATCCGATAAGTCTGTAGTACCTAGTACCTTGTATCCGAATAAGTCCTCAGAGTACCCCACGTACTCCCAGATCCGTCTCATTCAGATCCGGACTGGCTCAGAGTACCTAAGGGTACTCCCGTATTTGAATAAGTTCTGTAGCACTACCAGTACTTATGTATCCGAATAAGTCCTGATCCGATAAGTTCCCAGAGTATCTACGTACCCTGTCCGATAAGTTCCGTGAGTACCTACCGCACCCCCGCATCCGAGCAAGTCTCCGTCTCAGACCGACAAGCCCGTAGTACCTACGTACCTTGCATCTTGATTGGTTCCAGAGTACCTACGTACTCTCATGATCAAGAACAAGCACGTCTCAGAGTACCTACGAGTACTCCGTATTCGTGAAATAAGTATAAGTCCAAATGGTACCTACGAGTACCTCGTGATATGAATCATTGGCTCGTAGGTACCTACGCACTTTGCATCAAAGAAAATGTTACGGTGACTCAGACGTACTTCCGTGATCCGAAATACGAATAAGCTCCGTATAAGATCCGGGCGCAAGGATATGCCCGTAGTACAAGTATAAGATCCCGGGAAGGCTGTAGATCAATATAAGTTCGATGAATAAGTACATGTTTCATAATACGTTATGGATTATTGAGACAATTTTGTGTTCTCTTCTACCAAAATAAGATCAAGACAAGAGAATAAACTCATAACTCTACGGGAGATATGAGTAAGTATAAGATCAGAATGCTGACTAAGTATAAGTGCGACTAAGCATAAGTGCCTTATAAGCCTAAGTTCCATTGTTATGTGAGTGCCCTGGAATATTCTGATACCTGCTCTCTCTTACCCCGATATCTTTGTATGTATGTTTTACGGCATAAAATGTTTCCCGCTAAAGCGTAAAGCTTGCATACGGGTTCAATCCGTGTGAAGTGCGAGGAGAAAGACACAAAGACATCGAAAAAGTATGGGTTAGGCCAAACCACCTTATGGGGTTCACTACATGTAGGTTCACGATACTCCCTGTTTATAAATCTAAGAAAATCTGATTTGTATTTGTAAATGGGGACTGATGTAATGTATAGATTTGATGCGTTTCCCTCGGTGGTAGTTCTTTTGATTCTGTTAGAAAAGGTGGGCCATACCCACAGGTGCCGGTTGGCTTTTAAAAAAAAAAAAAAAAATCAATCAAATTTGAGGGTCGTGTTTGTTCTGTCCGAAAATCGGCGTGACAGGGATGAGCCTAGGTTTAGCGGAATTACCAGGATAAGTCTCCAGATTAAGGATGCTACACTTGGTAATGTTGGCTAATGGATGTGTCTACTGTCGCAGCAGATCGATTAGAATGAATAAATACAATCCTGTGAAAGATTAGAAGCGAGAGATGCCAGTTCTGATGGAGCTTTGATGGCTTAAGGGAGGCGAAGTCACGCTCAAACCACCTTAAAGACATGAAAAGAAAGGATCGATCTGTTTGTACATGTTAAGAGTATGAATTCGAGGAATAAATTCTTATAGGGGGAGAATTATACACCCCAAAGTATACCTGATGGTTTCCGACATGTTGAGGTAATTTATCAGCGTAAATTTCACTTGTTTTATAAAGTTAAATGCGGCAAGGAAAGCAGAGACTTGGAAAGTTACCTCAAACACAGGACAAGGATGTAATTTGCCAAAATGGGGCACAAAAGTCATAGTTGATGGTTATAGGCCAAAAGTAAATATATGAAATTGAAGCCTGACTGAAATAAGGGAAGTTGGAGGGCAAAAGGCTGATAAGCAAACTTAACCCAAAAATGGTTTTTGATGACCAAACATGGCCTTAGAAAAGATGGGATTTTAAAGACCAGCGTTGAGTCTATTTTGAGACCTGCCAGGGGAAGGAGAGAAAAGAGAAGAAAGGAAGGAAGAAGAAGAAGAAGAAGGGGAGGGTTTCGCAAAAACCAATTAAAGTATGGATGCTTGGATTTTGGTATACGACTTCACTGAGTGGATGCTTGCCTTTTGATATGGAACTAGGCTTTGTACTGATAATATCATGTCTCTAAATCTAGGGTTTGATAGAATGGTACCCCTAACACCGTTCTTGAAATTAGGGTTGAGTATAACACCAGAGCAAAGATAGTATGGAATCGCCCGGCTTTATTGTTGGATTAGTTACGTGAAAGGAAATTGAGTTAGGGTTTTGATCAAGCCTAACAAATCTTGATACTTGGGTGTGTGTATGGTGATAACCGCTATTAGATGGAGTTTGGAAGAAATCATGGAAAGGAGTTTTGAAGAAAGATATAAAATTGAGAGATGGTGAATACGAAAGAGATTCAGACTAGATTGAATTGTTTTGATCAATGTGTTTTGAAGTGTAGAAGTGATTAGGGGATCACAAATCTATGGAAAAATGTGAGGAAAACACACATTAGACACTTTAGAATCTACTGAGTGGGGATTGAAGTCCCTACCGGTAGGAATAATATCCTTCTTGAGGTGGTCATTTTGGCCCGAATCCTCTGGTAGGACTTAAATCCTGACTGAATTTTTACTCTATTCTGATTTTGATAGTTTCCATCATTTGGCCATAACTTCTCTGTTTCTTATCCGTTTGGTGATTCAGTGACTACAATAAAAATAGACTTCAAGGAGACAAGCTTTAGAGAAGATATCTCCAAATTTCTGACTCTAAGTGTAATTATGAAAAATCCCTCAAAGTAGGGGCTATGGCCACGGCCCATTTCGCCATCAGGTTGATCGCGCGTAGTCGAGGATTCCCCGACTTTGGACGTATCCCGAACTCGGTAGTTTGAATTGGATTCGAGTTGAGACCGACCACTTATCTTAGCTTTAAATAAAATACAAGGACCTGGTGTCAAACCATGAGATTCAGACCTCAGGAAAAATGCTGATAATTAATCTGCTCCCTCATTAAAATCGTTGTCTGTTGATGGCATGAAAATACACATAACTTTTGGGATTTAGATGTCCAGTTGAGTGATTCCAATTTCCCCAGGTAAAGATGATTTATAGAGGAAGAAATATACTGAAGAACTTGCCATGATCATCATATTCCTAGGACCAAGAATATGAGCCAGTGGGCATCACACGATTGATCTTCTACGGCACTCTGGCCGATGCCCGGAGGTACTTTCGATTAGTGCTTTCCCGGCACTCCCAGTTAATGCCGGTACTCTGAACATTATAGTGCTGGCACTCCGATTCGGCTCACCCCGGTACACTCACGATTATTACTCAAAACTCTGAATTAATCACCAGTACTCGGTGATGCTCCGGCACTCCCCGATTAAATGCCGGTACTCCCGATTAAATCTTCCACGGCCTCGAATTAATGCCAGGCCCGCCGTCAGCGTCTTTAAACCTCTATTACGATTCAATTAACTCGGCCTCTGACCACGATTGGCGTGCTTCCCAGCACTCACAGCTCTGACCAAAATGCTAGCACTCGACGACCCAATGCTTTCTGGCATTCGGAAGTACCGTATCAAGTACCTACCGGGTACTCACGCATTTGACAAGTCTTTGTTACGATAACTCTTTGCATCTTGTATAAGTCCACTTGTGCCTGATACACGCATTCCCGGCCAGTACTCACGGGTACTCCGCGACATACGTTTAAGGATTACGAAGTGGTACCTCGCAGTTGCTTTGCGCGCTGAGGATAAAGTTAGATCTTTGTATCTAATCTGCATTGCCTTGACGACACCTCGGGTGCCCATGTCTCTGAATAAGTCCCGATCGTCATGGACTAAGCCGTCGGCCCAGGGTACTCTTGTATCTGAATAAGTCACCTGCATGGTATCTACGGTGCTCACGTATCTGTTAAATAGTATCGATCACATTCCACGTATTTAAAAATTTACTCACATGTTTGAATAAAGTTCTGCCAGTACCCCTCGGGTACTTATGTCTCTGAACAAGTCTGCGATCACGATCGGATTACGCAGCATTGCCTTAGGGTACTCTGTATCTGAATAGAAGTCTGCAACAGCGTGCTCTACGGGTCTTTCCACAGCTATGTGCCGATTACATCATTGCTCGATCTACACGATTCGCGTACCTAAAGGAATGCTCTGTATTTAGATATGGCCTTCATGGCACCTCGGGTGCCAACTTATCTGGTATAAGTCGATCACGATAAGTTCTGCGTTATCTAAAGAGATTGCTCGCTAATACGATAAAGTTATGATATAAGTGCTCGCATATACAGGTAAGTTACGCTCTTTGTGTATCAGTTAAGACCAGTGATGCTCTAGATATAACATGTTGATAAGAAGTTACGTGTTCCCTACCGAGATATATCTTGTATCGATAAATAAAGTAGGATTCTGCATAAACCTAATTGCCCAAGGTATTACCGTAAAATAAGTATAAGTCCGAGTGGGTACCTACAGTACCTCAGGTATAAGGAATGTTACGTAGTACCTCTGGATACTTTAATGCCAATAAATATTTATGCCTAGTACCTCGAGATTTTGTATAGGAAATACGAGGAATAAGCTCAGGTATAAGTCTGGAAGACACAAGGGATCAACATAGTAGTGAAGTATGGATCCGAAAGGCTAGAATGGGTTCAGTAAATATCTAGTTATAGATTGTAAGATCAATATAAGTTCGGTAAGATGAAGGTACATGTTCCGTAATACGTTATAAGATTAAGTGAGACAAGTACATGTTTCTATAATACCAAAATAAGACCAGTAAGACAAGAATAGCTTTCACCTTGTAACTCCTCTCGGAGATACAGGTAAGTATAAGATCAGAATGCTGATAAGTATAAGTGCGAATAAGCATAGTGTATAAACTTTAAGTTCATTATCTTGAGTGCACAGATATTACGATGCTGCTCTACATTTATCTTGTATGTATGTTTACATATGTAAAAATGTTTCCCACTAAAGCGTAAAAGCTTGGCACGGGTTAATCAGGTATGTAGGTCTGGAAGACATACGAAGACATCCGTATCTAAATTTGGGCAGCCACACAACCTTGAGGTTCACACTACATGTGAGTTCGTTACTCCCGGGTTGTCTTAAAGTACAGTTTACTGTTATAAATGGGACTCGTTATATCTTATAGTTTTGATGGACACCCTCGGTCGTGGTTCTTTTGATTCTGATTAGAAAGGTGGACCGCTTTTGGGGTGCGGTTGGCTTTAAAAAAAAATCAATCGGTCCAGGTCAGTGACTGGATCACCGGCGTCCGAAGTCGGGCGTGGCGGAAATGTGACCTTTCTGGTTTTGCTTTAATGGATGTTCTGATACCGGCTGAAATACTCGATTGGATAAATTATGGTAGAACCTCAGCGGCTAACCGAGAAATTTGTGGTGTTGTTTAACCTGTTATGTCAACCGTTATGACTAACTTCACTGTTGATTGTTTGACATGTTGTTGTCCCTTGCCATGTGTTTATCAATAACAATTTAGCTAGGTTTTTAGGGATAAATTAACTAATTTTGTAGTTTTTCACATGGTCCTTGTTTTGTTAATTTGTCACGTGGAAATGTTTTGTATTAATTGATAAGTAGCTATTGTTCAGCTAGTGTTTAAATATATGGGGCATAGATAACTGTTGCACATCACGGTGGTAGATGGATTATGGATCATGTATTAAGTTATATATTTGGAGAGATGTACACATTGTTGAGGACTTTGATATAGATTTTTATCAATATCAATGTTAAGATATACAATCACAGATGGAGTTATAGAAATGTAGAGCCACATTTATCTTGGAACTTGGAATCAGAGATGAACCTGAAGATTCTTTTCGCCAGATTCGGAGTTGATAATGGGATAAGAAAGGTGTTAAATAACACAAGATTGAGACCGCAGATCTTGGGTAAAGATTTTTTGCAAATACTAAGATTGATGCTCCGTCTTTGCACAGATATATTGGCTAGTAGTTATGACGCATAGATCCTCTCATAACTGGATCAAGGTAGCGATGAAAGAATGATGCCGGAATTTCTTTGATGTTAATGCAGAGATTTGTAGAGGAATATAGAGTTTTGCTCATGCCTTTGTGAAGGAAGGCATTGAAAGTAATGGTCTGAGATGATGATGCTAGTTTGGGTGAGTGTAGACCAATGAAGACTAGAAGAAGTAGTAAGTCACCGTGTTGATACCATTATGATGTTTGATGAAGTAGAAGTCCACAATGAAAGAACCACGTCATTTCATTTCAATGTAAGACCAAAGGCCTTACTTTAGCTTAGAATGACATTTCAAATGCATTTGAATTTAGGAAATCTATCACAGGGTTTATATTTCTAGGGCAAAATATTTTTGCAGTAATATTGAAATAGAAAGAAATGGAATAAATGTAAAAGGCTTGACAATATTATTATAACCTTGGACTAGTTGTAAAAACTTTGGTTCCAGGACCATAAAGCTGTTATAGGACTTTCACTAATCCTAGGAGTTTCAGCGCTTTCCCTAACCTAACATTGCAAACCATAATTCTTTGAGATCAACACTTACACAAAATTAAAGACATGAAAAATGATGTTGGGAGAATTAAGGGTGAATGTTGGATACTCAAAAGTGCAAACAAAGCAGGAGGATGGTGTTGAGGCTTTTACAGCTGAATTTTCTTAGTTGGGGAAGCTATGCTAATAGGTTGTTGAGAAGCAATCGGGCTCTCTGATGTCTTGGAGATATGTAGAGATTATCTAAAAGAGGAGGGAAAATCATTTAAGAGAATGCATTTGTTGAATATATAAAAATGATGGAAAGGCAGTTATAGGCTGTGCTAGGCTTTGGATGGATCATTTTTGATGACTAAGTTCAAAGGGTGAAGAAGAGATGAGAATAGACAAAGAATTTTCCTATAGCATGGGCATTTGTGTTAAAGTAAACAAGAAATTAGACTGAGTTTGGTTTCTAACATTGCTAAAGGAAATTGAATTAGAGATAGAACGCTTTACGTATCGGATAATACCAAAGGTATGATGCACCACACTATTTTCATTTTATTTATCTTTATGTATGAAGGATGGGTTATTTATATGTTTTTTTTTATTATTTATTTTGCATTTTAATGCATGATTCAAATATTAGTCATTTATGTATATTGTCACAGAGCTAAGCACGGATAAGTGTACCGCCATATATTGCAAATTGAGTAAGGGACATAAGGAGAGATGAAGGCAATTTTGGAGCGGCTTGATTACACTTTGAAGAAAGAATTTATTAACAACATAGAGGCAAACTTGGAAGGTGAGTTCAAATGCTATAAAGGATTTAATGAACTACCACACACATAGGTAAAAAAGATCGTGAGTTATGGATAATAATAGTGGAAAGCTTATTCCATGGATCTAGAAGCTAGATATATGCCAATTTGGACTAATGATTGAATTTATAGGAAAAGAAGAAGGTATGAGCAGGTTAGGTAAAGAAAGGTATTTATATTTAAAAGTGGATCAATTCTTTTGAAAGTTACATGCCGTGAAATTAAATCAACAAAGGGATAGCAGTGGGTTGTGAGGAGTATTTGTTTTAATGGAATACGGGCTGAGATTCAAGAAGGTGACCTGTGAGTGGATACAGGCTGTCTACGGAGGGACAACTAGTTTCACTTTGCATTACCACCTCAGTGAAACAAAATGTGGTGGCTGATGCAATGTTTTAAAGAATCTCGAGGGTATTGTGGCGGTGTGGTTTCTCGAGGTGGCGGTCTTTCCCGAGGTTGTGTAGTGACCCAGGGCCTTTATGGGGATGTGACAGGCGCTGGGGAGTTTAGTGGCTACGTCTGTCCCTCTTGAGTGGTCATGTGGAGTCCTAGGGACATTACGGAGATATTGTCATCAGGGGACCGGGGTGCAGTGGATCTCCGGGTGGCCAGAAGAACTGGACCATTCCACATGGATGGTGGTCTTTGGTTTAAGGGGGTGGTTTGCTTGGTTCCCCGATCGTGTTGAGAAAGGAGATCCTCAGAGTTCCATTATACTCATTTCTTTGTGCACAGCGGTGGCGGAAGATCTTTGATGATCTTAATCATGAATATTACTACGGTGGGATAAAAGAAACAGTTGAATTTTCGTAGTCATCTCATATAAATAGTAAAGGTTGAGGTCGGTGGGATTATAATAACTGGAAGTGCAGCTGGTGATAGGAACGTATCATGATAGATTTTGACTCCACTGTTTGAACATGTGAGGGCATGGCGGTGTATTGAGTGGTAGTGGACGACACTAAGTCATGACACACTTTGGTTGTCTTGGATGTTTTCACACTAAGAGATTTAGCTTAGGTTAGCCATATGCGGAAGATTGTCCAGTTCCCATGGTGCGTCTCTATTATGTGGACCAGGAATCCCAGTTCCATTCGTTTTGGAAGGTTCTAGCGAGGCCCATGGAACCACGATTTGATCCATAGGCACTACACTTTCTAAATCCATAGACAGGCGATCAATCAGAGAGGACCATCCATATTTTAGAGGACATGTTACAGGCATGTCCTAGATCCCAAGGGTAGTTGGGAAAAGCATTTACCCTTAAAGTGGAGTCCCACTTCTTCGCAGTTACCGAGGGAGCACCCTGCTGGCCTCTGTGGTAATATACTGGAGGCCATATAGATCTCAGTTTATTGGATGGAGGTGGGGAGAGAGACCCTCCAGGATTCAGATTTGATTGAGGCACCTCAAAGAGAAGGTAATTTCCTCCCGATGTCTTCTCCGCGTCAATAACGAAGAGCTACTACGTTGATAGCGGCTTTGACCTTCGGAGTTTCCCAGGGTAGGATGGATCTTCTGAAGGTGATGCCTAAAGAGATGAGTGGTTAGGTTTTGGCCAGCAAGCTCATGGCGATTTGTGGATGCTGAGTAATGAGGGTGAAATACAGTTGCCACAGGTTTGGCGTCACTGACCTTATCAGTGTTCTGTTGTATTCCATCTCTCAGCCTCCAGAAGAAGGTACTCATTGGCCATGTATTGGATTAGACCAAGCTTGTAGTTTATCTGAGATGGAACACCGAGAGGACGCCTGCGGCTATCTGCTGACCCAAGCGCAACCAGTTTTGCGAGGCAAAGTTTGCTGAGACTAATAAAGATGTTATAGCGTGCAGAAGTGGAGGCAACATAGAGCTAGCAAGACCACTTGTAATTACTTGATGCTCAGCTCTTATTTGAGGATGAAGGTATATACTTTTAGACTCATTTGGTATTATTAAATAGCGGTTTGCATATGCTGTGATTTAGATGTGTATGTTATTATTGAATTTAAGTTATTCTTTTAAGGGAAGAATCAAAACGAAAAAATTTGAATTTTTTGAAATATGGCAAAATGGTAAATTATGGGTTTATAGGATGAGTTCTCAGCCTAGAAAATTTTCTAGATCTCGGATGGCGAAACAAATCTCACCCATTGGATTCATCATGAAGTCTATTATCCCCAAGGCAATTTGATCAAATTCAGAACCAAATGGGGAAATTTTCCTACATGTTTTAAAGAGCCTTGGTGATTAGTGGACCCAAATAGGATTTTGAAAAAATCTAAGTGAAAAAATAAATTAAGTAAAGTTCATTTTAAATAATTTTAAACTTGGACCGACCAAATCAGTGTTTCGAGGTAAAAACTGGGACCTAGATAAGTTGGACATGTGGCGCGACGTGGTTAAGTAATTAAACCAAGCTAATAAGTCAAAAGAATGGGTTTGGCGGAAATAGCTCACATTTCTCTTTTGGTTTTTGGTAGTAGGCAGAGAGAGGGAGGAGAGAAAAAAAAATCAACTTCTTTTGTGATCCACAGAAGTTCCATCAGGTCGGAATTAGATCAACTAGAACAAAGTTCATATACTCGTGGGGGCTATAGGTGTTCCAAAAGGAGGATTTCACAAAAAATCAAGAGTTCGGAAATCAAAGGTTTCTAGTCTAAAGTGTCACAGGACAGCTCCTAAGGTTTCTTCTACCTTCAGGTAGGATTCTCTTCCTACTTTGGTTTATTTTCCTCCCCTAAGAAATTTCTTTAGTTTGTGTTTCTACTGCCCCTAAGGGACTCATTTAGCCGTGTTTTGTTTTTTACTAAGGGGCTGTTTGATTAAGATTTTGGGATAATGGGAGATACTGCCCTGTTTTGATCCTACACACTTTGGCCCGGATTTTGGACTGGTTTCAGTTGGAAACGGAGGATTTGGACTCAGGTTCTTCACCAAAGAAATTATAGCTGCATTGAAGTGACTTGATGTTGGGAATTTTGACTCACCATTGGACCCTACAGCTCAGTTTATGGATCAATTCCATTCCCAGGATTTCAACACTGTTTTGACCACACTATCCAAAATTTTGGGATGGTTTTGGTTACAGAAAAAAAAAGGGAATTTGGACTCAGGTTCTTCGCAAATTATATCTTGCATAAATGAACGATGTTAGGCTTTTGAATCACCCCCATTGGACCTACAACTCAAGATTATGGCGATTCATTCTTCCCACGAAGGCTGTCGTAGCCTGTTTAACCCTACACATTGTCAAATTTGGGACTGGTTTTCGATTGAAAAACATAGAGATTTTGGACTTGTGTTCTCATAGGTGCCACAATAATGGGCGATGTTGGCTTTGAATCACCAAGTGGACCTCTACAGCTCAAGTTGATTCAAACTCATTCTGAGATTTCTAGCTTAGGTTATTTGTTTGCAGCTTAGGTTGTTATTTGTTTGTTTCGTGATTTAGATCGACAGACTAAATTCAATGCTACTATGAGACTGAATTTGGAACGTTTTCATCTGGTTTACAAGATGATCGAGGCCTTGGATGGCTAGTTTGGTAGCTCGTTTATGGCTTGTCTCACTCGTTTGTGGATTGTTTTGTGGGCATAAGATAAGTCAGTACTTAGCCTCGAGGATCATGCGTTGTTTTCTCGTTTGAATAACATGCTTGGTGGATGGCCATGATAACATGTCGATATATGTGTTATAAATATATTGACATGGAATGTGGGATTGTATGGAAATTGTATGGCATAGGGATATAGTTGTCCATGGTACAATGAAGTGTACGGTTTTAGCATTGTCCATGTGAGCATTCATTATGCATGTGGCATGATATAACATTCAATGGCGTATTGCATTGCATATGCACTGGACATCGTGATTGAATGGGTGTGAGTGCATGGTTGAGGCAAATCAACACTACATTTAGTTTGATCGCGATCGATCAAGTGGAACTAAGTCTAACAGTCTCACAATTGAATAATGTGGTAAAGAAAACTTGCGGTCGGGTAATGTAAGAAGTGATAGATACCTCTCTGTGCGAAGACCCGAATTGTGGTTAGCCATAATTCCAACGATGAAAGGTCGTAGGCGTTAGCTGTTACAAGAGCTTGGCGGACTATAAATTCGCTTACCCACAAAAAGGGATATGAGTTTTGTACACAAATGATCACCGGCGTAACGTTCAAAATATTTTGGTTTGAAAACAAATGAAATTGTTTTGTAAAATGATTATTTGATGTAATCCAGAAATGATGGATTTTATCACGCATGGGCTTTGGCATTGTGTGATAGGAGTCGGTAAGGACTCAGGTGTGATGGGAGTCGGTAATGACTCGAGGCATGGTACATGATTGAATCTCATCTCATTTCATGGTATGACATGTAGGATTCCATAGTAGAAATTGCATGTTTTTACTTGGAATGTGAATGTATGTGAACGTACTGCTGCATGGCATTTAGGTGGATAGTAGCTTTTGCTGTAGGAAATATTCTCATTGTTTTAGACTACCTTTATCGGAAAAACATTTCAGTACAGGTGTACACCGGTGGATCTACGCCATTCGGTGCCTAAAATTGTGAAGAAAGGTAGATCAAATTTTGATATTATTTTAAAAATATATTGGAAACAAATTAATTTTGATATATAAATACTTTGTATAAGAGTGTTGGTACTTAAACCTTAAGTACTATTGTGATAACTTTTTATATTTTTTAGTATGACAATGAGCCCTAGAGGGTCCACTTTTATTCATAAATGGATTCGACGTGGTCATTGTGTTATATCAGCCTTGATGGCCTGGTGTCATTGTATAATATACAAAGTTGGGAATTGACAGCTCCCCGCATTAAAGGAGACTCTCGCCTGATTTTTTGGTTAAATTATGGATCCTATGACGGGACACAAGAAGGGGTATCTGCCACACGATATCCACGAGTTTTCCGTTGTGCTGACTGGTCAACGGACCCTGTGTTTGGTGGCATCATAAACACTGCCATGTGTTCGATCGGGTTCGGGGTCTGGCTTTCGCTCAAACGACATTTTGTCCTGGCTCCAAGCTCCAAATTATCTTATATGAACTTACTCTAAGCATTTCCCACCCTTTGATTTTCTCAAAAATATTGTTTTGGCTCACTCGGCCTTCGGTCGCACCAAAACATGAAAATTCCAACTAACTTGAATCCAAATAAAAATTGTTTTAGGGTAAATCAGATTTTCAGGAGACGAATCCAACGGTGTGGTATGTTTCATCATCTCGAGATCAGAAAATTTCAAGTTGTAATCAGACTGCAGAGTGTAAATTTAGTACTCTTGCCATTTTTAGAAAAAATTTAATATTTTCCTAGGTTTTACATGCTGCATTACTTCAAGGAACAACCGACATGAGTCTATTTTACTCAAATGAATCAAAGCATAAATTGCTGATATGCTAATGTAGAATACCTTCAAACCCACATAAGGCTAGATCTCAAATAGGGTATGTGTTTAAGTGTAATGGAACTGTTATTTCATAAATATCCTTTAGGTAGACAATGGTGGCCACATCATCGAATCATTAAGAGATTATAGTAATTCACGAAGCAAGTCGTAAATGTATATGGCTAAGATTGATGATTCAATATATCCAAGAATCATGCGGACTCTCCTCTATCAAAGCTAGACCGACAACATTATTTAAAGATAATGTTGCATGCATTGCACAACTCAAAGGAGGTTATATAAAAGGAAATAGAAATAAACACATTTCTCTAAAGTTTTTTTATACACATGAACTCTAGAAGAGTGGTGAAATTGATGTTCAACAAATAAGCCAATGATAATCTAGTAGACTTATTCATACATAAAGTCATTGTTAATCTCAATATTCAAGAAGTTAATATATTAAGATTGGAATGTGTCAACTGAATGACATTGACATGAGGGGGAGTATGGTTATTACATGATGTTAGTGTATTGTACTCTTTTTCCTTTCGTCTAAGTTTTATCCCAGTAGGTTTTGTGACACCCCAAAACCCGGGGGTCCCTTTGACCACCGTCAACCTACGGAAACCTATGTGTCTCATATCATGAGACACATACTTGAGTAAAATGAACCAATAGGGCCCATCATCCATACTCATCCATACGGTTACAAGACCATACATTTCTATAGATCCAAGAGTTATTACATCACTCTTAATACAAAACATATTAAAACTAGTTCATTCTAATATATACATAAACAAGAATCATAGCCACAAACTGCCCGTTTCATAATCCCGGGGCCTCTAAGGAGCGCCTCGTCTCGGTCACATTTGTCATGTAATTAAAAGGGGTCTCACGACGGTGAGCTAACGCCCAAGAGATAAATCCTACAAGGGCTATTCCCCACCTAGGTGCACGTGCGCGATCATTTCACATCAAAACCAACAACCAATCCGGCATACATGTTGTCCTATCATGGAAAATCTACATGTATGTATGACGCACACCTACATGCCCGCCAAGTACCGAGTCAACCTGACCCACTCAGCCCAATGCAAGTGCCAATGGGAATCACCGAAGCCGGGCCCCTACCCCATCTCGCAACCCGTAGTCTACGTGGATATTTATTTAATTATTATTTTGTGTCTTTTTGGGCAAATGTAACTTTTCGGGGTCTCACCGCTGGCCCTTACACTCCGACATTTTTCGGCTTTCACCGATGGATACGTTTGTCTAACTGTGTTTTGTGTTTTCACCGAGGGGGCATCTATCCCCACTTGCTACGCCCCTCGAAACACGATTTTCCATTTTCGCTTAACACCGTGGAACCCAATTAGGGACTGCCCCATTCCCAAGCCCACACGATTCAACACCAAACGCAAAGCTAAATCAATACTCATGAACACACTTTCATGTAATGTGGTGTTACCAGCAGACCACGCAAGACAATTTAAAGCATCGCACTCAAAACCCATGACCAATGTAGAAGGAAGACCTCTACATGGACATTCTATACCATACACTATGTGCTATGAACACTCATGTCTAATGCACACAACATTTCATATATTTAACATACATGCAGTCATGTTAATAATATTCCACATATTCAAATCAATACATCACATAAGCATGCACTACATCTTTTCTATCATTCAATTCATTCATGTCAATACATCATTCAAGCATGTATTAAAATAATTTCAACCATTACTTTGTGCAAGTAATGCCATATCTATGTTCTTGGGCCGACATAGTATGTCACCATACAACCTAATGCATATAATTATTTCCATCTTTATCACATAATTTCACATGTTCGCATGCTGGCTGAATCTGGCGGCACAACAATACATTAGTCATTCCCGCCATAAACCGACCATGCTTTGGCCTAAGGAATAACGGACGAATCCAGAAAAGTCCAGCTTTGTAAATACCACACAAAACATCCAACACACAATTCCTTGCTCGGCCATATGCGGTCCCAAGCATTTCGGTTACAAACCTGCCTAAAACGTAAGTTCTGAAACCAAACGAATCCATTCCTCAACTATCCGTGACCCAGCCCAATGTTCAGCCTATATTTTGATGAGAAATTATTTATTAAATTCTAGACTCAACGAAGCTTCAGAGTTCAGAACATAATCGAGCTCCCACTTTATGTTATGACCGTCCAAAGTTGACACATCCGATTCACAAGGGTGTGCGGAAATTTGGGCACACCCTTCGCTTGCTATTCTCGCCGATTTTGCCATATCCTGTAACATAGTGTTCGGTCTTGACAAATCCCGAACTAAAACTGGTCTTTGACCATCACACAATCACAAACAAACCACACACACATCCAAATTACTGAAAACCGGATCTAAACTCAGAGGCTAATACACACCCTAGGCGCAAATAACCGCAGCAGGAGGAAACCCACTTTGTAGCAGCTTCCGGTTCTTCGCGTCGGCCCCGCTTCACGCACAACACTCCTTCCTTCCTCTTTCTTTTTCCTTCTCTTTCTTCTTTCCTTTCTCCTTTCCTTTCCTCCCTTCCCTCCTCCTCCTTCTCCCTCCTCCCTTCCTCTTCTCCTTGCCGCCCACGGACTGCAGCGGAGCTCGCTCCTTCCAAATGTTCCCATGTGAGCTCCTTTATATAGGCATGACAAGAGTCATGTATTGACACATGGCATGCCATAGTCACACATGCATGCCTTGTGCCATGCACGTGACACATGGCTTGCCATGTGTCACCATGGCTTCATGTCATCCACATACCCGCCTGTGTCGCCCGACACGCGTTTCCTCGAAATATTTGAAATTCCGACTATCTCGGAATTCAACGAAATTTGACTAGGTAGCTAATTTTCACGAGACGATTCCAACGATGCAATCCGTTTTGTCATCCGAGATCTAGAAAAATCCCAACTTTTCTTTGGACTATTCCGGTAAACTACCGTTTTGCCCCCTTTTTATCTGAAAATTTAAAATTTAAAATTTTCACGGGTTTTACAGGTTTTACTGACAAGATTTTTAACGAAACAGTCTTAACATAGTAAGAACACATTATAATATCATAAGAATATTGTACTATTTTTTCCTTCTCATTGGTTTTATCTCATCAAGGCTTTTTACTAGGTAAGGTTTTAATAAGACATATTCTTGATAAATGGTCATTCATCAAGGAGGTTATAAATGAAGTCTTTATGTGTGCAACAACCACGTTGAATTTGAGCCAAGATGCATAAAATCACATTGATGTTGAGGCAAGATTCATAACATCGTACTTACCTTCATTACTCTCATTTAATGTGTATGAGTAAATGAAGCTTCAATTGATGCCTATAAAAGGCTCCTTCTCTCATTATTTTCATCACCCTGTGATCAATACAATTCTCTAGTCCATTTTCTCACTTTCTCCATCTATCTCCTTTCTTTTTCTCTCCATTGTTCCTTTATGATTTATTCTTATATTTATAAGGAGAAGAAAGAAAGTATACTCTCTTTTTCAGCTTATATGCTATATATTTTACAACATATTATTATATTTAGGCGTTTAGAATTCACTGTTAAGTCGTTTAGGAGTCTTCTATTTGGTATGCCGTTGCAATTTTTTTGTTAAAATATAATAAGTCAAAATATAATAAATTAATTAATATATGATTTTTATTTTTTTTCAAGACTCATATTTGTAGAAATAACGATCTTATGAATTAGATGTAAAATAAAATTAAAAGATAACTGGGATGGTATTTAAATAGAATTACATTTTTATACTCAACTTTATGATAATAAAATTACATTTTAACTAAAAGTTATGTTGACCAACATTACACATAGGTTATGGAGGATGATAATATATTTATGATAATATTATTATCATATGTATGACTTAACAAAAAGTTTATGATGGTCCTTTTTCAAACGAAAAGTGTTTCTCATAAACTTTAAAATGTTATCCAACTTTGTTGCTATTTATCTTCAGATCAGTTTTTTCTTTTTATCAATTTGATTATTTTTTGGCATATTGTTAATTTTATTATTAAAATATTATATTTATATTTATTTATCATGTTTCATAAAGTTGTTTATCATGGTAAACTTGATTGATAGTTGAAAAATATTCAATAAAAGATTTTACTAAGTTGGAAACTTAATTTAAAATTGGTTTTATACTTAGAATTTTTTCTTTTAACTTTATTACTTTATAATTATTAAATATTTAACTTAAAAAATAAATCTAATTAAGGTAGGTGTGATCAAGATCGTAATTTTGAAAAAATATCTTAAACTCTTTAATATCTTTACATTTTTAATACAACATCTTTATATTTATTTATTTTAAAATTTTAAAAGTATTTTTGTTAAAAATTATTTTATTATCCTTTATAAATAAAATTTTAATTACTTTTAAGATTTAATTCTAAATTTTTTTTTTAATATACTCTAATACAAGGTAGTAAATCAGAAAAAAACAAATCGAACTCTTAACTTTTCTCTCATCTTGTTATTTCTAGGCATCTCTTCTTGGGCTAATGAGGCTTTTTCTCATAAAGAGGTGATTTTTACTTGAAATCACTCATCTACCTCTTTCTACCTTTTCTTTTCTCAATCAAAGTAGTTATTCCACAAAAATCTGGATTTTTAATTTGTTTTTTTTTGTATTTTTATCGTCAGTTTTGTGTGCGTGTTTGTGTCATGATCTATGCAAAGATAGTGGTTTGTGTCGTCTTAGTACTTGTTGCGGCGCTTTCTTGTGTATGGGTGATTCATAAAGAAAAAACAAATTTGATTAGATAGAGATATCAAATTAAATCATGGTTTGATAATATCGTTATAAATCAAATAGAGTCAATAAAGCCTAAATGCCCCTAAAATTCCGTGATTCGCATCATACTCGACGTAACAAGATTTGATCTGATGATTATGTCGAATCAAACTTTGTCATCTAAATTGTTTAACGGAAACCATCTAACATTATCCACCCGCCGCAACAAGTTGGCGACAAATGCCGCACTGTGTCGATCGACATAAACAACATGAAAAACAGAGAAAAATAAAAACAAAGCGAGATCGATATGGAAGAAAACCATTTTATTGGAAAAGAAACCTAAATCTAAGGAAAAAAACGATGGAATTGATGATTTCAAGTCAAGAATGAATAAAAAAAGTCTCCCTCCTCTTTAGCGAACAAGAGCTTGAACGAGAGAACAAAGAGAGGAGTGTGTAGGATCACCAGAGAGAGGGGCTAGGATAATAATTTGATTTTACTATAGTTGATAGTACCGTGGTGAAAAGAGAGTTTTTGGGTTTTTTTTTTTTTTTGCTTTTTCTTGTGTTTTAAGTGAATACGACGTGGCAAGTGGCAAGGCTTTCTCTCATAAGTGATAGTAGATGAGGCCCACCCGTCAAAACATGAGGGGCAATTTTTTCTTGAAAGGTTAAGTTACTGTTCCAATGCATGTATTCCTTAATTTCTTAATTTGTTGGAGATGATACATTTTATGGTCATATGGGGGAGTTGTGTTCCATTTTCCTTCTTTTTTGTGCTATAATGTGTAGGCCACGAACATGGCATGCCCAGGATCACCATAGTTAGAAAATGAAACACAATAATGGAGTATCTGTCGATTCAAGGCATTCGATTTGGAATCCATCATGCTTTACGCTGAATTAGCGATGATCCGTGAACACGAACTCAAGATCTTCTCCCTATCCCCTTCATTAAAACATCGGCTTAATGTATCGCTTTCACTCACGAGATGAGAGTTTTCTCTAGATCCGATGTGAGTCAAAATGTGTATCATTAGGTTAGGGGAGGGACTTGACACTATTTATAGAGTCTTCACCATGTGCCTCATTAAGGGGGCCACAGACTCTACCAATACCAGTCACCCTCTATAATAGATCCGATTAAGAATCCATATATCTCACCTTATTAGACCAACTAATCTCGCTTAATTTCCACCATTATGTCAAGATCTTCCCCATCCCCTCTATAGTCGTACTCGACTCCATATGCTTAGCCCCTTGAGACCTCCTCGTTGTTGTTACCAAACAACACCGTAGTTATTGTCACAATACAATTCATAAGCCTATTCACAAAATCAAATACTCTGGCCAACTCCTTACCGAGAGGTTTCGAGCCAATCAGCCGAAATAGCGACCGAAAGCATGCTGCTAAACTCCGGGCCGCATGCGTAGGATGCTATTGATTAAGCCACTTTTCCACGATATCGCACCTCCGCTAACTTAAAGATGTAACTGTTGTTGACTTCTTTTCATCCCCGACCCAAGAAAGTCTCAATCAATACCCAACTAGTCGTAGGTCCCCGAACATGTTTGTAATCAAAGATATAGTCTTTTGTCCTCTTTAAGTACCTCATAACCTTCAAAAGAACCCAATGATCGTGTCCTGATTTGACCGACATTCGCCTAGAAGTCCCAAGGTAAAGGCAATATGGCCTAGTACATACTTCTGGAGCATACATAATACTCCCAAGTGCACTAGCATAAGGTACATTCTTCATTTGCGCTTTCAAAATCCGAATCGGCGATATCATGACAGACTCAACTTATCACCTTTATGCCTAGGAGCAATTCCTCGGATTACATTGCTGCATGTTGACCTTTCTAAAATACATCAACATATGCCTCCTCGAGATAAACCCAATGAACTACGAGAACGATTCCTATGAATCTCAATGCCTGTGACAAAAGACGCCTCACCAAGGTCCTTTATATCAAAGTTCTTTTGACAACATCCACTTTGTCTCTGGCGCAAGAAACCAAGGTCACCGCTGGGTGCTGAGATATCATCCACATATATATAAGGAAAATGAATTTCCTCCCACCGACCTCAGAGTATATACATTGATCTACTTTGTTCTCAACAAAACCATATGAAGTAACAAATACTGCAAATCTAAGCACACGTCTGTGCTTGCTTGATTTCATAAATAGACTTTTTCGGGCCACATACAAGCGCATCAATCATTTGCCAAAACTGCCACATCATATAGATTCTTCACATGTCTCCCACTGAAAAGGCAGTTTTAACATCCATCATGAATCTACATCGAAACGCAGCAACTAATGCCATGATCACCAAAGAACTTTAGAAGAGACCCGAGAAAAGCTGCTTCATAGTCTACTTCTTCTCTCTCGAGTGAAACCTTGGCTACCAGCCCGTTCTTTAAACTTCTCAATCTTTCCTTTAGGGTCCTTCAGTCTCTATACACCCATTTGCAAATTACTACCATGGGACCTCTGTAATTCTAACAAATTCCTGCATTATGCCTCATAGATTGAATTTCATCTCTCATCGTATCCAACCATAAATTGACCGAGGACAAGATACAGCCTGATAAGTCAGCTGGATCACCACATAACCGATATCGTAGTCTTGCTCTCCATATAGATCAACAGTCCCCGTATATAGCCGATCGTCTTCCCTAATGGATCTCCTTACTGAGAGTAGCAATAGCCATCCTGATCTGGTAGATCATACGAACTTCGACATTAGGTTTCGCCCTCGACAACAGGATCCCGAGCCTACTGTGTCTGGGTCAAGGGTGGAGTCTCCACAATTATCTCTGGGGAGTGGAGGAGATAAAAGATGCCATATCACCCACCTTATTTATTATCCTCTCAATGAAGCTCCGTGAGCAACGCCACTTTCTTCGGGACTACATCAAATCCCAAAACTCGTCGCCTCAGGCCCCACACCTCTTGCGGCTCACTGACAGAGAACCGATGATCCTCTCAATGTTCCTGCAAGATAAGGTGCGTAACACCGAGTGGTTCTTGAGTCCAACTTACTTAATGTCGGGATTATACAACTTCACTCGCGCAGACATCCCCAAACCTTAAGACGGTTTGCCAGTTACAACTGCCCATAACTCAAAAGGAGTCAATGGAACAACTTTTAAAAAACACAACACAAAGTCGTTTTCAAAGCTTTCACCTCACAGAAAAACCAGCAAATTTTTATCCACACCATACTCCTTATTTCGATAAGAGTAAAGGACTGCGCCTTCGGGTTACACCATTTTGTCAGACTTGTACAGTAAACTGAGCCACTATCCCGTATCCTCTGGCACTGGCACGCCCTGTTGTCCGCATCGCTACTATAATACCCACCTCGGGTCGATCTAACAACCTTTATGACTTTTCCTAACCCAAGCTGACTTCAATCAAAATCTTGACCCCATTAAGAGACTCAAACTTTTCTTTAATCAAGCATGATAACTATCGAGAATAGTCATCAATAAAGCGATGAAATAAAAATTTCTACACAAGGTTGTCGATAAGGTCCACTTATATCGTGTGAATGACCTCCAACAAGTCAGAACTTCTGGATCGCCTTTTCTTTCTTATCTTGGTATTTTACTCTACAACAGCTTCACGTGACGCCTTCTAAGCTCATTTTAAGAAAGAGCAGGATGTTAGTCTTTATCAGCCTTTCACTCTATCCTTAGAGATATGGCTAAGCCGCTAAGCTGCCACTTCACAAGACTGCTCTTGAAAATGGTCCCAGAAACAACCTTTTTCACCGTGATAAGCGACGTATATGTCATTAGGAGATAAATAATCAGATAATCCGCTGGACATATAATACACCATCCTGTCGAATCGTTGTTAAAGAACATATCGTCTGATCAAATATTACTCAACCAAATATCACTACGGAACTGTTCCGTTTAAACGAAGTAGTTACAAAGTGTCTTCAACATTAATCTAAAACCGTAAATCTAGAATCAAGATTACATCTCCCACAAACACACACGCCGCCAAGCTTTCCCACAAAGGAGTCTTGATTCATCCCGACGGCTTCCCGCCGGCAACTCTCAGATAGTAAACGCAACATGATTAGTTGCACCGCTTATCGCAGCCACCAAGAACCGACGGTGCTTCAGATAGTCACGACCAAAACAAGTGCTAAAGAATCTATTACTGTAGGCTCACGTTTGGACACAAACTGCTTTAAACTTTGCACAATCCTTCTTTATGTGACCTTCTTCTTACAAAAGAAGCAAATGATCAACATCCTCGAAGGATGTCTTTTTTTTTTTTTTTTTGACCCATATTAAGATCGACCCAGAAAGAGTGTCATAGCACCTATGAGTACGTACTGACTTCTTATTTTCCTTTGTGGAACTAGAAACAGTAAGGCCATATGCCCTTTTTCCTTCTTGCTTCTCTTCCTCTACCACCAATTTAAGCACAAGTCGCCACTGGACCAACCCTCATCTGGGAATTGTAATTTGTCTTTATAACCCAAAATCGTGGAAGGGTGTTTAGGGCTTGATGCACAATGCAAGCATCGTGAATGGAAACATTAAGAGCTTGAAGCTTCATTTTCATTCACCATCCTAAGGACATAATCTCTAACTCAGTTAGCATTCATCACTTTATATTAAGAGCTGGTTAGCTTACTAATCTCAAAGATTAATAGAAATGCGGTTTCTAGCCTCTAAGGCTGCCATCATTTCCCTTAGCAAGATACCACCGGTAAACCACTTTTTAAGTGTTCTGAATGATTTTCATTGTCAATAAGCAAACTGGCTGCCTCTTTCCTCGTGCGTATTAGTCCGTTTCTCCATGAACTAACACAAGATCACTCTCGGGAGGCGATCACGCAACAAAACAGAGACATCCCACCACAATATGAGACTAATATTTCAAACTCCATTGGCGGTGCCACTTTGTCACAACCCAATTGAATCCAAAATCTTCATACGTGGATATAAACTTATGTATCACATTCACTATATATATATGTAATGCTAGACGAAAACAGGGCGTATGTCTTTTTACATTACGTCGCGCATCATAATTGCTCAATTCATTAATAGACACCAAATAGTAATTAATTAATTACCTTACGAAAGATGTTATGAAAATAATAATGGTAATTCAAATAGTAATTAATAACACTTTAATGAAAAGACGTTATGAAAATAATAATGGTGACCGGTCAAAATCGCTTCGGTCAACGACTCGGTCGTAGTCAAAATCCGAAGTCAGCCGGATTCGCCTCAATGACGCCGCGATAACGCTACCAACGTTACCGCTGAAGAGACGCACGTTCGAACGGCCGCGGCGTGGGTCGCCACGCACCGCCACGCCCAGTGCGCATGTAGCGCGTGGCGCCGCGGTCCGCTCCCTCCGGCCGACGCGCAGGCCACCCACAATATTCTCGTCTCGATGAGTAGATTCCAAATATGTAATAAAATTTAACTTTCATCTGTTAAAAAAAAAAAAAATTCGAAACTGGACAAACACCTCTCGAACAAAACCTAATCCGCATGTTTCGGCTTCTAAAACTACGGGTAGCTCGATACCGTGTACTACGAACATGGCAAAGCCTGTGGATCACCATAGTTAGGAAAACAAAAACAGACAATAACGGAGAGAATTGTCGATTCGCGTACCTGATTTGGAATCCATCATGCTTTACACGGAATTAGCGACGATCCGCTACCACTTAACTCCAAGATCTTCTCCCTATCCTTCTAAAACACTGGGCTTCAATGAGATTGCCACCTCACGAGGAGAGTTTTCTAGATCTGATGTGAGTCAAAATGTGTATCATTAGGGGTTAAGGAGGGACTTTAGCACTATTTATAGAGTCTTCGACCACGTGCCCTCTCATTACGGTCGGGTCAGACACTTTACCCACACTAGGCAAATTTCATATTGGGATCGATTAAGAATCCATATATCTCACCTTATTGGGACCAAACTAATTCAAGCATCAATTCATATAGCCCATTAAGAAGAAATTTTGCATAATGCACTCCAACATAGTTCCTCAAGTGCATATTTGTGAAAAAAATTAACAAACACTTTGTGCTTTTTATATTATTAAATATTATTTTAACATTTGTTCATCATGTCTAGCTTATATGGTAGAGCACTCAACGTTTCAAAAAAACATGAGCATAAGGAAGGGGGGGTCATGGGCATAAGCATGTGTGTTCAGCTTTACTACATTGAAAATAAGCATTTAACTTCAAACAATGATAAATTCACATTTGATTTTTGTACTTTTAATATTTTTATAACATAATCACATAATAAAGTATTTTCTACCACCTTTTTACCTTCCACATATCAAGGGCAACTATATGGTTAATTACATAAATGATGTTTCAACTTTATTTTTTTTATTTTTGGTATCTCAATTTTATTTTTTGTTTGAATCATAAGGTACTTTTTGATATTTTTTTTCTATTTTGGTGTCTCAACTTTATTTTTTTCAACCAAGTGTCCAAAACTTTTAGATTTTTTTTTCATTTTGATGTCTCAACTTTATTTTTGTTTAATCAAGCAGCCAACTTTACCTTTGTCCAATCTGCTTCAAATGCCTATTAAAGGTTATTAAGATACATTTGAATAAGCAAAATGCATCCAAAAAAACATTCTACAACTTTAAAATGATGAAATTACTTAATTTATCTTAATTGAGGATGATTTTGAAATACAAAATTGCATTTAAATAACATTTTGATATTATATAAAATGCTGAAATTATTTAAATGAACTTTAATGAGGTTAAGGACAATATTATCATTTCTATGTTAGGGTATTTGCTAGTTAGTTACTATACAAAAGAAATGATAAAATATTATGGAATTGAGATAAAATAAACATTTTTATTATTTAAAAATACTTTAATAACTAATGTTTTATTTTAAAAATTTTCATACTTAGAAACAAGAAAACAATAGAAGATACTGTAGTTGTTGTTTTTAAATTATTATATTTCTTTTACACTTTCTTTTTTAATTTTATCTCAATTTATAGTCAATTTTATAAATTTCCTTTTATAGTAACAAATAGATAGTAAAACCACCAATGAGACTGATTGGCTAAGTGGTTAAGGGGTACGATAGGCATAGGGTGGGAGGTAATTCAGGTTCAAGTCCTAATATGATAAAATTTGTACTTATAAAAAATATATAAGTCCCATAATGTAAAAATCATAATATTATTGTCTTCAAATTTCCTTAAAATTTAAGTAATTTATTTTTGTGATGTGGAATGCCATTTAAATTTAATTTTTCCTATAAACATTTAATTGAACAAATATAAAATTGAAGCATCCAAATAGAAATTAAGAGTCTATTTGGTTGTATTTAAAACAGCTTTCTGGTTTTGAGAGAATTAAAATCATTTTGAAATATTCTTAAATAATATTTACCATTATTCCAAAATAATATTAATTATGTCAAAGTGTTTTTTAATTCGTTTTTTTTTTAAATCCAAGAAAGTTTTAAAAAACTTTAAAATAAATGAGAAAAATGATATTATTTATATTCTTCACTACGAATTTCTTTTAAGTTCTTGAAAGCAATTTTTTTTAATTACAAAATAGATTTTTCAAATAAAATTATAATTAATAAAAAGACAAGATAGTTTATAAAATTCCTTCATTGTCACTAGTAACGAAGTTTTGTATGACTAAATAATGACAAATATTCCAATTACTTCATCTGTCGATGAAAGATATGTTTGATTAAAAAATCTAAACAACAAAGTTTATTTTTTTACTTTTTATCCTGAAAATATGGGTTTAATTGCCATTGATGAGTTGAGGATTAGTCCACATTGAATATCTTATATTATATAATTATTTTGATGGTAAAACATGGTAATTTAAAAACTACTAAGATTTTACAATAAAAAAATATCTTGAATCTAAAATTTTAATTAAATAAGAAATAAATTTTATAACTCAAAAAATATGATTTTGGTAATGAGATGAGAAAGTTTTTTCACATAACTTTTCGTTAAAAGATTAAGAGTCTTTTTTGGTTCATAAGGATTTAAAAATAATGTTTTTCTTAAAAATTTATTTTAAATATTCTTAAACTATTTTACCATTATTTTCAAAAAGAATTAAAAAATGAAAGTTGAAGTTCTTTTATGGATTTTTTAAAGAAAACATAGAAAATAATCTATTATTATTATTATTCGAATACAACATGGAAAAATAATTTTATCATTCAAAAACTAAATATTGCTTCCTCAAAATGTTGTTTAGTGGGTTTTATATCTCTTTTAATCATTATTTTTTTTCTTTATTTTTAATAAATTATTTGTAAAACTGATTATTAAATATCAGTTTTTCAAATTTTAAGTAACAAAGACGACTTACAATAAAATAAAATAAAAACTATACCCTCCAATAAAAATATATTAATCACTTCAAATATTGATATCAATACCTTTACTTTTTTTTTTTTTTGAAGGGAAATAATAATAACTTTCCTAATCCACTTAACAAAGCAAACATATAATATTATATGTCTATGTTTTTAAATATCAACAACAATAATGACAAACAGGGCCTTTTAGGTAACTTTTTTGCAAATGCCTCTTATATATTTCCCGAGTACCAAAATGTCCAGCATTTTCCACTCCTTTGATTTATCACTTTTGCTGGAATATAAACGCCCAAATCCAGGATGGTTGTTGCAAATGACTTCACCTCATCAGCAGCCTTATTATGGCTGAAAGACAGGTCATTTGAAAAAAATTGTTAATGCACTAATATTGAACTATACGTAACATTAAATATATATTATGTATATCCTGTTATTTAAACATATCATTTAAATATATGTTGATAACGTCAACTCATGCAGATATGGTTATATTCTATTTGGAAGAATATATATTCAGTAAATTTAAATCAACTACACCCTCTTTTTCCCTCTCTTCTCTCCCATTCTGAAGAAAAGTATTAAGCCAGAGTTGGTAGTTAAGAATGTTTTATAATTTGCAATAGAAAAAAAACATAAAGAGAATCATATGTAGATGCAATTAATACGAAGATGAAAAAAGATATGAATGGAACAAACCTAGGCATATCACGAAAGCCATTATAAGGAGGAACGACACACACTTCTTCACTTTGTTGGCCATTGTTGAGCTGGTGTTTAAGTTTGGGTTTCAAGATTTTTGAAAAGCATATAAATAGAGAACACCGAATGACTAAATTTGGAAGAATATTAATTCATATATACTGCACTGCCTTCGCCACATTATTAAATCTAAAACGCATCTTTTAAATAAATAAAAGGGAACTTTCCTTATAAAGAATTAAGAGTGTGAATTAAAGTCAATTTAAAACTGAAGAAGAAGAATAATAATAGTTTCCCCACATGTTCAAGTTATATGGTCTCCTTCCCTAATACCAAAGATATATCCAATAGAATATTTTTTTTTTTTGAAAAAGGGTATCCGATGAACCAAGATCCTGACAATTTTATGGTTATCTCTTATTACTAAATCTATGCTTGACCCTATTATATTTTTGCTTTTGCATCATTAAATGATCAATCCTTCTCATCTGTGAGAAAATTTTATTTTATAAAATTTGTGGAAATTATAAAAATAAATTATGAAAATGAAGAAAATTAAAAGTAAAAAGAAAAGAAAAGAATAATCTGAAGTGTGAAAGAAAAATTGCTTTCAACAATAAGTAAAAAAAGAAAAAAAACTATCCTTATTTTATTTTTTTTTTCCTTTCCGCAATTTTAATAAAATTTCTATTATTTCATATTATATAAGTTTATAAGAATATAAAAAATATGAATATATGACCGGGAATCAAATATTCTATAGTTGTAACTTCTCCCTTTCCTATCTATACTATTTTCTTTGTTATTTTGTAGGAGAGTAATTAGGAAAAATATTATAATATTTTTCTTACCATTTTCCTTTATTTTCTTTTCTTTACTTTTTTTTCTATAACATCCTGAAAATAATTTCATGTGGTTTTTTTCCTTTCTTTTTCAGCCTCTTCTAACCAACTAAAATACTAGGAAAATTTTTTTAATTCTCAAATTTTGCAGACAAAATTTTCTATTTAGAAAAAAAATTATCTTCTCAATGTTAAACCAAACATGGCAAAATTTATATTGAATGTTAAACTGAATTTTTTCCAAAATTTTAACATTTTGGAATGAAATGACCTGCCTTTTCAAGATAAAATCTATTGATTTAGTTAACAATACAATCTATATAAACATAGAATCAAAAGTATTAAAAACTCTAGAGGATGATGCAGCATCCAAGTTAATAGCAAAAATGATCGATTCAAGGCCTACACATTTGATAATAAAAAAATACCTATAATATTTAAGATTTCGGGGACATAAAGATACAGATTAAATAGGATTAGATTTGATCCGATGACTGCCTTAACAAACTCATTTGAATTGCCAACATGAAAACCCACACTAGCAACCGTCACAACTATCCGTCAGAGCAACCTGGTCAAAACATGCTACAACATGCTACACGCCGCAGATGCAACAAAGTCAATCACAAAACATGAAAAACAAAGGAAACACAAAGAAAATAAAGGCAAACTCAGATCGTGATTAATCAGAATTTGGATAGGGCATGGGATATTTTAGGTATTCATCCCAACATGCTATATGTGTTTCGTGCACAATGAACAAGATCCAATGGAATCAAATTGAAGTCATCACATTGATATGTATAGAGTCATGACACGCTTTGGCAATGCCATTGAGAAGCAAAAGGTTCTACAAAATGGATCAATATCTCCTAATTAAGCCACCGCCTGTGGAAAAGAATGGAGGAAGACCAAAGACAAAGAGAAGAAGAGAAGAGCGTGAGCAAAGACCTAAAAAAATTGGAACAAAACTTTCAAGAAAAGGGATACATGTTACATGCTCCATCTGCAAGCAACAAGGACACAACAAAGCCAGTTGCTTAAAGGTTTGTTATGTTTATCTCTATTTCAATTGATTTTTAATTTGATAATCTTGATTGTTGGAGTGCCTTGATGTTTCAGAGGAAGAAACATCATAATGTCAATATTCACATGATCCAACTCAAACCCAACTGGACCTGCCCTTACTCATGCTCCTCCCACAAAAAACCTCACTTCTACCTATGCACATTCCCCTACTCAGTCTCTACCCTCTCATACCCCTGCCCCTTCTCATACCTGTTCCCCCAATCATGTCCTTGCCCCTGCTCATGTCCCTATGCCTGCTCATGTCTCTACTCATGCACATTCCCCTACTCATGGCCCTGCCTCTTCTCCTATCCCTGTCCCTTCTCATACCCCTTCCCCTACTCATGTCCCTACCCCTACACATGCAAAATCAAGTTGTAGGCCATCAAAACTTCATATCCGTGGAGTAGCAAAATCAAGCAAGAGGCCAATTAAGTCACCTGCAGGTTATATTTTACGACAAAGTATTGGTTCTATCGATATTATGTAAGATGGTGATTTATAACACATGTTCATTTAGTTTATATCTCAAACACATTTATATTTATATATATATTTTTAATGAAATATGACACATGGTTACTATATGGCATTGCAGACATGGCTTGCCATGTGTCACCACATGGTTCTCCATGCGGTCATCCACATGACTCGCCCCGTAGTCACCCGACACGCGCTTCGAATACGTGAAATTCTCAAATTACCCCGGAATTCAAACGGAATTTGATCAGTAGCTAATTTTCACGTGACGCCCCAATGGTGCAATCCGCTTTGTCATCCGAGAGACGAAAAATCCTAACTTTTTCTTGACTATTTCTAAACTCACGCTTTTGCTCCCTTTTATTTGAAAATTTAAAATTTAAAATTTTCACGGGTTTTACAGGTTTTACTGACAAGATTTTTAACGAAACAGTCTTAACATAGTAAGAACATTATAATATCATAAGAATATTGTACTATTTTATTCGCTATTTTATCTCACCAAGGCTTTACTAGTTAGGTTTTAATAAGACATATTCTTTGATAATGGTCATTCAATAAGGAGTGTTATACGAAGTCTTTATGTGAGGTGAATAACCACGTTGACTTTGAGCCAAGATGCATGTATCACATTGATGTTGAGGCAAGATTCATGTAACATCAGAACTTACCTTCATTACTCTCATTTAATGTATGAGTAAATGAAGCCAATTGGATGCCTATAAAAGGCTCCTTCTCTCATTATTTTCTATCGTCCCAGATCAATACAATTCTCTCATTCATTTCTCTCACTTTCTCCATCTATCTCCCTTTCTTTTTCTCCATTGTTCCTTTATGATTGCTTTCCTCTTTATATTTATATGAGAAGAGAAAAAGTATACTTTTCAGCTTTATATATTATGAGTATTTTACAACATATTATTATATTTAGGCTTTAGGAATTCACCGCTTGATAAGTCGTTTAGAGTCTTCTATTTGGGTATGCCGCTGTAATTTTTGTTAAATATAATAAGTCAAAATATATAAATTAATTAATATATGATTTTTATTTTTTTTTCAAGACTCATATTTGTAGAAATAATTGATCTTATGAATGGGATAAAATAAAATTAAAGATAACTGGATTGGTATTTAAATAGAATTATGATTTTCTGCTATCAAACTTTATGATAATAAAATTACATTTTAACCAAAAGTTATGTTGACCAACATTACACATATTATGATAATGATACATATTTATGATAATATTATTATTATATGTATCATGACTTAACAAAAAGTTTATGATGGTCCTTTTTTTTCAAACGAAAAGTGTTTTCATAAACTTTAAAATGTTATCCATGTTGGGCAATATTCTGTGATCTGCTTTATCACTTGATTATTTCTGGCATATTGTTAATTTTATTATTTAAAATATTATATTTATATTTATTTACTATGTTTCATAAAGTTGTTTAATATGGTAACTTGATTGATAGTTGAAAAAATATTCAAAAGATTTTACTGCTGAAACTTAATTTGTACCAATATAATTAGAATTTCTTAACTCTTATTAATTTTTATAATTATTAAATATTTGGGTTAAAAATAAATCTAATTAAGGTAGGTGTGATCAAGATCAAGTATTTTTTGAAAAAAATATCTTAAACTCTTTTTTTAATATCTTTACATTTTTTAATACAATATCTTTTATATTTATTTATTTTAAAATTTTAAAACTATTTTGTTAAAAATTATTTTATTACCTCTTTATAAATAAAATTTAATTACTTTAAGATTTAATTCTAAAATATTTTTTTAATATACTCACTCATAAGGTAGTAAACTCAGAAAAAAAAAAAAACAACCATCCTCTAACTTCTTTTTCTCATCTTGTTATTTCTAAGCATCTCTTTCCTTACAATGAGGCTTTTTCCTTACAAGAGGTGATTTTTTACTCTGAAATCACCATCTACCTCTCTTTCTAATCTTTTCTTTTTCAATAAAGTAGTTATTCCACAAAAAATCGGATATTTAATTTGTTTTTTTTTTAGTATTTTATCATTGTCAGCGCACAGTCATCATCTTATGCGGCATGTGGTTTGTGTCGTTTGTGCTTGTTGCGGCGCTTTCTTGTGTATGGGTGATTCAAGAGCAAACAAATTTGATCGATAGAGACATCAAATTAAATTCATGGTTTATTAAATATCGCTATAAATCAAATAGAGTTACAAAAGCTCAAAATGCCTCCTAAAATTCCAGATCTCAGATCATACTCGACGAACAAGATTTGATTATGACACCATGTCAATCAAACTTTGTCATCTAATTGTCAACATGAAAACCATCGTGAACATTAACACCGCCGCAACAAGTTGATACAAAATATTTAACAGGCCATCAAAACAACATGGAAAACAGATAAAGAAACAGTTTCAGACTAATACAGCTGTTCACCTTAGCTGGTTAAAACCCAAATCTATAAGGAAAAAACGTATGAATGACGATTTCAAGTCAAGAATGAATAAAAAGGCCTCCTCTGAAGAACGTGTTTGAATCCAGAGAACAAAGAGATGTGGTGGATCTGAGAGAGGGCTAGATACTAATTTGATTTTATTAAGATAATACGTGGTGAAAGAGAGTTTTTTGGGTTTTTTTTTTTTTTTTGCTTTTCTTGTGTTTTAAGTGAATAACACTGCAAGTGGCAAGGCTTTCCATAAGTGATATAGCAGATGAGCCCAAGCACCACAAAAACATGAGGGGCAATTTTTTTCTTGAAAGGTTAAGTCATCGTCTTAACGTATTCTAATTTCTTGAATTTGTTGGCATGATATGGTTTATGGTCATATGGGAGTCGTTCACTTTTTTGTGCTATAATGTGTAGCTACGAATACGGCATGCCCAGATCACCACAAGAAACAAAACACAATAACAGAGAATTATCTATCACACTGATCAACCATCGCTGCTTTACGAATCAGCTAATGATCCATAACACAACTTAAGATCTTCCCCATCCTCTTAAAACAGACTCGTCTAATGAGATTGCCACTACCTAGATGGTAGTTTTCCTAGATCCGGATGTGAGCCAAATGTGTATCACAGGTTGTGGAGAATCTTGAGCACCATTATGAGTTTCAACTTATGAGTCTCTGATATAGTCAAATTATCATTCACATCTTATCAGCCTATATTAGACTCCATTAGAATCCATGATTTTCAAATCTCCTTTATTAGATCAATCATCTAGTTAATTTAATCCATATAGTCACATTAAGAAAATTTTAAGATTTTCCCACTTGGGTGATATTAATTTTTAAAACGATAACCAAAAGAATTCTGGTTATTGGTCTAGAGATTATTCTTAATAGTCAATCCCATCCCTACAAAGTCTCTCGGAACATCGAATCACATAAACGTGCATGTACTCACGCAGAGTTTCCATGGTCACGAGCTTTCAACTTTACCGCATGGATTCAATATGGTAGTGTGCTAAATGGACACTTGCTAATGAGCATACTTCACAAGTTATCCATTTTGTTAGTCCAAATTCTCTCTCCTTAAGTGTCACAAACCTAGTGTGTCACTGAATATCCATCATGGTTCCAGAACTAACTGACATATGTCTTACCTTGATAGTTAACTCGTATTCTTTATGTGTAACAAGATATTGTTAAGGCTAATGCCAAGAATGCCCCATAGCCAGTACCAAGGCTTAATGTAATGCCTCGTAGATTTTCAACAATTATATGTACTAACTCATAAATCTACATTCACAAATACTTCATTGAATGCAAAGAGTTGATACATATTCAAATATTACAAAAATAATGAAAATCCGATACAAACTTCATAAGAGTAACATAAAACTAAACAAATCTACTGAATGACAAAGATTCCACGATACCCTGCCCATGTTAATGACATGTCGATCAATACACAAGGGCAAAGGCCTTTAGTTACTGATCCGCAATCATATCATCTCGCTGAACGTACCACCCGCACGTCACCGGTCCCATCTTTCAGTCGTACTAATTTCCAGGCTTAAATTTCTCGAGACCTCGTTGTTGTTAACAAAACAACATCAGAGTTATTGTCACAATACAATCAAGGCCTATTCGATAAAATCAACATAACAACTCTGGCCGAGGTTTCGGAGCGAAATTGCCCGAAAGTAGCGACCGGTGCAATGCCGCAACCCGCCATTATAGAGACATTGATTTGCTTCACTTTTCTCCATGATATTGCACTTCCCGCTAACTTAAGATGTAACCCGTTGTCGACTCTTTCATCCCACACCAAGAAAGTCCGAACTGGTCACCCAACTAGCCAGAGGTCCCGAACATGTTTGTAAATCAGCATATAGTCTTTGTCCTCTTAAGTACCTCATAACCTTCGGGCAAAGAACCTGAACGACGGTCCGACGGACTGGAGACCGCCTAGTCCGCTATGTGCGGCAAGATCCGCCAGCGCGCATACTTGAGCATAAGATAACATCGCGAAATAGCGGCGTGCTATCTTCACTGGGCCACCAACGAGGACATTGTGATGACTCAACTTATCACCTTTACAGCCAGTAAGAGCACTCTGCTGAGACAGCAAAGGAATCTTTCCAAAATACGATCAATATATGCCTCCATGAGGGGAACCCAATAGTCCACAACCATTCTCCTATGAATCTCAATGCCTGTGACAAAAGACGCTCACCACAAGGTCCTTTATATCAAAGTTCTTGACAACATCCGCTTGCCTCATGCAAGAAACTGAAGGTCAACGCCGTGCCAGATATATCAATCCACGATAGAGTATGGCGGAAATGAATTCCTCCCACCGAATTCAAAGATATGATTGACCTACTGCTCAAACAAAACCTGTTCTCAACAAAACCATATGAAGTAACAACACTGAAATTTTAAATGTGTCTAGAAGCTTGCTTGAGACCATAAATAGACTTTCGATCTACCTTCCACAGCGTCTTTGAATCATTTGTCTGCAAAACCTTGGATTGCATCATATAGACTTTGCCATTAAGGTCTCCAACGAAGCAGTTTTAATGTTGATGCTCCATATATCGAAATGAGCAGCTATTTTATGATCACTCTGAAAGAATCTTTAGAAGATCGGAGAAAAAGTTTGCTTCATAATTACACTCCTTCTCTACGAGTGAAACCTTTGGCTACCAGTCTGGCTTTAAACTTCTCAATCTTTCTTTAGATTTGTACCAGTGTACTTTGTTGCAGCCAATGGGTCTATGACCTTCAGGTAATTCAACAAGTTCCCAAACTCCATTATGCCTCATAGATTGAATTTCATCTCGGCTGCATTCAACCACGATTCGGCGAAGGCGAATCCGACTCACGCATAAGTCGTGGATTCGATACATAACGATATCGTGGTCTTGCTCTCTATATAGTAATATTCTGTTTATGGCGATCGTCTCTCTAATGGATCTCCTTCTTTGGGTAAAGCAATAGCCATCTTGCAGGACTTGATGAACATTGAGCTAATCTGACCGCTCAGGATCAAGCGCCAGCCAGTTTAATGGTGTGTTGAGGTCTCACAAATTATCTGTATGGGAGATAAGATGCCACTATCACCCACCCATTTATTATCCTCAATAGTCTATTGACTGCTGCCGACCACATCAAACTCCAAAAACTTGGCATGATTCCACAATTCTTGTGCCTCCCATTGGGATTATAGAACGATATCCCATGAATGTTAAGGTGATACAAGTAACCACCAGTGGTTCTTGAGTCCAACACTTAATGTTTGGATTATACCTTCACTGCGGGATCCCAAACCTTAAGATGGTTTAGCTAGGCTTACACCGGTCCATAACTCAAAAGTGTGGGCGGCTTTTGTGGGTACCACGATTAGAATGTGCATGGATTGTTTTCCAAGCTTCACCCCACGAAGAAACCGGGTAGAATTTGTCCTATAATCATACTCCTTACCATTTCCATAAGAGTGAAGTTGCGCCTTTCGAGCTACACCATTTTACTTTCCGGACTCGAAACACTGTAGTGACCACTATCAGAATCTCTAAGTATTTGGCGAATGGCCCATAGGATTTGTCGGCGCCGCCATTCTTTATAATACTCTCCTGAGGTGGGATCAACCTTATGTTTTCTATTGTTTCTCGACTTGATCAGAAAATCTTGAACTTGTCAGGGCTACGGCCTTTTCTTTAATCAAGTACGGATAGCATATCGAGAATGGTCATGATGAATGTGATGAAATAAGGAATTTCTACACAAGGTTGTCGTATAAGGTCCACTTATATCGGTGTAGATGACCTCCAACAAGTCAGAACCCAGTTTGCGGTTTTCTTTCTTATCAGTCATTTACCTCTTCTTGGTCTCGCCATCTCTGAAGTCACATTATGAGCTGAGTGGGATGTTGATCTTTATCATTTTTCTATCCCATCTTAGAATGTGGCCAAACGTTTATGCCTGATACATATTGTTCCTTAGGTAATGGTCTGCAGAGCAGCACTGACCATTATAGCGATGTATATATCATTGGGAGATAAACTACAAATACATGCAATCCAGGTTGGACGTATCTTGTACTGACATGTTGAATCAAAAATAAACAACATTACTCTTGATTTCAAGAGTGATCATCTGTGAAACACAGTCAGACTAAGTTCGTCTAAATGAGTACATAAAAGTATAACAACGTATAATCAGGCAAATTAGAATCAAGATTACATCTCCCATGAGCTTTTTGCCTCATTTCTGCTGTTCATTTTAGGCAAGATCTGTGATTCAATAAGTTGCTTCCTACTCTGGGTTTATGAATCCTGTATGAGTAAGCACTTAGCATGATTAGTTGCTGCTGTCGAGCCACCAAGGCGGATGGTGCTTGAATGAGTTGGATTCACAAACAAGTGCCTAAGAGAATCGTACTGTAGGCTCACGTTTGGGCAATGACTTTCATTTGCACAATCCTTCTTTTATGCTGACCTTTCTTCTGCACAAAAGAAGCAGTGTGTATCTTTGAGGATGTCTTTTTTGACCCATATTGGTGGTCGACCGGTAGTGTCATAGTACCTTATAAGATACGATTTACGGACTTCTTATTTTTCCTTTTATTGGGGAACTAGAAACATATAAGGCCATATGCCCCTTTTCTTCTTAAGTTTCTCTTCCTCTGCCTACCCTTGCTATCAAGTCATTAATGACCAACTCTCATCTTGGGTGTAATTTGTCTTTGTAGTACAATGGGTGGAAGGGTGTTTGGAACCTGATACCGTGCAAGCATAGAATGGAAACATTAAGAAAAAACTGAGAAGCTTATATTTCGTGCCGTCCCTAAGGACATAATCTCCTAACTTGGCGTTGCCATCATACTTTCATATTGAAGAGCTTTTGAAGAGTGTACCAATCTCGGCATTAGATGAAATCGGGTTCACAATATCTCAGGCGCCGTCAATTTTATAACGATCTGGTGTTGGTAAACCACTTTTAAGTGTTCTTGAATGGATTTCTTCATTGTCCAATGACAAATCCTATTGCAATAGCTTTCGAGGCAGAATAGTCAAATTTCTCTCCATGAACTAACACAAGATCCTCCTTTGGGAGTATGGTGCCTCAATAAACGAGAGACATTGCCCTGATATGAGACTAATATTTGTAGACTTGGTCAGTGTGCCACTTTGGTGGTCCTTGATTAGATCTTTTTAAAGAAATCTATCATACCGGGGATAAACTTTATCTGCATTCTTTATATATTATTAACTAGACGAACGGGCGTATGTCTTTTACATTACATATGCATGCTAATTATCTTGTTCAATTCATTAATAGACAATTCAAATGATAAGGTACAATTAATTACCTTAATGAAAAGATGTTATGAAAATGTGTGTTAAATAGTATTAATTAATTACCTTAATGAAAAGACGTTATGAAATAATAATGGTAATAGGATTAATCGGTCGGGTCAAAATCACAGTCTAGTGGATTCGGATACCATTGGCGTCGACGCTTAGCGTACGATGCTTGATTCTGGCGGAAGAACGTGAGTTGAGCGGCCGTGCATGGCCGTCACGTGCCGTCGCGCCCTAGTCGCAATAACGGCGGCGTGGCGAAAATCATCCCAAACTCTCCGTGACGTGCCACCCACAATATTCTCGTCTCGATGTGTAGATTCCAAATATGTAATAAAATTTAACTTTCATGTCTGACTAAAAAAAAAAAATTGAAACTAGACAAACACCTCTCGAACAAAACCTAATCCATGTTCGGTTTCTAAGCTATGGTAGGCTGATGCAGTGTAGGCCACGAACATGGCATACAGGATCACCATGGTTACAGAAAACAAAAAACACGATAACCGGAGGGTAGCCGATTCGCGTGCACGATTTGGAATCCATCATGGCTTTGCAGATTAGCGACGAGTCGCGAACCGCGAACTCAGATCTTCTCACACCTCCCACCAATTCAAAACTCTTGACCTAATAGGTGCCACTCAGGAGTTTTTCTCGATCTGGATGTGAGTGATATCATTAGGGTTAAAGGGCACCAGGCACTATTATAGAGTCTTAGCCAGGCCCTCATTCACGGTAGGTAGTACTCGACCTGATATAGGCCATATTAGGCGATTAAGAATCCATATATCTCACCTTTATTAGACCAAACTAATTCAATTAATTTCAATTCATATAGCCCACATTAAGAAATTCTTGCATAATGCACCTTAACATAGTTCCCCTCAAGGGTATTTGTGGAAAAAAAATTAACAAACACCTTGTGCTTTTTATGTATTAAATATTATTTTTAACGTTTTGTATTTTCTGTCATGTCTAGCTTATATGGTAGAGGCCTCAATTTCAAAAACATGACATAAGGAAGAGGGGTCATGGGCATAAGCATGGTGGGAGCAGTTTACTACATTGTAACAAGTATTTAACTTTCAAAAGAATATTAAACTCACGATTTGATTTACTTTTTAATATTTTTATAACATAATCACTTATTGTAAAAAAGATAACTTTGCCACCACCTTTTACCTTTCATATATCATATATAACTATAAGTTCAATTACATAAATGATCATTTCAACTTTTTATTTTTTTATTTTGGTATCTCAACTTTATTTTTGTTTAATCAAGTGTATACACTTTTGATTTTTTCTATTTTGGTGTCTCAACTTTCAGCAAGTGTCCAAACTTTTAGATTTTTTTCCTATTTGATGTCTCTTTGTTTTGTTAATCAAGTCTTTTAACATATTTTGTCGTCATGCTTCATTGCCTATTAAAGCTTATTAAGATGTTTGAATAAGCAAAAATCAATCTAAAAAAAACATTTCAAACTTGCAAAAAATGATGAAATTACTTCTGTATTAATGAGGATATTTGAATAACTAAAAATTGCATTTAAATAACATTGCATATTATATAAAAATGTTGAAATTGCTTAAAATGAACTTTAATGAGTTCAAAGGACAATAATAGGCATTTCTATGTTAGAATTATTTGCTACATATTGGTTACTGCCTGTGAAAAGAAATTGACAAGAGGTATTGCTATGGAATTGGATAAAAATAAACATTTTTATTATTTAAAAAATACTTTTAATAACTAATGTTTATTTTAATTTTCATACTTAGAAAACTATGATAAAAATAATAGAAGATAATTAAGTTGTTGTTTTAAATTATTATATTTCTTTTAGAATTTTCTTTTTAATTTTTATCTCAATTCTATACTAGTCAATTTTATAAATTTCCTTATAATAACAATAGATAATAAAACCACCAATGAGGCGATTGGCTAAGTGGTTAAGGAGTCACGATAGGCATAGGGTGGGGAGGTAACTAGGTTCAAGTCCCAATAAGGACAAATTGTGTATACAAAAATATATAATGCAGTACCATGTGAAATCATAATATTGTGTCATTTAAGTAATTTTATTACTATTTTTGGTGTGGAATGCCATTTAAATTTAATTTTCCTCATAAACTTATTTAATTAGTTCAATATAAAATTGAAGCATCCAAATAGAAATTAAGTCTATTTGGTTGTATTTCAAACAGCTTTCTGGTTTTGAGAATAAAACTATTTCAAATATTCTTTAACAATATTTACCATTCCAAAAATATTAATTATGTCAAGTGTTTTTTACTGTTTTTTTTTTAATTAAAAGTTTTGAAAAAACTTTACAAATAAAATGAGAAAAATGATATTATTTATATTCTTTCTCTCATTCTTTTAGTTCTTGGTACCAAATCGCAAAATAAATTTCACAATAATTATAATGTACATGAATGGTTTATAAATTCTTCATTGTCACTAGTAACGAAGTTTTTGTATGACTAAATAATGACAAAATATTCCAATTACTTTCATTCGTCCGATGAAAGATATGTTGAATTAAAAATCTAAACTTAATAAAGTTTATTTTTTAAATATCCTGAAAATATGGGTTTAATTGCCATTGATGAGTTGAGGATTTCCAGTCCACATAATATCTTATATTATATAATTAGTTTTGATGTTAAACATGGTAATTTAAAACTTACTAAGATTTTACAATTAAAAAAAAATATCTTGAATCTAAAATTTTTTAATTAAATAGAAATAAATTCTTATGAATCTCAAAAATATGATTTGGGCAAAATGTGGACAGAAAGTTTTTTTCACATATCTTTTAATTAAAAGATTAGAGTCTTTTTGGTTCATATGATTTAAAAATAATGTTTTCTAAATTACATTTGAGCTCTCTGATACTATTTTACCATTATTTTCAAAAAAATTAAAAAAAAGTAAGTTGAAGTTCTTTTTATGGATTTTTCAAAGAAAAACACTAGAAAATAATTTATTATTATTATTCGAATACAACATGGAAAATAATTTGTATCATTCAAAACTAATGTGCTTCTCAAAAAATGTTGTTTAGTGGTTATATCTCTTTTTATCATTATTTTTTCTTTATTTTTTAACACAAATTGTTGTAAAACTGATTATTAAATATCAGTTTTTTCCAAATTTTAAATATGAGCGACTTGCAATAAAATAAAATAAAAACTATACCCTCCAATAAAAAATATATTAATCAAGAAATATTGATAACAATACCTTTACTTTTTTTTTTGAAGGGAAATAATAATAACTTTCCTAATCCACTTAACAAAGCAAAACATATATAATACTATATGTCTATGTTTTAAATATCATCAACAATAACAATGACAAACAGGGCCTTTAGAGTGACTTTTTGCAAATGCCTCGCTTTGGTACATTTAAGAGGCACAAAATGTCCAGCATTTTCCACCCTTTGGATTATCATCTTTGCCGGAATACAACGCCAAATCCAGGATGGTTGTTGCAACATCTTCCACCCTTCGCAGCCTTGTTGCTAGCTGAATCTGTATTGTTGAAAAAAAAAAAATTGTTTAATGCATAATATTGAACTATCATAAGCTTGTCTAAATACATATTATGTATATCTATGTTATTTGAAACATATCATTTAGAAGAATATCTTTGTCTGCGATCAACTCAGCTACAGATATGGTTATATTCTATTTGGAAGAATATATTCAAATAATTAAAATCGCACCTCTCAATTTCAAAAGTATTAAGCTAGATGTTGGTAGTTAGAATGTTTTATAATTTGCAATAGAAAAAAAAACATAAAGAGAATCATATGTAAGGTAAGTTAATACGAAGATGGAAAAAGATATGAATAGAACAAACCTAGGCATATCAGAAAGCCGTATAAGGAGGAGCGACACACACTTCTTCACTTTGGTGGCCATTGTTGAGCTGGTGTTTAAGTTTGGGTTTAATTTTTGAAAAGCATATAAATGAAGAACACCGAATGACTAAATTTGGAAGAATATTAATTCATATATACTGCTGCCTTATTAATATTATTAAATCTAAACGGCATCTTTTAAATAATAAAAGAACTTTCATAAAAAATTAAGAGTGTGGTCAAATCAGAATTCTAAACTGAAGAAGAAGAATAATAATAGTTTCATGTTCAAGTTATATGGTCTCCTTCCATTACCAAAGATATCAATAGAATATATCTTTTTTAAAAAAGGGTATCCGATGAAGATCAAGATCCTACCAATTTTATAGTTATCTCTTATTGCCCCAAATCTATACTTGACCCTATTTATATTTTTGCTTTTACATCATTAAATAGTCAATCCTTCTCATCTGTGAGAAAAATTCTGATTTTATAAATTTGTGGGAAATTATAAAAAAAATAACATGAAATGAGAAAATTAAGTAAAAAAAAGAAAACAAAAAAATAAAAGAAATAATCTGAAGTGTGAAGAAAAATTGCTTTCAACAATGATAAAAAAGAAAAAAAAACTATCCTTATTTTATTTTTCTTTCATAAATTTACTAATAAAATTTCTATTATTTCATGTGCATAGTTTATAAGAACATAAGACATGAATATATGACCGGGAATCAAATATTCTATAGTTGTAACTTCTCCCTTTCCTATCTATACTATTTTCCTTGTTATTTTTGTAGGAGATGATTAGGAAAATATTATAATATTTTCTTACCATTTTCCTTTATGTTTTATTTTCTTTATTTTTTTTCTATATCATCCGGAAAATAATTTCATGGTATTTTTTTTTTCCCTTTTCTAGCATTTTCAAGAACCAACCAAAAATAATTAGGAAAATTTTTTAATTCTCAAATTTTGAGACAAAATTTTCTATTTAGAAAAAAAAATTTATCTTCTCAATGTTAAACCAAACATGGCAAAATTTATATTGGAATGTTAAACCTAATTTTTCTCAAAAATTTTAACATTTTGGAATGAAATCTGACTGTCTTTTCTCAAGATAAATTTATTGATTTAGTTAACAATACAATCGATATAAACATAGAATCAAAAGTATTAAGCTCTGAGGATGATCTGACATCCAAGTTAATATAATAATTGGATTCAAGGCCTGCACATTTGATAATAAAAAATACCTAATGTTTGGACTGATAGACAAATAGGATTAGGATTTGATCTGATGACTCTGTCGGATCAAACTTTGTCATTTGAATTGCCAACATGAAAACCCATGAATTAGCAAACTATCACAACTATCCGTCGTAGCAAATTGGCGATAAAACATGCTACAATAGGTCGATGACAAAACACGCCGCATGCAACAGGTCAACGACAAAAACATGAAAAACAAAGGAAACACAAAGAAAAAATAAAGGCAAACCCAGATCGCATACACTGTAAATTTGGATAGGGCATGGGATATTTTAGGTATTCCATGCCAACATGCTATATATTTGGTGCACAATGAACAGATCCAATGGACCAAATTTCTAGTTTCCTCCACATTGATATGTATAGAAGTACAACTTATCGGTTAAGATAATATATTGAGAAGCAAAAGGTTCTACAAAATGGATCAATATCTTCCTAGTGAGCCACCTCTGTGGAAAAGAATGGAGGAAGACCAAAAGACAAGAAGAAAAGAGAAGAGCGTGAAGGCAAAGACCTAAAAAATTAGACAAAACTTTCAAGAAAAGGATACATAACACATACTCCATCACCCAAACAACAAAAGTTTAACCAGATAGTTTCTTAAAGGTTTGTTATGTTTTATCTCTTATTTCATGAATTGATTTGCTGGTGATAATCTTGATTGTTGGATGTCTTTTGATGTTTCAGAGGAAGAAACATCATAGTGGCAATATCTCACATGATCCAACTCAAGCTCAATCAACCCAAGCCCTTACTCATGCCCCTCCTGCTCAAGAACCTGCCCCTACTCATGCACATTCCCCTACTCATGGCCCTACCCCTTCTCATACCCCTGCCCCTTCTCATACCTATTCCCCTAATCATGTCTTTGCCCCTGCTCATGTCCCTACGCCTGCTCATGTCTCTACTCATGCACATTCCCCTACTCATGGCCCTGCCTCTTCTCCTATCCCTTTCCCTTCTCATACCCCTTCCCCTACTCATGTCCCTACCCCTACACATGCAAAATCAAGTTGTAGGCCATCGAAAACATATGGTGCGACAAAATCAAGCGAAACGATTAAGGTGATCTTTTGGTGAGTATTTGAGGTATTTTGTTGATGAAAGTATTGGTTCTATCAGATATTATGTAGAGATGGTGATTTATAACATATTCATTTAGCTTTATATCTCAAACACATTTATATTTATATATATATATATATATATATATATATATATATATATATATATATATATATATATATATATATATATATATACTTCTTCATATATATATATATATATATATATATATATATTTAATGAAATGTAGAGTGACATAACCTCAACAATTGTTCATCAAGTGGCAAGAGGTACCAGATACAACCTCTGGTTTGAATGTCTAATGAAGCTCAAAATAGTCTAAGAAGCTCATGAAGAGACTTGATTGCTAGTAGAAGAGAATAGTTGCTAGAGGTGATGGTGGGCACGGTGACATGTCCAACATGCCTTTTCTACCATAGTTTGCAATGGAGAGGATAAACCTATAACTAGGCAGAATTTCCTGTGAAAGGGATGCTAGAGTTGCGAGCAAAGGGAATCATGGAGAAGCGAGCATGGAAGTCACCTACAATGGATCAATGAACATTATGTATTGGGTTTTGTCTATTGGTTTAGACTATTTTGTAAACATTTTGGAGCTCACAACTTATCTCTCATTTTAAAGATTATGGTTTGAACAACTTGTCCTTAGTTTTATAAACATCTACTTTAGATGGTTTATAACAATTAGTTTGTAAACATTATGAAGGTTGAAATTCTTATGAGATATTTGGTAAAAATGCTTGTAGTGTTGATTTACTTCAATTCAATAAACTTAGATATGTTTTCGGTGTGATTAAATTTAAGTGTTGATTTAATTTATTTATACAACATAATAGAACAGCCAGTGAACTGATATCCTTATTTAATTGTGTGATCACATGTTTAACTATCAAATCTCTTTTCATTTTACATCCCACATAAAAATGAATATGATAAGATAATCAGACCACAAACAATGCACTACACTTTGAAGCGACCTGCTTTCTGTTCATTCGATAAGTTGAAATACAATCAACCGTTGCATTGTTTGTCTGATCACAATTCACTTTCATTCCCTCGATTGTTTATCCACATTAAAATGAATACATAGCAAGTGGCATTCAACAGTGCACATAACTTTAGACAAACATTCATTTTGAATGATGTCTTCAAATGTTCGCTCTTTCTTCCAATTCATTCATCTTATTGGTTTCTAACTTGATGTGGGCCTTCAATGAATTATGTTGGTCAAATTCTTCATCTAGTCATCTTCTTCACAATTTCTATCATTTGTCCCTGTTTTATTTTCACTATCTTTATTTGGGCGACAACTTTTCCCACGCTTTGTTGGTTGATAATAACGCTGTTCTTGTGTGTCCTCTGGATCTATGCCACGGAAAAAAAAAAAAAAAAGAAAAAGAAATATTCTCCCACGGCTAAAGAAGGACAACCCAGCAGGCATACAAATTAATCAATCTTGACAAATAAACAAATAACTTTTTTAATAAACATCTACTTACGCAATAGCTTTGGACATGGTAAATCTCCTCCCTTGAGTTTGTCTCCCATTCAAGCCATCGATAAATAAACTGAAACCCGCAGTCCACACATCCCAGTATGATTGTCGCATTCAACAGAACTCCTATCGTAATCTGTAGGAACAGAAAACTGATTCAAGCATAATCAGAAGAAAGAAATTAAGAGTTGAAACAAAACCAAAGGAAGGGAAAGAAGTCATTCGAGAAGCAAAACAGAGAGAAGTTGAATCAAAGTAAAACTCTGGTTTGCCTTTGGCGAAGGATCTTTGGAAGAATTGGTGAGATAAAGTCAGACTTTGATTTCCTCTAATTAAAGCCTCTCAAGTTTTAAATGTAATTAGAATAAAAAATTGCAATATTAGCTGCCCTTGGCTGGTTCAACAACCAATGCGTGCGTTTTTGACATTTGCGCCAAGAGATTCTGACGTGAAGCTAATTTGAGTTAAAATGTGTGGGACCTATTTAGTTTAAGATGTAAATTGGATATTTGAGAAAACCTGAGGGGTTTTGTACTGAAAATATGAGTTATTTGCAATAGTAACATCTTTCCTCAAAATAAAGAGGTATAAAAAGAAAGCATTTCATTGAATTTATAAAACAAATAAAACTATAATACGTAAGGTCCAAACTCCCATTTCATGAAAATTCAAGACTTAGCTGGTGAAAGGCGCCTCAGTGAAGACAAGCGACTCAAATTTTTACAAGGTTTGAAGACACAATCAGTAATCGCCGACAGGTATACTCATATTCCAGTTGTGGGAGAATCCAGATTCTTTGCGTCTCCCCATGAAACTCGTAACCGACGAAGTGAACACAAAGTTTTTCGCGATGCCGGTGTTTCCAAATGGTTTTGTTGTGAACATCAAAAGCTGATCGAAGTTGTTGCGAGAGATGAAAGTCGAAAAAGTTCGCGTTGACGGGAAGTGGGGATTGGGAAGCTTGTTATGCGCTGAGTGCAGAAAGACTCAGGTAATGAGCGGTGGGGTGGTTGACAGGTCAATTCCGGAATTATCTGGGAAAGTTTGTTGGACGGATCTAGAAGCAGGCTTTTAGATCTGCAGCCCCAGCGGGCGGAGCTTAGTGAGGTACATTCCAGCCAGAGATAAAAACTTTTCAGTTTTATGTTTCAGTGGCGAAAACAGATTCTTCCTCAATGAAGCCAAAATTCAACCGGATCGGCTAATAAGTGGGATGTTGCGTTGGATTGACATTCAGTTGTTTCTCTGTAGCTTAATAGATGATCTGTTCCTTCCCCATTCTGTGATGGAAAAACGGAAGAAAGAACCTCATTAGGTGAAAAAACTAATGATTGAGAAATGAAACACTGGTTGTGTTTATATTGGAGGGGCTCTCATCTCTACATTATTGAAGGGGCAGCAATGTTGATTTACCCTCTTGTGTTATGGATCCTGGATATTCTCTATTAGTTGGGTAAAATATAGCTAGCTAATGTATTTGATAAAATGAAACTTTGTGCTGTCTTGTCATAAATAATAATAAAATTGGGACATGCTTTTGAGAGAACAAGTAGAACATATTTTGGTTCCTACTTTGTTTTAAAAAAACAAAAACATAAGATAGTGATTAATAATAACAGAGTTTTGGAAAACACAAAATGTGTTCTGTGTTTTCAAAAATTATTCTTCAAAAACATGAATCAAATAGTCTTAGAATATATTTGTTTCTAATTTTTGAAAACCTTTTTTGTTCTAAAACAAGAGGGAATAAATATGAAAATAGATGGATTATGGTTTTTTTGTTTCTGTCTAGACATAAAACTGTTGAAAGAAGAAAAGAACAGTTTGCAAAAGAACATCAAAATGATGTTCTATTATAAAATTGTTATCAACAGTTTAAAATATAGACAAACTTATATATAATTTTGCTGTATTTTTTCTTATAATTTATAAATCAAATAGTCTACCTAAGGGGTAACTTTGGTCACCTTGGTTAAACTTACATTTGAGAATATCAAAAACTGAAATTAGCCCTCAATCAGTGCTTATAAGTTGTTTGATCAAGCGTCTAATCCCTCTCTAATGGATTAGGGTAAAGTTCATGATTGAAAAAAGCTATAAGTGTACGACTTTTAAGAAGGTTCTTAAAATATTATTTTCCATATATATATATATATATATTATATATATATATCTCTTTTTTGAAATAAAATTAGTTTATATCTTTTTAAAAATTGGTTATCATGGAAAGATGATGAGAAAAAATTAAATTTTCATATTTTTTATAATTAACATTACCAGTTTGGTAATTGTGAATAATAGTTTTATTCTTAACAATAATATTAGATATTGTTTGATATTAGAAAATTTATTTTCTATTTTCTCTTTTACTAATAAAAATCTTTTGAACTTTTATCTTAAAAAAAAAAAATTATCTAAACACTAAATGATTTAAGTATTCAAAAAAGTTTTAAAACAATAGACATACAAATTATGTTTTTTAATATATATAAACCTGTTAAAAAATTTGATTTCATTTCAACTTTTGTTTTATTCATTTATGTTACCTGTTATTTTATAATTTTAAGATAATATTTTCAATAACTTTAAGTTTATCTTTAAAAATTTTTAAATAAAATTTTTGTTTTAATTTATTTGTGATAATTATAGATTCAAATTTTATTTTTTAATTTTGATATTAATTTTTTAATTCTAATTTTAGTTATTTAATATGATAAATCATAATTCAAAATAACTCTTCAAATGAATTTTTATATTGGTTATGAATATGATGACTTTTGAAATAAGAAATAAAAAGAAGATGAAAAACTTAAATATTACAATTAATTTTATTTATCATAAATTGTATATTTAAAAATTTTGGATATGTGATTATAATTTTATTATACTTTAGTTTTTTATTAATTGTTTTGGTATGATGAAAATAGAGGGAACAAAAATTTAACAAGGTTAACGATGCGGGTTATAGATACAAAGAAATATTTTTTGACCTATGGGAGGTGTAGTCTTCGTTATTTTTCTACAACAAAATTGAAAATCACACTTAGGTCTTCATATGTATTTATAGTTTGGTGGATTTAATCGGTTCTTAACTTATTTTCTTGTCTATTTCTACTACTCTCCTCAAAATCTTGCAAAGAAAATAATAATAGGCTTATCAATACTATTATCTTTAACATATATATTTCTTTGTTTTTATATCTCTTTATCATATCTCTATAGATAAATTTACCTTCAATTAATTACATTTGATCGAGCAGTGGTATAGTCAGCGGCCGAATTTGAACTAAACATGGGGTTGGTTAGTTAAGCGCTTGGATTTTGCTTCGATGAAATTAGTGTAGGTGTCGAGCAACTTGACCCGAACACCCACCCACCCGGTTCTCAACAAAAAAGCCTACGACTAAAAATATAGTTTGAATTACGAATTATCTTAAACTTAATAATGGCGTTATTAGCAAAAACACTTTCTTTATTTATAATTAAAGATGAAAGAGGCATCATAAAAAGTAAAAGGCAAAACCATTATCGATTGGGTAAAGAAAGCGCTCAAAAAACACCCGACAATAATGGAGTTCAACGTTTGCAAAGGTTGAAAGAGGAAGCCCGCAAAGACAACGGTTGTGGAGGTAAGTGTTATCCGCAGGTTGGGATCGATATGGCTTTGATGGAATTTCCCCGCCTGACTGTTGTAACTCACATTCAGATTACGAGAAGCACTCTTTGCGTCCGGGTTATCCTCGGCGAATTCCCCAAAATCTGTTATGGGGAGATATCGAGGATCTACCAGCGTATCCGCCATAGGCTTCGCCTCTTGAAAAGTGAAACGGAAGGGTTCTTGATATATCGATGGTATCATTGGTTTTGGTACTTTGAAAGAAACATCAATCTTGTCCGTTCAGAGACTGTCCAGGAAATTGGGACTGGACCAAATTGGCGTTCCCTAGAGAGGCCGGAATTTCGCGGAAAGCTTGTTATGGGATGGGGCCAGTAGATGTTACCTTTGAGATTACCAGGCTGGTATGGAACGGTGAGTTGGTTAGGCTAAGGTGATTCGTTATCTGGGGAAAGTTGAGAGGAAGCGAATGGTGCGGAAAAGGTTTGTTGGAAAAGGAAGTCAAGCAGGCTTTTGGGCCTTGCGAGGAATGCGGGGACGAAAGACTGAGGGCTGTTCCGGTTTAACTCAAGGCTTGCTAGGTTCTTCAATTCCTCCGATCTGCGGAGAAATTTCTCGAGAAGCGGACTCTTCCTCTCAGTCTAGCGTCCAGAAGGTATGTCAAATTGCTTCATAACATCGAGGATGGTGCCATTATGAGCTGAGCGATTGCCCGAACGACTATCGCCGGTTTGTAGTCTTCATTGCATTCAACTCCATACCAAATACGACAATCAATTAGGCATCCATGTCTGAGAATCGATCATGGTTGGCGACGTATTTGGTGAGAAGGCGAGTCTAATCAGCTTTGGGGTGGCATGCGCTTTGCACGAGAGGAAAACCGAAAAAGGAAGAAGAAGAAGAAGAAGAAAGAAGAAGCCTCATTGCGGTGAAGTGAAGAATCAGAGAAGGGATGAGATGAAAGCTGGAAGCATGTTCTGTTGGAGATCATGAAGTCTGGCGAAGTGGTTCACCAGATTATAGGTTAGAGGATTACTGATCTCTTTGTTTGAATTTGAATTAGTTAGTTTACTCTCCAATTGTATGGCGAGATATTAAGTTTGTTTATACGCCACTCTATATGGGAAGGCTTGCACTTTGGTAAAATAAATAAATACGATATATTTCATAGCCTCAATCACTATCCCTTATCTTCATTTTAACTGTGGTATCGAGCAAAAATCACAGGTTTCCTTTTGAAACTTCTTCCATTTTTTTAAACCACCCAAAACCCTTATACCATATGGCGAAAGCATCTTGCGACCATCTCACTACCGTATTCTACGATCCATTCCACCTTGTCTCGGATCATCTTGTTCAATTTGGTCACCAAACTTCTCCGCGATGACAATATGGAACGGAGCGGATCTATTAGCATTGCATTAAGTGCCAAGAATAAGCAATTTGTGGATGGATCCATCCAAAAACCATGGAAGTGATGTAAAATTTCTTTGATTGGAGCGATGTAATGATATGGTGCTCTCATCTTGGATGCATTCATTCCATGGATCCAGCATCTCGGATAGTGTGATCTGGTTGCTTCTACAGTTGGACAGATTTGAAGAACGATTCTCCACGAGCAATGCACCAAAGTCTTTCCAGTGCACGAGAAATGGGCTTCACCCAACCAAAATATATGGTGCCTTCACTGCTCCAAACTCAAGGGGGCCTTTGGGGCGAATTGAACTCTTCTGGCGAACCAACTCACTTTATGCTGGTAATGACAAGTGCAAGTACGAAAAGACCAAGCAACAAGGTAATGCAATTTCTAATGGGCTTAAATGATAGTTATTTTTACAATCTGTGGACAAATCTTGCATTGTGCAGCCCTATAACTATTGGCAAGATTTATGCCATGATCTTGCAAAGAAGAAAAGCAGGGACCTAACTATTATTTAAAGAAGTCATGATGGTCGGCGCAAAACGAAATAATTCAGAGATAGCGAAACAAGCTCCATTGCACCTTGTGGCCGAACAATCATACAGTAGATCGTTTGCTTCTTTCATGGATTTTCCTTCCAACCGCTCCAGTCATTCTGAGAGGAAAAATCGACAAGGAGATAGACCACGAGCAATGACACCTGGATGGCCCCCCGCGCGACGAACGAACAATACCAGCAACTTATGAATCTTTTGAGCAGCAGCAATGATGAACCTCAAGCCAACATAGCAGGTCAGTTTTCTCCCGCAGGGACAAAATGGATCATCGACCACGGGAGCTCAGTCACATTGCGGCTCTTCTATCAGAATTACTACAGGGAAAAAGAAGACATCCAGTGATCATGTTGGCTTACAGGATGGTCGCCAGCTTTTAATGGTTATCTTTGGTTTGTACGTATAAATGCAAAAACAGAACACTGATGTGCCCACATGTCCCAAGTTTTCATGTTAACCTTTATCGAGTTAGTAAGATGACAAATCCTTAAGTGCTCATTGACTTTTTCTACGATTTATGTTTTCTGGTTGACGAAGAAGATGATTGGTTTAGGGCGGCTGTGGTCTACATTATCTTACCTGAGAACCAATTCCGTCTAGTAAAGTGATATCAGCGTAAACCATGTTAACAACCATATTACGATGCGCTTTGGCATCAAGACTAGGACACAAGCAATCCACCCTTTGAAGCATCTTGATCGTTCGAGTTTAGGAATTTCTTCTAAGTTGAAAAGCTTTTGTGAAGTTTGTCATCTTGATATTCAGTTGCCATTTGGCCTGAGTTCAATAAAAACAAAGCACCTTTACGATCTCATTCATTGTGATATATGGAGCATTTGAGTACCTTCTATTTCGAGAGCTCACTATTTTTTTAACAATTGTGGATGATTTTCAAGACATACATGGGGTGTAGATAGTGCATCGTCTGAAGCTCAAGGACTCTTAAGCTTCTTTTGCACAAGTCGAACCAACATTTAATACATCGTCAAATGTCTTGGCGATAATGGTGAGAATTCACTTCCCATGCTATTTTTTAACAGCCAAGAGTTCTATTTGAACATGGTTGTCCTTCTACCACTAACAAAATGGCGTTGTGGAGCATGAAACATAGACACACGCTACCAGTAATGGCTCGGGCTTTCGTTTTCAGAAATACTTGCCTTTATTTTGGGATGGTGTGTTAACAGGCTGTTTATCTCATCAATCAGACCTGATTCTTTGTCAAAGACACCCTATGACTCCTTTATCAAGGCCTCCCCTACCTATCATCACCCTCAGTTTTCGGTTGCCTTTGTTATGCCACCATTACACAATCCATAAATTTGACCAACGTGCAAAAGTGTCTTTTCTTGTTATCATAGTGGGACGGCATATAAAGTTTAGGATTTGAAGTGCCAGAAAATATTGATGTGAGATCTTTTCTATGAATCTACTTTCCCTTACTCCTATAGCCTGACATACCGCTACCACATCAGTCTTTCAAATGATTCCAGAAGACCTGTAGCTGCAAACCACCCATCCTCTTCCACGGATAAGACATTCAGTTCCCTACCTCAACTTCCATTGACCTTTGAATCTTATAGCTCCTCCCCCACCACCTAATTCTCCTCCACTCAGAATCACTAACAATCCGTGTCACCCATCTACAGCCGGGATACCATCATACCACCACGCGTCCTGGCCAATCATCAACTTTGACTTCAAATCCACCTCAAGGGACCAGTATCCTCTTATATTATCTCTCAATGCTAATTTATCGATTCCTCATCAAGGCTTGTTGAGTCCATTTACGCCCCATATTGAGCCACGTCTCTACCACCAAGCATGGTCTAACTGGCGTGGCGATCTGGTTGGAACTCGAGCCTTGGAAGATAATGGCGCGGACTTACACCCCTCCTTCTTCTTAGGTAAGAAGCCCATTGGATGTAAATGGGTATGCAAAATCAAATATCAACCCGATGGCACCATTATGAGCGATACAAAGCTGTTGGATGCAAAAGGATACACCGCAGTGGGAGGCACGGATTACGAAGAGTATTTGAGCGGTTGCCAAATTGATCACGGTTCGCGACCTTGCTTTGCTATTACGGCCCGGCTAAAGGTTGGTCCTCCACCCGACGATGTCGAATGCTCACTCCATGGGGATCTCTCGAAGAAATATACATGTCTCCTCCACGGTTTTGATCGACGGGGAGAACATGGTGTGTCGACTTCTAGTCATTATAGGCTGACAAACATCGAAGTGGTATTCAAAGTTCTCTCATACAATTTAGTAAACTAGTTTTGTTCATTACGAGCGATTATATATATATATATATATATATATATATATATATATATAAAGAGTTATTTTGAAACCCAAACTCATACCAAGATGATTAAAAACACTTTAATAGAAATGTTTTTAATTTTAAATAACCGTATTTCTTTAAAACATTTATAATGATTTTTTTTTTTCATTTGATACTTCATTCATCATTGTAGTGATGACTATAAAGACTCGAGCACCTTACGTACACTTATCTAGAGCTAACAATCAAAGCGGCCGACGAATAAGCCCTTTGGACGGTATACCTTTGAGGCCCAGCCACATCGTAGGTCAACTTTGATAAAATGCAAATGACCATCCAAACCCCTAATTTCGGATCGATCGAGTTCCAAATTTCTTATATAGTTGTCAATTCAAAGAAGCCCATAGGATCCAGCGCAAACCGGGCTAGAAACAACCCTAATTCCGAGTAGGATGGACTGGAAGTGTTAGCTTTACACTATCCTCACTTTACCACTTAGTCATTCCTCAAGATCACACTTATCCTTGTTTTACCACTTGAGAAAAGTCTTTAAAAACATAATGAAAGTGTTAATAACAAAAATAAATAAACTCAATATTGAGGATGTGGAGGGTTTTTGGATGTTCATTTTTTTCTCCTTTGAAATAAAGGAGAAATGGTAAGAATGCAAAAAAAAGCCCTCAGGGATTTTCCCAATATCTCATACACCTCAAACCTTTTTCATCTAAATAGGCCCACACTTTTTTTGCCCATGGCTCAAGTGGCCTTTCATAACTTTGGTGTTAATGTCAAACAATGTTAAATTGGTTGTTGATCCAGCCATGTAAGCTGTTGGTGTGGCAATTTTTTGCTCTAATTACATTTAAAACTTGAGGGGATTCTAATTAGGGGAAATCAAAAGCCCTAATTTCATCTCTACCAATTTCTTCCAAAATACAACCTTTGTTTAAAGACAACACTGGTTTGCTTTGATTAACGCTCTAGTTTTGCTTTGTGGACCTTCGTTTTAAACCCGAATATCGTTGGATAATTATGGTAGAACCTCATGACTATCGAGAAATTTGGCGGTCGAAGGAGAGGTAATTTCTTCTTCTATTTATTAAATCTTGTTTGTGTTGTGTGGGCTTGACTTCCTTTAGTTTAGATTAATGTTTATTTTCTTCCATTTGTGTTGTTGTCCAGCAGCTTGTCGTTTATCAATAACGTAATTTAAGCGGGTTTGAGGATGTCAAATTAACTAATTTTTAGTTTTTCATGGTCCTTGTTTTGTGTTATTAATCACGGTAAAATGTTTTGTGTGTTTAATCTAGTAAAGCTATTGTTTATTGAGTGTTTTATTTTAAATGTGACATGGAAGGGCATGTAGATGCTTATTTGCATCATAGTGATGAATGGATTATGGATCATGTATTAAAGTTATGTTGGAGGAGATGTACACATTGTTGAGGACTTTGATGTATATTTTCTATCCATTATCAATGTTAAAGATGTCTACAAATCACAATTAGGTTATAAAGAATGAAAGAACACATTGTCTTGGAACTTGGAATGGAGATGAATGAAGGTCTTTTCTTAGTTCAGGATGATAATGGGATTAGAAAGGTGTTGAGTAACATAAATTCAGACACAGATGTGGTAGAATTTTTTGCAAACCATAAGATTGATGCTCCCGTCTTTGCACAAGATATATTGGCTGTGGATTATGACATAAGATCCTCTCTATCTTTGAATCAAGGCCAATTGAAAATGATCTTGATTTCTTGATGTTAATGAAGTTGTAGAGGAATATGAAGTTTTTTATCATGCCTTTATGGAAAAGGAAGGCATTGAAAGTAATGAGTCTGAAGATGATGATGCTGGTTGGAGTGAGAGTGTAGACAATGAAGACTCTGAAGAAAGTAATGAAGATGCCATTGATGACACCATTATGATGTTTGATGATGAAGAAGTCCCTATTGAAAGAACACGTCATTTCGTTTTGTGAAGACCAAAGACCTTACGCCCAGCTTAGGAATGACATTTCCAAATCTGGTGAAGTTAAGGAAATCTATCACAAGTTTTATATTTCTAGAGGAATGACAACGGTAATAATGAAAATGAAAGAAATGGAATAAGTGCAAAAATGACAATATTATTATAACCTTGGACTAGTTGTAAAACTTTGATTCAGACCATAGCTTGTTATAGGACTTTCACTAATCCTGGGGTTTCAGCCTTTCCTAACCTAACATTGCAAGCCACTTATTCTTGAGATCATTACTGCAAGTTAAAGGCACTGAAAAATGATGTTGAGAAAGTGGGGTGAATGTTGGATACTGCTGAGTCTGCAGCAAGGAGGGGATGGTGTTAGGGCTTTTACAACTGAATTTTCTTAGTTGGAAGCTTATGCTAATGAGTTGTTGAGAAGCAATCCAGGCTCTACAGTAAATGTGGAGATATGTAGAGATTATCTAAAAGAGGGGAGGAAAATCTTTAAGAGAATCTTTGTTTGTTTGAATGCATAAAAATGATGGAAGCGAGGTTATAGGCTATTATAGGCTTTGGATGGATGTTTTGATGACTAAGTTCAAAGGGCAGAGGAAGAGATGAGAATGAACAAAATTTTCCTATAGCATGGCATGTTAAAAGTGAAATAAATTAGACTGAGGTTTGGTTTTTCTAACATTTGCTAAAGGAAGTGGAATTAAGAGATGGGAGCGATTTACTTTCATGTCGGATATGCAAAGATATGATGCTACCCACTATTTTCATTTATTTATCTTTATGTATGAAGGATCTGGGTTATTTATATGTTTTTTGTTATTTGTTGCATTTTAATGCATGGTTTAATTAATGTAGTCATTTATGTATGTCCTGAGGCTAAGCACAGATGGTGTGCACGCCATATATTTGCAAATTGGTCTAAGAGACATAAGGGAGGAGAGATGAAGAACCAATTTTAGGAAGAAGCGACGGTCTACCTTTGAAGAAGGAATTTATTTAACAACATAGAGGCAGCAAAGAATTCAAAAGATTCGAATGCTTAAAGTTTAATGAACTACCCACCACACACATGGGTAAAAGTCATGGGTCATGGATAATAATATGGTGGAAAGCTTCAATGCATGGATCCTAGAAGCTAGATATATGCCAATTTGGACAATGATTGAATTTATAAGGAAGAAAGGTATGAACAGGTTAGGTAAGAAAGGTACATTATGTTAAAAGTGGATCAATTCTTTTAGTCCTACATGTAATGAAATTCAAATCAACAAAGGGATAGCAGTGGGTTGTCAAGTGTTGTTTAATGGAGATCTGGACACAAGTTCAAGAAGGTGATGACAGTGGATGGAGTATACGGAAGTTATGATTTCACTTTGCATTTACCACCTCGTTAAGACAATGGTGGCTGATGTCCGACTTAAAGTCTCGGGGAGTGTTGGCTAGTGTGGTTTCTCGAGAGTGGCAGATGCTCGAGGTTGTGTGACTGTTTGGGCTGCACTATAGGGGATAGGCTAGGGGCACTTTGGGGAGTTTAGTGGCTACGTCATCCCTACTGAGTCGAGTCATCGAGTCCTAGGGACATTGCACGGAGATGTGTCCATCGGGGCCGTGCGAGTTGGATCTGGTGTGAAAGTGGACCATTCCACATGGATGGTGGTGCTGGTTTTAGGGGTGGGTTGTAGTTCCCAGTCGGTAGATTTGAGAAAGGAGATCCTCTAAGAGTTCCATTGCTCTCATTTTGCTGTGCACGCAGGTGGCAGGAAGATGTACAATGATCTTCGTCATGAATATTACTAGAGTGGGATAAAGAAACACGTTGGAGATTTTTCTCGTCGATGTCTCACATGTCAGCAAGTAAAGGTTGAGGTCAGTGGGATTACTCTAGCCTTTGGAGGTAGCTGAGTGGAAGTAGGAACATGTCATGATAGATTTTGTGACTCACTGGCCACAGACATCGCGAGGGCATGGCGGTGGGTGATGTGGACCAAACACTAGAGTCGACACACTTTTTGGTTGTGCAGATGACCTTCACACTAAAGGAATTTGGCAGGTTGTATATACGGAAGATTGTCCAGTTACATGGGGTGCAAGTATCTATTGTATCGGACCGAGATCCCAGGTTTACGGCTCATTTTTGGAAGAGTTTCTAGCGAGCCATGGGGACACAGTTGATCATGAGCACTACTTTTCATCCATAGACAGGCGATCAATCAGAGAGGACCATCCATATTTTAGAGGACATGTTACAGGCATGTGTCCTAGATCCCAAAGGGTGGCCCAGGGAAAGCATTTTACCCTTAGTGGAATTTGCCTACAACAACAGTTATTAGGGGAGCATACATATGGCACTCTATGAGGCAATATATAGGAGGCCATGTCGATCTCCGGTTTGTTGGATGGAGGTGGGAGAGAGACCCTCCACGGGTTCAGATTTGGTTAGAGACACCTCCGAGAAGGTAGATTTTATACGAAAGTGTCTTCTCACGACTCAAAGCCAACAGAAGAGCTACGTTGATAAACGGCGACGACCTTTGGAGTTTGAGGTGGGGGATCAAGTCTTCTTGAAGGTGATGCCTAAGAGATGAGTGGTTAGGTTTGGCAAGCAGAAAGCTATAGCAGAGATTTATGGACCCTTGAGGAGTGTCGAGAGAGGTAAGTCTGGTTGCTACCGAGTTAGCGTCTTGCCGGCCTTATCGAGTGTTCATGTTGTATTCCATGTCTCCATGCTCCGAAAGTACACTCTGGAAATTAGACCCGTGGTGGATTAGAGCAAGCTTGTCGTTTATATAGATGGAACCTTCAAGGAGGGACATGTACGTATCATGGATAGCCGCAACAAGGTTTTGCGAGGCAAGACTGTGAGACTAGTAAAGATGTTATGGCAGTACCGAGGAGTGGAGGAGGCAACATAGGAACGCAAAGACACTGTGCGTGCCAATTATCCTTTCTTATTTGAGGATGAAGGTATGCTTTTAGTCATTTGGTATTAAATGACGGTTCATATCATACGTTGGAATGTGTATGTGTGTGTGAATTTCGAGGGGCCAAATTCTTTAAGGGGAAGAATGTAAAGCAGAAAAAATTTGAATTTTAGAAATATGGCAAATAGTAAATTGTCGTTATAGGATAGGTTATAAACTGAAAATTTTCTAGATCTCGGATGTGAAACAAAATCTCACCATTAGTTCATCTCGCCCCGATCTAATTATCTAGGCAATTTCGTCAAATTCAAGGGAGCAATGAGAATTTTCATGTTTTTCGAGGCAACAGGTGATTGGTGGACCCCAAAGCGGGATTTTTTGAGAAAAATCTCAAAAGTGAAAAAAAAATAATAAATTAAGTAAAGTTCATTTAAAATAATTTAAAACTTGGACCGGGGCCAAAAATAAATTGTTTCGAGGGTAAAGCGGACCTAGATAAGTTATTACTGGACATGTGGCGCGACGTGGACCGTAATTAAAATGACTAATAAGTCAAAAGAATGGGTTTAGTGAAATAGCTCACATTCTCTTTGGTTTTGAGTAGAGTGACCAGAGAGAGGAGGAGAGAGAAAAAAAAATCCAAGCTTCTTTTGACGATCCACGAAGTTCCGTCGGTCGGAATTCGTCAAGCTAAGAACCAAAGTTCATATACTCGATGAGGGCTACGCATGGGTACCAAAAAGGAGGGATTTCACCGAAAATCCAAAGGAGGAGTTCGGGAAATCAAAGGTTTCGGGTCTAAGAAGTGTCCACGGGACATCCTAGGGTTTCTTCTACGCTTCAAGAGGTAGGGATTCTTCCTACTTTGGTTTATTTTCCTCCTGAGAACATGTTTGGTTGTGTTTTACGCCCTAGAAATTTGTTTGAAGATGTTTTTGTTTACCCTAAGGAAATTTGTTTGGTGAATTACGGACAATGGGAATCTTTGCCACTGTTTTGATCCTACACCTTTAGTGGGATTTTGGGGCCAGTTTTTCAGTTAGGAAACGGAGGGGATTTGGACTCAGGTTCTTCATAGAAATTATAGCAGCATTAGTGAACTTGATGTTAGAATTTTGACTCACCAAATTGGACCACTACAGCTCAAGTTATGGTCAGTCCATTCACGGGATTTCCATAATAACTTGTTTTGACCCTACACACTATCCAAAATTTGGGATTGGTTTTTGGTTGAAAAAAAAAGGGAATTTGGACTCGAGTTCTTCATAGAAATTGTATCTGCATAAATGAACTTGATGTTAGGCTTTTGAATCACCCAAATTGGACCACACCTGGCAACTCAAGTTATGTGATTTCATTCCCAGGAAATTTAATCGTAGCCTGTTTCAACCCCTACACATTGTCGAATTTGGGGCGGTTTTTCGATTGGAAAACGAGAGATTTTGGACTTGTGTTCTCATGAAGTTAGCCACATCGATAGACGATGTTGGGCACTGCGAATCCGCAGGTGGACCTCATTTCGAGTTATGGTCCATTTCATTCTCGGGATTTCCATAGCTTAGGTTGTTATTTGCTTGTTTCCAGATTTTAGGACTGATTAGGACTAAATTCAATGCTACTATGAGGCCCGAATTTGGGGCCCATTCTCACATCTTGTTTGACATGATTGAGGGCCTTTGGATGGCTTGTAGTTTGGTAGCTTTGTTTGTAGCTTGTCTCGGGACCGTTTTGTGGACTGTTTTGTGGGCATAGTATATCATTGATAGTGCACAAACACTCATATTATACTCTTGTCAGTCTTCCATTTCTGTTTATTTTAGAGTAATTTATAGTTTTGTGACTAGAATCACGATTTGATGTACGAATTTGTGAATGCGAGGAGCATTGGGGTGAAAAGAGCGGCGGAAGCGGATTTTTAGACAAGTAGGAACAAAATAGATGAAGTACTAGTCCGCGTCGAGATGTCCTCGCGTCGTGACATCCCCGCGTCGCGGCGTCTACGCATCGTGGCGCCGCCACGTCGCGGCGTCTCCACGTCGGCGTCGGCTACGAGATCGCACCCTATCATTTAAAATCTCACGAATGATTGAAGGAAAGGGAAGAGGAAGCGTCTGAGCGAACCACGGAATTCGGGCGGTGACGGACGAGAAGTGCTTACGGATTTGACCGCCTTTCATTGTTTGGATATTTTGGATAGGGAGGAATGATGTTTTACTACTAAACATTTTCTTCTTTTACATTCATGATGTTCTAGATCTATTTCTAGGGTTATATTGAGACCTTGTCTATGTTCATGGATTAAAGTTTGAAACTTTATATTATTGAGGTCTTTCTCAATATGTTGTAACTATTCTGTTCTATGATTTAATCGTATCGTGATGTCGCCCAGCATTGGCATAATTACCTTTGGAGATCGAGATTCGAGATGAGGGTATTCGGGGATGCAGGTAAGTAGACCGAGTTGATTAGGTAAAATAGAGATATTCGAGCCGGAAGGTGGCAATTGGGGTTAGGACATTGATAATGCATTTTAGAATCTTTTGAGTCGGGATAGAGATAGCGGAATTCTATTATTCTCGAAATAGGCGGATATACCTCGAGAGGATACCTTGTAAGAAAAGATCACCTACGCCATTGACATATTGTAAATATCTTGAATATCAACATATTTAGAAAAGATTGAATCCGTGGCGTGACCAGGGATATAACCCTAGACTTAAAACAATACTTTAATTGAATCAATAGTTTAAGAGTAATCTTTACATATTTAAAATTCCTCCTAGAGTCATCTTCAGATATTATCTAAGCGAGACCTTTGTAGTCAATACACCTGTCCGCGTGGATCGTGTACGCCTGCAGGTACTATACTACTTGGGCGGCGTGCACTTTGCGCATATGGGCGTATTTTTTTTTTTTTTTTATAACGTTTTTAGCTGTCGAGTTTTTGGCGGCATTTGTAGGGGACAGAGTTAGTTGATATAAATTAAGCAAATAGATATTACTGCATTTTACTTTACTTTTGTTTATTTACCACAAGTCTTTGGTAATTTGGTTTGTTGGCTCATTGTGTTATTGTAGTATAGGTTCGATGAAATGTCGTCATCGAGATCAAAATAACCAACACTGTTTGATCAGAGCGAGAAGACTTAACGCGCAGTTGCGCCGAGCAGAGGAAACAGAAGATTAGAAATCAATAGTCATGGAAAACGAAGAACAAAATCTTGGCATTGAGCAGTGAACCACGAGAGGCGCTGTGAAGTAGAATCACCGGAGAATCAAGCACGGGCCATTTATACAGCCAGATGATCCTTTCATGCTATTAGATGAGTTCGTATTACCACCAACGGTTGTTCAGGGCATATCGAGGCGGCCACCTATTCCGGCAAGCAATTTGATTCAAGTCGATCCGATCTGGATGCTTGAGTCATCTTGTTCCATGGACTACCCCATGAGAACCGAACATGCATTTGACTAACTTCCTTGAAGTTTGCGATACTATCAAGTATAACTGAGTTACTGAAGAAGCTCTAAGGTTACGGTTGTTCCCACTTTCACTTGGAGATAGAGGCCAAACACTGGCTAACGGTCGACCACAGTTATTCTTTACGTGGAATGATTTAGTGCAAATTTCGACTAAGTTGGCACACCTTCGAAAATTGCGCGGCATGCGAGATCCAATACGTTTGGACAATTGGGGAGAACCTAAGCGGAAGCATCAGGTCAAATTCTGTTATTGTGAATGCCCACACCACTTGGGTGGCCCGGATGGATGCAAGTCAGCACGCACATAATGGTGCAGAAATGCAACTAGAACAATGATTGATGCCGGTACGGAGAACCTTGATGAAGAAAACCACAGGACCAAGCTTATGAAATCTTAGAAGATCTTTGCGACCCGACACTAATCAATGGCCTAGAAGGCTACATCGGTAAACACGGTGGGTGGCTTACGGATAATAAGGGTCCTCGACAATGCGGTGAATCATGTAGCGCGGTGACTAAGCGATTAAATGACGACGAAGGCGCAAATGCAATCAAACCAACCATGGGAGTTATGTGAATTACGTGATTGAGACCGCTGCTTGACCGCGGAATAATCGATCGAGGAAACCCTACGATGAGCAAGCCCAGTATGTCGGGTTTGTCGGAATCAATCACAGCGGCAAGGACGGTATGCAGGGGAAGCTTGATTATGGCGAATCGAATCAAGGCGAGGGTGGCGTAATAATCGAGAACCAAAATAGTCGAGGAACAATCGAGGATGGGTGGCGAATAATGAACAATATGCCATCGAATCGAAATAGTGAACCAACCTCGAAAGTTCTGGATTTAGAACCAAGCTCTTGCCTGAGGATGTTAACTTCTGCTACACACTTTATGAATGAGGCGAAGGCCAACATGCGGCGGCAAAGCAGCAGGTTGAACAATCAAGCAGCACAGCTAAGAAGTTTGGAGGCACAAAAGGGCCAAATGGCCAATCTGTTGGCAGAACGAAGGCAGGATCATTCAAGCAATTGAGTAAACCACAGGCGAAGGAAGAAATGCTGAGCCATCACTCACAAGTGGAAGAGAATTGGAAAACTTGGGGCCACAACCAATGCGAGAACTGAAAATAAGGGACATGAGCGATAGATGACTCTGGAGATCAGTCTAAACCAGCACATGCCGGGAGATCAGCGGGCTGGGCAGTCAAGATGGCGCAAGTGGATGAGACGAAGGCTGGATCAGAAATGGATGGAACTTTATCAACATATTATTATACTCAAGGAATGAAGAAGGAGTGAATGAAGCGATTGTAAAGTTTCTTGATCTTCAGACCACAATAACACTTTTACTTTGGGCGTGAGAAATCATGCGAGTACATATTAAGTCATGAAAGAATCTTGCAGTAGGAAAGAGTGGAGGAGTATGGATGATGGCATTCAGCGGGGATGGTGCAAAATCTTGAAAGAATATCAAAACTTCAGATAAGATGTGGCTTTCTATTACAGTTTCTAGAATCAGGACCTCGGAAGAAATTGTGTTTTCCAGGGCAGCGCTCAACTGATGAGCTTCAAGATCATTAAAGGCTAAGTGGGAGCAGAGGATGACTATGATGAAACACCATGACTTTGTGACCAGTCCTACCAACATCTCTCAGAGACATAATGAAGGCTCTTGGCAGAAATTATGTTTGTTGTCTCACTTGAACAGTATTGAACATGGGGAAGGTGAACTCAGTTTGATCTGGTGAACCTTTATTATAACCATGGGAAGAGCTCAGATCAATGTCTACCGAAGTGGAACTGATTGAAATGAGAGGCTAGGATCACTTTCCGTATATTTTAGAGCCACTTGAGCATCAGATATTGGAAGTAGAGGAGATGTCTTGGATTTTCAGATTTTTGGGGATGTTGCAGGATCCTTGAAACAGACACTCAAAACATTGAGTACATGGAAAATTTAGCAGGAAAGACAGGAGGTGAGGAAGAACTCATTTTTAATCTGTGGAACATGGGAGTCATGGAGCATTATCAGGGACCTGGCGGCACTGGATCCTTCTAATCATCATAACAAGTGAAGGGATGAGATCAAGTGACTATGACGGGCAAGCTGCCCTCAGAAACTCTTGGGATATTAAGTGTTTCTGTTGTTTTTGTGGATTCCATTCTGTAGGTTTATTTGAAGCAAATATCAGGACATAACTCTAAGTAATCCCAATGTTTCGCATGTTTATTATTCGAACCATGATCAAATGATAGGAAAGGTCGTTCAGAGGTGGCCTAGAGTCATAATATCACAAATGCATGAGTGGAGATGATCGAGGATAATAATGCTGAGCTATCGCGGTTTCATGGATCTGTCCAAATCATGACGTGCGTTCTCCATCATGAGCGATAAATCATTATCTATATCAAATCAGCGACGTTGGTTTCCCATCGTGAAGTCATTTTCTATACTCTCACATCAAATAGCGACGTGGGATTTAATAGCGACATCATTTTACATATCTCTGTCAAATTCAGCGATGGGATTCTAACGTCAAATGGATAAATCTTGTCATCTGCGTCAGACGTACTCAAAGCGTTGATAGCTCATGAAGAACTGTCTGCAAATCATGGCGTGTTACCATCATGACAGATGTGCTGAAGTTCAAGCAAGATGTTCATTTTGGCCCTTCTCTACCTCTCATGAGCCCAACCTCATTTTTCATCCACTTTGCCGCCACGCCGCGGACTGTACACCTGATGGAATACACTACTGTTTGACCACTGATCTTTATTTAGTCACCTCTTGTGGTTTTAGCTCATAAGTAGCATTTACCAGTGTAACCGCCAAATATAAACTTGAACCGATGTCAGAACCATATCACTCTACCTAATGAATCTGGATCTTATGAAATACTGATTCAGATTAATTCACGCGGATCTGCAGATCTCTGAGATCATTCAGGATTTTAGATATTGAGCAGACTGTGCTTTACAAATTGATTTTGTAACAATGATCATTCATTGTTTTTATCTGGTGATAAGTGATCTGATGGTTTTTGTCTACACCACACTTTTCCGATGTACGGCAGAGGCAAAATTTGCCCGCCAAGCGAAGTCGGACCAGTGAGGACCCGACTCCCACATTCGATGCCTCGCCGGTTTGTAAATGAGAGTCTTGCCGATCCCGGTTTGGCACCATTTGCGAAACCGCTCGTTCGATGGGAGAAGGGTTTCACCACCCCGATGGTTTCTTCTGCCAAGACTTCTCCTTTGACTAGGGATGGCGTGCCTTGTGCCAACCACCTCATCCAGGAGCGATGAGTGTGGTGCGCGAGTTCTACGCCAATCTCGCCTCCGTGTTTGAAGAGAGTCGAGTGGCTGGGGCGTGTTGGTCGACGCCGGTCTCGGTCGATCAATAGTTAATGCTGATCCTAGAGCATGTCCTTCGGATAGTTCGATCGACTCATGAACCTCTGACTACCACGAAGTTATACGCGTATTGACCAATGGTCAAGGTGAGTGGAGAATCAATAGTGCGGAGTCATACGGTAGAATTTCAAGGCGAAGCATTTTGGCCTTCATTCCCCAGTGCGGCACCACTTCATCACGTCGCGTCTCATTCCGGCAGCGAGCGTGTAATGAAGTGACGCCAGCGGCGTGCTCAACTATGCCATCTTCACAGGTATACCCTTTGATGTTGGGCGAGGTTATGGATACATCCTCCACTTACTTAAGGATCACGAATGAACACAGGACACCGCTACGATCTTTGGCTTGTACAAACAAGCGGGGTATATAGGCGACAACGACACTTGGCTTCACCCAATCAAAGCCATATCTGTCCGCGAGGACACACACGGTATCCCGCAGCACGAAGAGGACCTACGATTCGGGTCATGAGCCTGGATGAGGACGAGCTTTATGAGTATGAGGCCAGTTATGGATCCACAGGCGTCCCGGGGGGAGACGTGGCGGTCCTCGTCCCGGCCACCTCCACCACCGCAGCGGCCTCGGGCGGCTCCTCGATCCTTCCCGGTTTGCCGAGGAGTTTGGTGCTCTCCCTCACTGAGCCCTTTGACGCATTCTGGGATGAGACCGGGAACGCCGTCCTCGTTTCCACGGGTTTGGAGGCTGGTGCGATATGCGCCTTTGTCACATGTCAGGGCCGTCATTCTTCAGCAGCAGGAGTCCTTGCAGGCCCAGATCGCCCAGCTCCTTGCCTTTCATCAGCCTCCACCACCACCACCGCAGTGATCACCAGGGGAGTCCCCTTCACCTCTACTATTTATTTCTTGCCAGTGGGGACACTGGATATTTTGTTTGGGGGGGTGTGGTGATCGTGTTTTGTTTGGTTTAGTTCTGTTTTGTTTTTAGTGTTTTTATAGTGCTTTTGTTTTTATAGTGCTTTGTTTGTTGACATAGTTGTGGGCTTTCTATTTGAGTTCATGTTTTAGTTCAGCTTACGGGTCATGTATGGTTCGTTTATATGCGTTTGTGTTAGTCGATCTTATATGTAATAATTGCGTGTTTGTGTATATGTAAAAATTGAGGATCACTTTTAGTTTGATTCCCACAGTCAACATGAATGTTCAAATGCATACAATGTTTTGATGCTCGGTAATTAGGTTGAATAGATGGAAAGGGTTAGTGAACCAATCCTGAGTAGTCAAGACACCAGTTCTCAAGAACCCTATCACACTCACACACTAATGACCTTGGTATGCATAAGTGGCTAGACCAATGCATTGTAGTTAAACTCTTTGGAGACTCGAACCATTTAAGTGATGGGACACCCAATAAAGAAGTTGCCATACGAGCCCCAAACAAAGAAAATACAAAAACAATAGAAAAAGTGAAAAAGAAAAGACAAATAGCAAAATAGGTATCTGCGTAAGAATAAGCGAATCAATTAATGGAATCAAGACGCAGTCCGAAGGGCTGTCAAAGCCTAATACTTTGAGCCAAGCGGCGAGTCATTGACTCCTTGCGCTACGTAGGACGGAAGATGGATCATTCGCAACCTAGGGCCCTCGAGTTTGGTTGAGTGTTCGAGGTGAGGATTTGAAGGGAATTTAATGCACAGTGCCCTTAACGGCCCGGGTGAGAAGTCACCAATGGATCTCCGTTCTGAACACTATTACTTCTTGGCACTAGGTTTTCTTGTTATTTTAAGTACGTAGGAAGTTTCTAGGTATTTGGTCGTGAATAAATTGGGTGTGTTCCTATCCTTTTCTAGTTAGCTTCTTCCAAATAGGTGAGTTGAGCTTAAGTTTGGGGGTGTCGGAACCTAGGCATATGCTGGAGGTCATTCATTATAAGCACATAGGGGTTTTGGGAAAGGCTATTGAGTACCATGGGATTTGATGCACTAGTCACTTCTACCTATTTCAACTGAGTTTTCCGAAAGTCGAACACTTGTATGCATTTTGCAGAACTTCGAACAGGAGTGGGGTATAAGTCGGTCGATTTGATCCTATTTTCCGGCATGTGCAACCTTTGTCTTAGTGTTGGATTTATAGAGTTGTGTGTGTGTGTCTGTTCTGAGCCAGGTTTCTTGCAAAGACAAACAAGAAACTAGATTTGGGGAGTGTGATGAGTACAAAACACTCATAATATACTCGTCAGTCTTCCATTTTCTGTTTGACTTTAGAGTAATTTTATAGTTTTGTAGCTAGAATCGTTTGATTTGATGTACGTTGTGAATCTTTGGGAGCATTAGGGTGAAAAGTAGCGACGGGAAGCGATTTTGAACAAATGGGAACAAGGCGATGAAGTACCTGTCACGTCGCGATGTCCTCACATCACGACGTCCCCAGCCGCCACGTCGCGTTATACACCGCGTTTTCCGCCTATCAGTCATACTTAGCCTCGAGGATCAAGGGTGTTGTTTCTTGGTTTTGAATAACATGCTTGGTGATGGTTGTGTGATAAGATGTTGATATATGTGTGTATAAATATATTGACATGGAATGTGTGATTGTATGGAAATTGTATGCATAGGATATAATTGTCCATGGTACACAGTGAAGTGTACGGTTTTAGCATTGTCCATGTAGCATTCATTATGCATGTGGCATGATATAACATGCAATGGCGCATTGCATTGCATATGCACGGGGACATCGCATTGAATGGGTGTGAGTGCATGGTTAAAATCAGCACTCGTTTGGTGTTTGATTGGGTGGGATCGATCAAGTGGAGCAGAGTCTAACGAGTCTCACGATTGAATAGTAGTAAAGAAAACTTCAGTAATGGGGTAATAGTAAGAAAGGGATAGGCCTCTCCTCGAGATTGAAAGACCAGTTAATTGTGGTTAGCCATAATTCCCGCGATGAAGGTCGTAAAAGTGTTGGAAGGCATGCGGAGCTTGCGGTGGGACCCATAAATTCGCTACCCACAAAAAGGATACATGAGTTTTGTACACAAATGATCACTGAAGTGTAACATCCAAAAATATTTTGGTTTGAAAACAAATGAAATTGTTTTGTAAAATGATTATTTGATGTAATCCGAAATGATGGATTTTATCCACGCTGGGCTTTGGCATTGTGTGATGATAGAGGGTCGGTAAGGACTCGGAGTGTGATGAGTCGGTAATGACTCGAGGCGCATAGGTACATGATTGAATCTATCTCATTTCATGGTATGACATGTAAGGATTCCATAAGTAGAAATTGCATGTTTTTACTTGGAATGTGAATGTGTATGTGGAGCGTGACCATTGCATGTACATTTAGGTGGATGAGTAGCCTGCAGTAGGAAATATTCTCATGGGCGTGACTCTACCTTTTGTCGGAAAACATTTCGGTCACGGGGTGTACACGTGGACGGCGGCTCATTCGAGAGGCGAAGTGTGAAGAAAGCCCGGTGTGACTTTGATATTTATTTTGTAAAATATATTGCAGACATAAAATTAATTTTGATATATAAATATTTTGTATAAGAGTGTTGTATTTAAACTCTTAAGTACTATTGTGATATAACCTTTTATATTTTTTTAGTATGAATAAATGAGCCCGGTAGGTCACTTTTATTCATAAATGGACCCGACGTGGTCATTGTGTTATATTGGGCCTTGGATGGGTCATGTTGTTGTATAATATACAGGTTGGGAATTGGATAGAGCTCCCCGTACAAAGGAGACTACAATCGATTTTTGTTAAGTCATGGATCCGTGAATGGACACAGAAGAAATTGTCGGGTTCACGATATCCACAGTTTTCCATAGGTTGGCAGTTGTGCGGGGACCCCGTGTTTTAGGGCATCATAACACCATGTGTTCGTGGTAGTGCAGTGCATTTACGCCCCGAAACGATTTATTTTGTCCGGGTCTAAGTTCAAATTATCTTATATGAACTTTTACCTAAAGTTCATTTCCCAATTTTCAAGATTTTCTCAAAAATATTGTTTTTGGGGTTTGCCTGGCTCGTCGCACCAAAAAACATGAAAATTCCAACTAACTTGGAATCCAACAAAATTTGTTTAGGTAACTAGATTTTGTGAGACGAATCCAACGGTGTGGTATGTTTCATCATCTGAGATCTAGAAAATTTTCAAGTTTGTAACCTGTACCGTAGTAGCAATTTACAATTTTGCCATTTTTAGAAAAATTTAAAATTTTCCTAGGTTTTACATGTTGCATTACCTCCAAGGAACAACTGATATGAGTCTATTTTACTCAAATGAATCAAAGCATAAATTGCTTGGATATGCTAATGTAGAATACCTTAAACCCACATAAGGCTAGATCTCAAATAGGGTATGTGTTTAAGTGTAATGGAACTGTTATTTCATAAATATCCTTTAGGTAGACAATGGTGGCCACATCATCGAATCATTAAGAGATTATAGTAATTCATGAAGCAAGTCGTAAATGTATATATTAGGGTTGATGATTCAATATATCCAAGAATCATGCGGACTCTCCTCTATCAAAGCTAGACCGACAACATTATTTAAAGATAATGTTGTGTCTATCAGAGGAGGTTATATAAAAGGAAATAGAAATAAACACATTTCTCTAAAGTTTTTTTATACACATGAACTCTAGAAGAGTGGTGAAATTGATGTTCAACAAATAAGCTCAAATGATAATCTAGTAGACTTATTCACAAAGTCATTATCAATCTCAATATTCAAGAAGCTAATATACAAGATTGGAATGTGTCAACTGAATGACATTGACATGAGGGGGAGTATGGTTATTACATGATGTTAGTGTATTGTACTCTTTTTCCTTTCGTCTAAGTTTTATCCCAGTAGGTTTTGTGACACCCCAAAACCCGTGGCCCCGTCGACCTCATCACAACCTATTTGAACCTATGTGTCTCATATCATGAGACCCATACTCGAGTAAATGAACCAATAGGCCCATCATCCATACTATCCATACTAAGCAAGACCATACATTTCTATAGATCCAAGAGTTATTACATCACTTTAATACAAAACATTATATTAAAACTACCATTCTAATATATACATAAACAAGAATCAAGGCCACATCCGCCCGCTTCATAATCCCGTCTCTAAGGAGCGCCGTCCGCCTCGCATTTGTCATGTACCCGAAAGGGGGTCCCACGACGGCGAGCTAACGCCCGCAGAGATAAATCCAGCGGCTATTCTCCACCGAGCGCACGTGCAAGGGATCATTTCACGCTCAAACCAACAACCAACCGCGTATTGCCATGTCAGTCTCTATCATGGAAAAAATCTACATGCATGTATGAGACGACAATCTACATGCCCCAAGTACCGGGTCAACCTCCGACCAACTACCCAATGCAAGTGTCAATGGGAATCAATACCGAGTCAGTCCCGACTCCCATCTCACAACCCGTAGTCTATGTGATATTTATTTAATTATTTCGCGGTTCGGGGCAACGTAACTTTTCTGGTCTCACCGCGGTCTCTTACACCCTCCGACATTTTTCGGGCTTTCACTGGTGGATACGCTGTTTAACCAGGTTTTCAGGTTTTTCACCTGAGCGGGGTATCTATCCCCTACTTGCTACGCCCGACACATTTCATTTTCCATTCACTGACCGGGTGGAACCTAATCGACTTCGTCCCATTCCCCAAGCCCACGATTCAACACCAAACGCGAAGTACAAATCAATACCATGAACACATCTTCATATAATGTGGTGTTACCGCACACCAATGTAAGGCAATTTGTGCCATCGCACTCAAACCCATGACCAATGTGTATGAAGACTCCTACATGGACATTCTACACCATACACTATGTGTGCAAGCAGGAATACTATGTCTAACGCACACAACATTTCATATATTTAACATACATGCAAATATGTTAATAATATTCATATTCAAATCAATACATCACATACATGCACTGTATTCTTCTATCATTCAATTCATTCATGTCAACACATCATTCAAGCATGTATTAAAATAATTTCAACCATTACTTAGGCAATGCCATAATTCATGCTCTCAGCAGACATAGTATGTCACTATACAACCCAATGCATATAATTATTTCCATCTTATCACATAATTTCACATGTTCAAGATGTCATTGAATTCATGGCACAACACACATTAGTCATTCCTGCCATAAATCCCATGCTTGGCCTAAGGAATAACTCGGACTTAGTCTGCAAAGTCCAGCTTTTGTAAATACCACACAAAAACATCTAACACACAATTCGCTTCGTGCCATATGCGCTCCCAAGCATTGACATTACAAACCGGTTCCTAAACTCAACGTGCTTTCCGTAGAGTTCAAGAACGCATGGACCTGGTGTCTCGACGAGAACTGGCACCGTCCAAAGTTACATCCGGGACCACAAGTGGTGTGCGAAATTTGGGCACACCCGCTTACATTCGGGTCGGGATTTTGCCATCCCGTAACATAGTGCAGCTCGGTCTCGACAGTCCCGAAACCTCAGAAACTAGCTTGACCATCTAATAATCACAAACAAACCACACAACATCCAAATCTGCCTCGAAAACCGGATCGAACCTGTAGGCCATTTACACGTCCCTAGGCGTAAAATAATCCGCAGTGGTGAGGAAACCTACCTCTTGTAGCCATAGCTCGGTTCTCACACTGGTCCGCTTCACGCACAACACTCCTTCCTCTTCCTCTTTCTTTTTCCTCTTCTCTTTTCTTCTTTCCTTTCTCCTTTCCTTTCCTCCCTTCCTCCTCCTTCTCCTTCCCTCCCTTCCTCTTCTCCTTGCTGCTCCACGGACTGGTATGGAGCTCTCCCTTGCTCCTACCTACAGCCCATGTGAGCTCCTTATATAGGCATTTGGCAAAGAATATGCACGCTGACGACACGGGTGGCTGCCATGTGTCACACATGCATGCCTTTGCCATGCATTGAGACACATGGCTTGCCATGTGTCACCACATGGTTCTCCATGTGTCATCCACATGGCTCGCCCTTGCGTCGCCCGACACGCTGCCGAATACGTGAAATCTCGACCATCTCAATTCAAACGAATTTAATCGGGTAGCTAATTTTCACGTGACGATCTCCAAACGGTAATCCGCTTTGTCATCCGAGATCTAGAAAATCCCAACTTTTCTTTGACTATTCCTGCAGAAACTACCGTTGTTTCTTTTATCTGAAAATTTAAAATTTAAAATTTTCACGGGTTTTACAGGTTTTACTGACAAGATTTTTAACGAAACAGTCTTAACATAGTAAGAACACATTATAATATCATAAGAATATTGTACTATTTTTTTCCTTCATTGGTTTTATCTTCACTGCTGTTACTAGTAAGGTTTTAATAAGACATATTCTTGATAATGGTCATTCAATAAGGAGTGTTATAAATGAAGTCTTTATGTGTGGTGAATAACCACGTTGAATTTGAGCCAAGATGCATGTATCACATTGATGTTGAGGCAAGATTCATGTAACATCAGAACTTACCTTCATTACTCTCATTTAATGTATGAGTAAACGGGGCTTTTTCACCTGATGCCTATAAAAGGCTCCTTCTCTCATTATTTTCTATCGTCCCAGATCAATACAATTCTCTCATTCATTTCTCTCACTTTCTCCATCTATCTCCCTTTCTTTTTCTCCATTGTTCCTTTATGATTTATTCTCTCTTTTTATATTTATAAGGGAGAAGAAAGAAAAGTATACTTCTTTTCAGTTTTATATATTATATATTTACAACATATTATTATATTTAGGCGTTTTTGAAATTCACCGTTTGATAAGTCGCTTAGGAGTCTTCTATTCGTATGCCGCTGCAATTTTTTTTGTTAAAATATAATAAGTCAAAATATAATAAATTAATTAATATATGATTTTTATTTTTTTTTCAAGACTCATATTTGTAGAAATAACGATCTTATGAATTAGATAAAATAAAATTAAAAGATAACTCGATGGTATTTAAATAGAATTACATTTTTTCATATCAAACTTTATGATAATAAAATTACATTTTAATCCAAAAGTTATGTTGACTAACATTACACATATTATGATAATGATACATATTTATGATAATATTATTATCATATGTAGAATATGACTTAACAAAAGTTTATGATGGTCCTTTTTCAAACGAAAAGTGTTTTCATAAACTTTAAAAATGTTATCCAACTTTGTTGCTATTTATCTTCACTGCTTTTTTCTTTTATCAATTTGATTATTTTTGGCATATTGTTAATTTTATTATTAAAATAAATATATTTATATTTATTTATCATGTTTCATAAAGCATAATATGGTAACTTGATTGATAGTTGAAAAAATATTCAAAAAGTACTTTACTAAGTTGGAAACTTAATTTAAAAATTGGTTTTATACTTAGAATTTTTCTTTAACTTTATTAATTTTTATAATTATTAAATATTTAAGTTAAAAAATAAATCTAATTAAGGTAGGTGTGATCAAGATCGTTATTTTTTTGAAAAAAAATATCTTAAACTCTTTTAATATCTTTACATTTTTTAATACAATATCTTTATATTTATTTATTTTAAAATTTTAAAACTATTTTTGTTAAAAATTATTTTATTACCCTTTATAAATAAAATTTTAATTACTTTTAAGATTAATTAAAATATTTTTTTTTAATATAATTTAATTACAAGGTAGTAAATCGTAAAAAAAAAAAACAACCAACCTCTAACTTTTTCTCATCTTGTTATTTCTAAAGATTCTTTCCTTAAGAATGAGGCTTTTTCTTAAGCAAGAGGGGTGGGATTTTACTGAAATCACCATCTACCTCTCTTTCTACCATTTTCTTTTTCAATAAAGTGGTTATTCCACAAAAATCTGGATTTTTAATTTGTTTTTTTGTATTTTTATCGTCAGTCTTGCGCGGGCGTGTTTGTGTCATCATCTTATGCTAAGATGTGGTTTGTGTCGCCTTAGTACTTGTTGCGGCGCCAGGTAATGTGCGATTCAAGTAAAGAAAAACAAATTTGATCAGATAGAGACATCAAATTAAATCATGGTCGACAATATCGTTATAAATCAAATAGAGTCAATAAAGCCTAAAATGCCTCCTAAAATTCCAGATCTGCATCATACTGACGAACAAGATTTGATATGATAACTATGTCGAATCAAACTTTGTCATCTAAATTGTCAACGTGAAAACCATCGGCAACACAACTACCCGCCGCAACAAGTTGGCGACAAAATACGCCGCAACAGGTCGACGACAAACAACATGAAAAACAGAGAAAAATAAAAACAAAGCGAGATCGATATGGAAGAAAACCATTTTATTGGAAAAGAAACCTAAATCTAATAAAAACGATTAACTGACATTTCAAGTCAAGAATGAATAAAAAGTCTCCCCTTAGCGAACAAGAGCCAACGAGAGAACAAAGAGAGGAGTGTAGGATCACCGAGAGGCTGTGATAATAATTTTGATTTTACTATAGCTGATAGTACCGCGGTGAAAATAGAAGCTTTGGGTTTTTTTTTTCTTTTCTTTGTGTTTTGGCGAATACGACTTGGCGCGGCAAGGCTTTCTCTCATAAGTGATAAGAGATGAGGCCCACCCGCCAAAACATGAGGCAATTTTTTCTGAAAGGTTGGGTTACTGCTCCAATGGCGTATTCCTTAATTTCTTAATTTGTTGGAGATGATACATTTTATGGTCATATGGGGGAGTTGTGTTCCATTTTCCTTCTTTTTTGTGCTATAATGTGTAGGCCACGAACATGGCATGCCCAGGATCACCATAGTTAGAAAACAAACACACAATCTAGGGAGAGAATTAATGATTCAAGGCACCGATTTGAATCCATCATGCTTTACGCGGAATTAGCGACGATCCGCGAACACGAACTCAAGATCTTCTTCCCTATCCCCTTCGTTAAAACACTGGCCTAATGAGATTGCCACTCACGAGAAGAGAGTTTTCTAGACTGACGTGAGTCAAAATGTGCATCAGTAAGGTTAGGGGAGGACTTGAGCACTATACTATGTAGCTCCCGACCACCCTCCTATTAAGGGGCCTGCCGTACTCGCCCACACTAGTCAGCCCCATATTAGACTAAATAAGAATCCATATATCTCACCTTTATTAGACCAAACTAATTCAGTTAATTTCAATTCATATAGCCCACATTAAGAAATTCTTACATTCTCCCACTTGGGCGATATTAATTAAAAAATGTAACTGTGTGCGCATCCTCATTGGTCTAGAGATTATTCCCATTAGTCAATCCCATCCCACAAAGTCTCGAACACCGAATCACGGGCAGAATCGCACGTCACTCACGCAAAGCCTTCCATGGTCACGAGCTTTCAACTTTACTCGATATGGATTCAATATGGTAGTGTGTTAAATGGACAATACCTCATAATGAGTGATATCATGTGTTATCCATTTTGTTAGTCCAAATTCTCTCTCCTTAAGTGTCACAAAACTGTGTCACCAGAGAATATCCATCATGGTTCCAACGAACCTGGATATGTCTTACCTTGATAGTTAATTGTACTTTATGTGTAACAAGACATATTGTTAAGGCTAATGCCAAGAATGCCCCATAGCCACTCAAGGTTTACACAATGCCTCGAGATTTTCAACAATTATATGTACTCAACTTGATAACTCCACATTCACAAATACTCATTGAATGCAAAAAGAGTTGATACATATTCAATATTAAAAAATGTAATGAAATCAGATACAAACTTCATAAGAGCAACATAAAACTAAACAGCTCCCACTAATTGACAGTATCCCATGATACTCCTAAGCCCATGTTAATGACATGTCGATCAAATACACAAGGGCTTAAGGCTCAGTTAGCTGACTGAGAACATATCATCCGTTGAAATGTGCTTCACTACAATGTCAACGGCCTCGAACTTTTCCTTTATAGTCGCATTTCGACCTCCATATGCTTAAATTGAGACCTCTCTGTTGTTAACAAACAACACTGTAGAGTTATTGTCACAATACAATTGTATGGGCCTATTCACAAAATCAAATACGGTCAACTCCTTAATGAGGTTTCGAGCCACCGTCGAGTAGCGATCTGAAAAGCATACAAACTCCGCCAGATGGTAGAGGATGCTATCGATTGCTTTCTCACTTTTCCATGATATCGCACCCGCTAACTTAAAGATGTAACCTCGTTGTTGACTTCTTTCATCCCGACAGCCAAGAAAGTCCAAACTGGAATACCCAACTAGTCGTAGGTCCCGAACATGCTCAGAACTGATATAGTCTGGCCCTCTTTAAGTACCTCATAACCTTCGCAAAGAACTCCAATGATCGCGGTCCCGATTTGACCGAGTATCCGCCTAGGAAGTCCTGCTGCAAAGGCAATATCCGGCCTAGTACATACTTGAGCATACATATTACCCTGGGCGCACTAGCATAAGGTACATTCTTCATTCGGGCTTTCTCAAAATCTGAATGAGGACATTGTGACAGACTCAACTTATCACCTTTACGCCCGTGAGCACCTCGGGCTGACATTGTCAGATGTTGAATCTTTCTAAAATACGATCAACAACATATGCCCTCTCTCAGATAAAACCTAATAGTCCGCGAGACCATTCTATGAATCTCAATGCCCAGACAAAAGACGCCTCACCAAGGTCCTTCATATCAAAGTTCTGACAACATCCGTTGTCTCATGCAAAGAAAAACTGTCACGCTGCGTAGGATATCATCCACATAGAGTATAAGGAAACAATTTCCTCCCAATCGACCTTTGCACATATACATTGATCTACTTCTGCTTCAACAAACCATATGAAGTAACACTATGAATTTTAAGTACCATTGTCTAGAAGCTTCGCTGAGACCATAAATGTATTCTTCAATTTCCATACAAGCGCACTAATCATTTGCCAAACCTTCAGTTGCATCATATAGACTTCTTCATTAAGGGTCTCCATCGAAAGGCGCTTTAACATCTATCTCGATGTAACTCCATATCGAAATGAGCAACTAATGCCATGATCACCTGGAAGAATCTTAGAAGAGACCCAGAAAAGGTCGCTTCCATAGTCTACTCCTTCTCTCCTGAAAGTGAAACCTTTCGCTACCAACCGCTTTAAACTTCTCAATCTTTCCTTTGTGTGGTCCCTTTTGAATTTTATACACCCATTCGCTGTACCAACGGGTCTATGACCTTCGTGTAATTCAACAAGTCTCTAAACTCCATTATGCCTCATAGATTGAATTTCATCTCTCATCAGATCCAAACCACGCTTCCGACTGACAAGATACGCCTTCCGCATAGTTATCGGGATCACCCACAACCGATATCATGGGCCTGCTCTCCTATATAGACTAAATAGTCCTGGTATACTTGATCGTCTCCCTAATGGATCTCCCATCGAGTAAAGAATAGCCACATCCTACATCTGAGAGACTTGATGAACTTCATTAGAAGCTGTCTCGACAACAGGATCCCGAGCCTCAACAGGTTCAATATGGTGTATGGGAGTCTCCACAATTATCTGTATGGGAGGAGATAAAGATGCCATATCACCCACCGTACTATTATCCTCAATAGTCTCGTGAGCGCCTACTTCTTCTACTTCACATCAAACTCCAAAATCATCGCCTGGTGGATTCCACGATTCTCAGGCCTCCATCGGGATTATAGAACCGATATCCCTTCGGTCAAATTTCGTAAGATACAAAGTAACACCGAGCTGTTCCCGAGTCCAACTTACTGCACGCTGGATTATACAACTTCACTTCTCGCAGATCCCCAAACCTAAGATGGTTTAAGCTAGGCTTACACCTACCCATAACTCAAAAGGAGTCAACTGAACAACTTTTGTAGTACACGATTTAGAATTTACAGTCGTTTTCAAAGCTTCACCCTACGTAAAACCGTGTAAATTTGTCTCTACTAATCATACTCCTACTATTTCATAAGAGGCACGCGCCTTCGGCTACACCATTTTGCTCAGACTCCCAGGCATAGTAAACTGAGCCACTATCCTGAATCCTCTAAGCATTCGCGAACGGTCCCTGTCGTCCCACGCCATGCTTACCATAATACTCTCCACCCTGGGCCGCATCTAACAACCTTTATGACTTTTCCCAACTCCAAGCTTCTCGACTTCAAATCAAAATCTTGAACTTGTCAAGAGACTCGCACTTTTTCTTTAATCATACGATAACCATATCGAATAGTCATCAATAAATGTGATGAAATGGGGTAAATTTCTACACAAGGTTGTCAGATAAGGTCCACTTATACTCTGTGATGACTTCCAACAAGTCGAACTTGGATCAGCTTTCTTTCTTATCTTGGTCATTTTACCTCAAAGCAATGCTTCACGCATGTCTCTAAGTCATTTTTAAGAGCAAAGTAAGATGTTAGTCTTTATCACCCTTTCTACTCTATCCTGTGAGATATGGCTGCCGCTTATGCCACAAACGATAAGACTGCTCCTTTAGGTAATGCCCTTAGAAACAACCTTTCTTCAGCCGTATAAGCGACGTGATATGTCATTGGGAGATAAACATTACTCCAGGCCAATCCGTTGGACATATAACAAAGACTAACCTTATTTGAATCAAGAAACAAAGAAATAACATCGCTTCGATTTCAAAAGAGTAGTCATACGGTTCAACACGATAATTTTAAACTAAGTTCCGCTCTAAAATGAAGGCTGTACATAAAAAGTCTTTCAACATTAATCTAAAACCGTGAGTCTAGAATCAAGATTACATCTCCCACAAACACAACACGCCTTTCTCATTGTTTCACAAATGTAGTCTTGGATTCATCCCGATTCAAGCCTCCGCGTATGAATCCCTCAGATGGGTAAACGCAACATGATTAGTCGCACCGCTTATCGAGCCACCAAGAACCGGATGGTGTCACGAGTTGGATCTACAAACAAGTGCTAAAGAATCATTACCTCGCGAGCTCACGTTGACAACCAAGCCGTAAACTTTGCACAATCTTATGTGACCTTCTCTCTTACAAAAGAAGCGCCGGCCACCATCCCTCAAGGATGTCTTCTTTTTTTTGACCTATATTGTTGGGGATTGACCTAGAAGTGTCATGAGTACCTTTATGAGTACGATTTCTCTCGACTTTATTTTTGTGGGAACTAGGAAACATATAAGGCCATATGCCCTTTTTCCTTCTTAAGTTTCTCTCCTCCGCCACCACCCTTGCTATCAATACATCGACTCAACTCTCATCTTTCGAATCAGAATTTGTCTTTATAATCCCAAAATCAGTGGAAGGGTGTTTAGGGCTTGATGCACACAAGCATCGAATGGAAACATTAAGAGCTGCTTCGCCTTTATGTCTACCACATCCTGCGGACATAATCTCTTAACCCCAGCTAGCATCATCATACTCATATTGAAGAGCTAAGAAGTGTACCAATCTCAAAGATTAGATGAAATGCGGTTTCTAGCTCTAAGGTCGCCATCATTTCCTTTAGCAAGACAAATTTCACTGGGTAAACCACTTTTTAAGTGTTCTTGAATGGATTTCTTCATTGTCAATAAGCAAATCCTATTGCTCTTTTCCCAGGCAGCATAGTCCGTTTTCTCTCCATGAACTAACACAAGATCACCTCCTTTGGGAGTATGATCACGCAATAAAACAGGAGACATCCCACCAATATGAGACTAATATTTCAAACCCATTAAGTGTGCCACTGCGGTCACAACCCAATTGAATCCTTGAAAATCTCTCATACCATGGATATAAACTTTATGTATCACATTCAATATATATATATGTAATGCTAGACGTAAAACAGGGGCGTATGTCTTTTACATTACATGTCATGCTAATTATACTGTTCAATTCATTAATAGACAATTCAAATAGTAATTAATTAATTACCTTAATGAAAAGATGTTATGAAAATAATAATGGTAATTCAAATAGTAATTAATTAATTACCTTAATGAAAAGACGTTATGAAAATAATAATGGTGATCGGGCCGTAATCGTAGGTCAACGACGGCCTGGCCGAACCGCCGCCGGATTCGAGCCCCAATGACGCCGCGATGACGCCATCAAACGGTTATCGCGGAAGAGACGCTGGCTGTTCGAACGGCCGCAGGCCGTCACGCGTCACGCCTGCGCATAAAGGCGGGCGCGCGTCCGGCCTCCTCCGGCGATGTGCCACCCATCAATATTCTCGTCTCAATGAGTAGATTCCAAATATGTAATAAAATTTAACTTTCATCTGTTAAAAAAAAAATTCAAATCGACAAAACTCTCAAACAAACTTAATCCGCATGTTCGCTCTAAACTATGGTAGGCTCGATACCAAGTGTAAAGCTACCTAACACGGCATGCCCAGATCACCATAGCTAGAAAACAAACACAATAACTGAGAATTGTCGATTCGCGCACCGATTTGAATCCATCATGCTTTACGAATTAGCTAATCGATCCGCGAACACGAACTCAAGATCTTCTCCCTATCCCCTTCGCAAAACACCGCCTAATGAGATCACACTCACGAGAGAGAGTTTTCTAGATCTGATGTGAGTCAAAATGTGCATCATTAGGTTGGTGGAGGGACTCGAAAGCACTATTTATAGAGTCTTCGACCACGCACTCTCTCATTAATGGGCTCCGCCGTACTTACCACACACTAGCCCCATATTAGACTGATTAAGAATCCATATATCTCACCTTATTAGACCAAACTAATTCAGTTAATTTCAATTAATAAAGCCCACATTAAGAAATTCCTCGTATAATGCAATCTTAACATAGTTCTCAAGGGTATTTGTGGAAAATTAACAAACACCTTGTGCTTTTTATATTATTAAATATTATTTTAACATTGTTCATCATGTCTAAATTTTATATAGAAAGCACTCAACGCTTCAAAAACATGAGCATAAGGGAATGGGGTCAAGTGGGCATATGTATATGGAATATCAGCTTAATACATTGTAACAAGTATTTGACTTTCAAAGAATATTAAATTCACATTTGATTTTACTTTTTAATATTTTTTTATAACATAATCACATATTGTAAAAAAAAATATTTTTCTTACCACCTTTTTACCTTTCATATATCATATATAACTATAAGGGTTAATTACATAAATGATGTTTCAACTTTTATTTTTTTATTTTGGTATCTCAACTTATTTTTTGTTTAATCAAGTGTATACACTTTTTTTGATTTTTTTTTTTTTTTCTATTTTGGTGTCTCTTCAACTTTTATTTTTTTCTCAAACTAAGTGTCCAAACTTTTAGATTTTTTTCTATTTTGATGTCTTTAACTTTATTTTTGCTTAATCAAGTGTTTCAACTTTTAATTTTGTCCAATCATGTGCTTCATTGCCGTATTAAAGCTTATTAAGATATTTGAATACAAAAATGCATCCAAAAAACATTCTACAACTTTAAAAAATGATGAAATTACTTAAATGGCCTTAATGAGGATATTTGAATAAGCAAAAATTGCATTTAAATAACATTGCATATTATATAAAAATGTTGAAATTGCTTAAATGAACTTTAATGAGGTTAAAGGACAATATTATCATTTCTATGTTAGGGTATTTGCTACATATTACATATACAAAAGAAATTGATAAAAATTATTGCTATGGAATTGAGATAAAAATAACATTTTTATTATTTAAAAAATACTTTTTAATAACTAATGTTTTATTTTTAAAATTTTCATACTTAGAAAACTAGTAAAAATAATAATAGAAGATAATTAGAAGTTGTTTAAATTATTATATTTCTTTTTTTAAGATTTTTCAATTTTTATCTCAATTCTATACTAGTCAATTTTATAAATTTCCTTTATATAACAATAGATAGTAAAACCACCAATGAGACCTGGATTACAAGTACAGGCACGTAGGGCATAGGGTGGGAGGTAATTCAGTTCAAGCCCCAAAAAGACAAATTGTGACTATAAAAAAATATATAGTAAGTCCCATAATGTGAAAATCATAATATTGTCATTTCACTTCCTTAAAAGTCATTTAAGTAATTTTATTATTTTTTGTGATGTGGAATGCCATTTAAATTTAATTTTTCCCATAAACATTTAATTGAACAAATATAAAATTGAAGCATCCAAATAGAAATTAAGAGTCTATTTGGTTGTATTTAATACAGCTTTCTGGTTTTGAGAATAAAAATTATTTTGAAATATTCTTAACACTATTTACCATTATTCCAAAAATAATATTAATTATGTCAAAGTGTTTTTTACCTGTTTTTTTTTTTAAATTAAAAAAAGAAAGTTTTGAAAAAAACTTTAAAATAAAATGAGAAAAATGATATTATTTATATTCTTTCTCATCACACTTTTAAGTTCTTGAAAAAATTTTAATTAAGCAAATAGATTTCAAATAAAATTATAATGTACATAAGATAGTTTATGTAAATTCTTCATTGTCACTAGTAACGAAGTTTTGTATGACTAAATAATGACAAAATATTCCAATTACTTTCATTCGTCGATGAAAGATATGTTTGGATTAAAATCTAAACAACAAAGTTTATTTTTTACTTTTTATCCTGAAAATATGGGTTTAATTGCCATTGATGAGTTGAGGATTTCCAGTCCAGATAATATCTATATTATATAATTAGTTTGATGTTAAACATGGTAATTTAAAACTAATAAGATTTTACAATAAAAAAATATCTTGAATCTAAAATTTTTTAATTAAATAAGAAATAAATTCTTATGAATCTCAAAAATATGATTTGGGTAATGAGATGAGAAAGTTTTTTTTCACATATCTTTTTTCGTTAAAAGATTAAGAGTCTTTTTGGTTCATATGATTTAAAAATAATGCTTTTCTTAAAATTTATTTTAAATATTCTTAAACTATTTTACCATTATTTTCAAAGAACAAAAAAAAGTGAAAGTTGAAGTTCTTTTATGGATTTTAAAGAAAACATAGAAAATAATTTATTATTATTATTATTCGAATACAACATGGAAAATAATTTTATCATTCAAAACTAAATATTGCTTCTCAAAAATGTTGTTTAGTGGGTTTATATCTCTTTTTATCATTATTTTTTCTTTATTTTTAACACAAATTATTTGTAAAACTGATTATTAAATATCAGTTTTTCAAATTTTAAGTAACAAAGACGACTTACAATAAAATAAAATAAAAACTATACCCTCCAATAAAAAATATATTAATCACGAAATATTGATAACAATACCTTTACTTTTTTTTTGAAGGGAAATAATAATAACTTTCCTAATCCACTTAACAAAGCAAAACATATATAATATTATATGTCTATGTTTTTTAAATATCATCAACAATAACAATGACAAACAGGGCCTTTAGGTAACTTTTTGCAAATGCCTCCTTTGGTACATTTAGAGGCACAAAATGTCCAGCATTTTCCACCCTTTGGATTATCATCTTTGCCCGGAATACAACGCCCAAATCCAGGATGGTTGTTGCAACATCTTCCACCTTCACTAGCAGCCTTGTTGCCAGCTGAAAATATTGTATTTATTTGAAAAAAAAAAATTGTTAATGCACTAATATTGAACTATACGTAACATTAAATACATGTATGACATATCCTGTTATTTAAACATATCATTTTAAATATATGTTGATAGCGTCAACTCATGCGAATATGGTTATATTCTATTTGGAAGAATATATATTCAGTAAATTTAAATCAACTTTATAAACATTCTGAAAAGTATTAAGCTAGATGTTGGTAGTTAGAATGTTTATAATTTGCAATAGAAAAAAAACATAAAGAGAATCATATGTAGATGCAGTTAATACGAAGATGGAAAAAGATATGAATAGAACAAACCTAGGCATATCACGAAAGCCATTATAAGGAGGAACGACACACACTTCTTCACTTTGGTGGCCATTGTTGAGCTGGTGTTTAAGTTTGGGTTTCAAGATTTTTGAAAAGCATATAAATAGAGAACACCGAATGACTAAATTTGGAAGAATATTAATTCATATATCTTGCACGCCTTATTAATATTATTAAATCCCTAAAACGGCATCTTTTAAAGAAATAAATGGGAACTTTCCTTATAAAGAATTAAGAGTGTGAATTAAAGTAAATTCTAAAAGCGAAGAAGAAGAATAATAATAGTTTCCATGTTCAAGTTATAACAGTCCCCTTCCGTACAAAGATATCCAATAGAATATATTTTTTTTTTTAAAAGGGTATCAGATAGAATCAAGATCTACCAATTTTATGGTTATCTCTTATTGCTAAATCTATGCTTGACCCTATTTATATTTTTTGCTTTTGCATCATTAAATGATCAATCCTTCTCATCTGTGAGAAAATTCTGATTTTATAAAATTTGTGGGAAATTATAAAAAAAAAAAAATAACGAGAAAATGAAGAAAATTAAAAGTAAAAAAAAGAAAAAAAAAAGAAAAAAAAGAAATAATCTGAAGTGTGAAAGAAAAATTGCTTTCAACAATAAGTAAAAAAAGAAAAAAAACTATCCTTATTTTATATTTTTTTTTCTTCATAGTACAATAAAATTTCTATTATTTCATATTATATAAGTTTATAAAGAATATAAAAAATATGAATATATGACCCGGGAATCAAATATTCTATGGTTGTAACTTCTCCCTTTCCCTATCTATACTATTTCCTTGTTTTGTAGGAAGTAATTAGGAAAATATTATAATATTTTCTTACCATTTTCCTTTTATATTTTCTTTTCTTTATTTTTTTTTTTCTATATCATCCCGGAAAATAATTTCCTTAGTATTTTTTTCCTTTTCTAGCATTTCAGAACAACCAAAAATAATTAGGAAAATTTTTTAATTCTCAAATTTGGAGACAAAATTTTCTATTTAGAAAAAAAAATTTATCTTCTCAATGTTAAACCAAACATGGCAAAATTTATATTGGAATGTTAAACCTAATTTTCTCATTTTAACATTTTGGAATGAAATACGTCTTTTCTCAAAGATAAATTTATTGATTTAGTTAATAACTGTCGATATAAACATAGAATCAAGTATTAAAGAACTCTAGAGGATGATCTGACATCCAAGTTAATAGCAAAAAGGATCGGCTCGAGGCATACATATTTGATAATAAAAAAATACATAGGATATTTAAGATTTGTATGTCTGAGACAAATAATAGGATTAAGATTTGATCTGATGACTCAGTCGGATCAAACTTTGTCATTTAGTTTATAACATGAAAACCCATGAATTAATAAGCGTCACAACTATCCGCGTAGCAAATTGGCGATAAAACATGCTACAACAGGTCGATGACAAAACACGCCGCATGCAACAGGTCAACGACAAAAACATGAAAAACAAAGGAAACACAAAGAAAAAATAAAGGCAAACCCAGATACGCATACACTGTAAATTTGGATAGGGCATGGGATATTTTAGGTATTCCATGCCAACATCTGCTATGCTTTAGTGCACAATGAACAAGATCGATGGACCAAATTTCTAGTTTCTATCACATTGATATGTATAGAGTGCTTATCAGTTTAAGATAATGTCATTGAGGAAAGCGAAGGTTCTACAAAATGGATCAATATCTCTAATTGACCCTTATCTGTGGAAAAGAATGGAGGAAGACCAAGACAAAGGAAAGAAGAAAGAGAAGAGCGTGAGCAAGGCCTAAAATTGGAACCGCTTTGAGAAAAGGGATACATGTTACATGCTCCATACATGAAACAACAAGGACTGCTAAAGCCCGATTGCTTAAGGTTTGTCATATTTCTCTACCTCTTATTTCCCTTGAATTGATTTTTAATTGATAATCTTGATTGTTGGATGTCTTTTGATGTTTCAGAGGAAGAAACATCATAGTGGCAATATCTCACATGATCCAACTCAAACTCAATCAACCCAAGCCCTTACTCATGCCCCTCTTGCTCAAAAACCCGCCCCTACTCATGCACATTCCCCTACTCATGGCCCTACCCCTTCTCATACCCCTGCCCCTTCTCATACCTGTTCCCCCAATCATGTCTTGCCTACTCATGTCCCTACGCCTGCTCATGTCCCTACTCATGCACATTCCCCTACTCATGTCCCTACCCCTACATGCAAAATCAAGTTATAGGCCATCAAAACTTTAGATCCGTGCAGCAGCAAAATCAAGTTCAAGAGGCCAATTAAGTCAATATTTTGGTGACGTGATATTTATTTGATGAAAGTATTGAGGTTCTATCAGATATTATGTAAGAGAGAGATGGTGATTTATAACACATGTTCATTTAGCTTTATATCTCAAACACATTTATATTTATATATATATTTTTAATGAAATGTAGAGTGACATAACCTCAACAATTGTTCATCAAGTGAGCCAAGAAGTACCAGATACAACCTCTAGATTTGAAATGCCTAATGAAGCTCAAAATAGATCTAAGAAAGCTCATAGAAGAACAACTTCAGGTGCTAGTAGAAGAATAGTTGCTAGAGGTGATGGTGGACCTGTTGACATGTCCAACATGCCTTTTCTACCACTTGGTTTTCAATGGAAGGGAAAAAGCTCTATAACTTCAAGGCAATTTCCTGTAGAAAGGGATGCTAGAGTTGCAAACAAGGGGAATCATGGAGAAGCAAGCATGGAGCCACCTACAACTGGGGATCAATGAACATTATGTATTGGGTTTTGTCTATTAGTGTAGACTATTTTGTAAACATTTTAGACTCTAACTTATCTCCATTTTAAAGATTATGGTTTGAACAACTTGTGCTTTAGTTTTATAAGCATCTACTTTAGATGGTTTATAACAATTAGTTTGTAAACATTATGAAGGTTGAAATGCTTATGAGATATTTGGTAAAATGCTTGCTTGAAGTGTTGATTTACTTCAATTCAATAAAGCAGATATGTTTTCCAAGTGTCGATTTAAATTCAAGTGTTGATTTACTTCATTTATGCAAGATAATAGAACATAGCCAATTGAACTTAAATACATCAACCTTCATTGCATTATTATACAATCACATAATTTCCAACTATCAATCCCTCAACTGTTTTACATCCATATTAAAATGAATATGACAAAGGATAAATAGACACAAAACAATGCACTACACTTTAGAAACGTACAACTTTCATTCATTCAATAAGTTGAAATACATCAACCTTCATTGCATTGTTATACAATCACCAAAGAATTCCAGCTTTCATTCCCATAATTGTTTTACATACACATTAAATGAATATGGCAAAAGATAAACGAGACACAAAAACGATGCACATAACTTTAGAGCAAACTTATTTCATTTGAATGATGTCTTCAAATCATTCAACTCTTTCTTCAATTCATTCATCTTATTGGTTCCTAACCGATCTTGGGCCTTCAATGAATTATGTTGGTCAAAATTGTTCATCTCGTCATCTTCTTCACAGTTTCTATCATTTTTGTCCCTCATTTATGCATTTCCCTTATCTTTATTTGGAGCAGCATCTTTTCCCACCTTTATTGGTTGTCTTGACCTTTGTTCTTAGTGTCATCTACGGGATCATGCCACAAAAAAAAAAAAAAAAAAAAAAGCGACATCATTTTCTATGACTAAGAAGGACAATAACAGACCTTCAAATTAATCAGTGCTTCGGCAAAATAAAGCAAAAATAACTTTTTAATAAACATCTACTTACATGATATTTTTAGGCATGGTGAATCTCCTCCCTGGTTGTCTCCTTCAAGCCATACGCCAATGAAGCTGAAGCCCACGTCACATACGATTATGATTGTAGCACATTCAAGCTCTATCGCGTCGTCTACTTGGGGAACTTGAAGAAACAGTTCCATCCATAAATGAAGGAAACGAAGGAAATGAGGGTTGAAACAAAACCAAAGAGGAAGGGAAAGTCCTTCGAAGCAAAACCAAAGAGGGTTGAAGAATCGAAGTAAAACCTAGGGTTGCCTTTGGCCCGAAGGTTGTATTTTGGAAGAAATTGGTAGAGATAAAATTAGAGCTTTTGATTTCCTCTAATTAGAAGCCTCTCAAGTTTTAATCTAATTAGAATAAAAAAAATTGTGACATTAATACCCCCTTGAGGCGGTTCGACAACTTGATAACGTCGTTTTTGATATTTAACGCCCCAGAGAGATTCTGACGTAAGGCGGGTGAATTCGAGAGGCGAAACGTGTAAGGGCTGTTTAGTTTAAAATGTAAGTGGGATATTTGAAAAAACCTGATAGGGGTTTTGTACCTTTACCCAAAGGATAAATACATGAGTTATTTGCAATAGTAACATCTTTCCTCAAAATAAAAGAGGTATAAAAAGAAAGCATTTCAAGCGAATTTATAAAAATAAAAATAAATAATAAAAAAAAAACTATAATCGTAAAAGGTCAAACTCATTTCCATGAAAATTCAGGCCGCTACAGTGAAAATTTGCCTCAAAGTGAAGACAAAAAAGCGACTCAATTTTACAAGGTTGAAGACACAATCAGTAATGTGACGGAATGCTCCCAAATTCCGTTGTGGGAGATGTCCAAATTCTTGCGTCTCCCCGTAGGCTTCGCCTTCGACAGAAGTCGAGCGAGAAGTTTTTCGCGATATGTCAATTATTCGGTTTTGCTGCATTGAGAAGCATCAAAGCCGATCCGGAGAAGTTGTTCTGAGAGATGATGGAGTCGGAAAAAGTTCGCGTTGCCCGGGAGGCGGAATTCTCGAGAAAGCTTGTTATGCCTTGAGAGTGCAGAAAGACTCCGTGAGGCGCGTTGAGTTGGTTTCGAGCAGTTTAATTCGATTATCTCGGAAAGTTTGTTGACGGACCAGTCTAGAAACGAGCTTTTAAGATGCGCAAGCAGCGAAACGAGGCACGAGAGGTACGTTTCCGGTACGAGATGAAGGGTTACTAGGTTTGCCAATTTCAGATGGCGGCGGATTCTTCCTCAATCGAAGCGCGTCGGTATGTCGGATGACTATGGCGTCGGGGATGGTAGCGTTGAGGTTGAGCATTTCGATTCCATTCCCTATAACTTAGATAAGATTAGTCTCATTCCTTCCCAATTCTGACAATGTCGGAAGCGAGGAAGAAAAGCTCCATGCTTCGCATAAAGAAATCGGGGAAAAAGGGAGAAAATGAAGAAAAGAAGCCTCGTGCAGTGAGAAAAGCTAATAGACACAGAGAAGGAAAATGAAAGCTTTTGGATCGTCTTCCATGACTAGCGAGGGGATCTCATCTTCTACCATTATTGAGGCGACAATATTTGTGATTACACCTCTTGTCTTGTGGATCTTGGATACATTCATCTATTCGAGTGAGTAAAATATAGCCTAGCTAGTGTGAAATTAGAGTCTCATTTGACCAAAATGGAAAACTTATTTTATTTTGTCACGTAGTAAATAAAAATAAATAAAAATAAATAAAATTAAGGACATGCTTTTGAGGAAAACAAGTAGAACATGTTTGGTTCACTTTCTTTTGTTTGAAAAACCACCGAAAAACATAAAAAAATATTAAATTCAAATAATAATAAGAGTTTTTGAAAACACAAAAATGTGTTTTACATTGTTTTCAAAATTATTCTTCAAAAACAAAATCCAAATAGTCTTAAGAATTTATGTTTGTTTACAATTTTGAAAACTATTTTGTTCTAAAAAAGCGATGGGAACAAGGAAAACATAGAAAAAACAATTGGTTCTTGGTTTTTTTTTTTTTTTTTTGTTCTACAATATACAAAGGACACAACGTGAATTCAAAAGAAGAAAAGAGCAGTTTGCAAGAACATCAAAATGATGTTCTCTATTTTTTCAAAAATTGTTCTCAAAAACAGTTTTTAAAAATATGAACCAAACATACCTTAATTTGTTTTCTTATTTTTTCTTATAATTTTTTTTTCAAATTTATAAATCAAATGATCAATCACCCTAAGGGGTAACTTTGGTCACTGGCAGTTGAGCTTATTTGGGGAGCTATCGGGGCTGATAATTCCACCCTCAATCGGTATAAGTTGTTTGATAAAGACATCCCAATCACCTCCTAATAGTTGATTAGGGGTAAAAAGCTCTTGATTGAAAAAGAGCTATAAATTATTTTGTTTTACGAAGGCTCTTAAATACATTTCCCACTTATATACTTATTTCCTTGTTTACCTATTCTTTTAATAAATTGGTTATATATACATTTTTTTTGAAGTAAAGTGGTTATATTTTTAAGTGGTTATATGAAAAGATCGTGAGAAAAATTAATTTCATAATTTTTTTATAATTAGCATTACCAGTTTGGTAATTATATTTGAATAATGTTTTTATTCTTAACAATAAAAATATTAAAATCTTGTTTGATAATAGAAAATTTATTTTCTATTTTCTATTTACTAATAAAAAATATGTTTAGACTTTTTATTTACTTTTTATTTAATGTAAAATAAATTATCTAAAAGCATAGTAAATGAATAAGTATTCAAAAAGTTTAAAACAATAGACATACAAATTATGTTTTTAAAATATATAAATATATTTAAAAAATTTAAGTTTTCAAACAAACTTTTATTTTTATAACTATTTTATGTTACCTAGTATTTTATAATTTTAAGATATTTCATTCAATAACTTAAGTTTATCTTTGAAATTTTAAATAAAATTTTTTTTTAATTTATTTTTGATAATTATATAGATTCAAAATTTATTTTTAATTTGATATTAATTTTTTAATTCTAATTTTAGTTATTTAATATGATAAAATCATAACTCAAAACAACAAACTTCAAAATAATTTTTTTATGACTTTAGTTATGAATATTGACATAGAAATAAAAAGAGATGAAAAAACTTAAAATATTACAATTAATTTTATTTATCATAAATTGTATATTTAAAAATTTTGGATATGTGATTAGAATTTTTATTATACTTTAGTTTTTATTAATTGTTTTGGTCTGATGAAAATAGAAGGGAACCAAAATTTAACAAAAGGTGAACAGAGTCTGGGTTATAGATACAAAAGAAATATTTTTTTGACCTATATAGGGTGTAGTCTTACGTTATTTTTCTACAACAAAATTCGAGAATCCCACTTAGGTCTTTTCTTGTGTATTTACATAGTTTTGAGTGGGATTTTGGTTGGTTCTTAACTTGACCTGTAATACATTATAACTATTCTGTTTCCAAGAATCCACTTCACAAAAACAATAATAGGCTATCAATACTAGCTATCATCATTATAGATGTTCATTGTTTTTATATCTCTTTATCATATCTATATAGATAAATTTACTTTCAATCAATTATATTTTATCAAACAGTAATTTATAGTCAACGACTAGCTGAACTAAACATGGGGTTGGTTAGTTAAGCCTTGGATTTTTGCTCAACATGAAATTAGTGTAGGTGTCCAGGCAACTTGACCAGAACACCCACCCACCCCCAGTTCTCAACAAAAAAAAAGCCTCTGACTAAAAATAGTTTGAATTATAGATTATCTTAAAAGCATTTATGTGTTGGCTTTACTATAACAAAAACACTTTCTTTATTTATAATTAAAGATGAAAGAGGCATCATAAAGTAGTAAAGGCAAAACCCATATCAGTGGAAGTGAAAGCACAACTCCAAAAAGCACCAACAATAATGGAGTTCAACGTTTGCAAGGTTGAAGAGGAGAGCCACAAAGACAACGGTTGTGGAGGTAAGAAGTGTTATCAAAAGGTTGGGATCGATACTTCAACTTCCACCCTGATGGAATTTCCCCGCACAACCTGTTGTAACTCACATTCAAACTCTGAAGCACTACACAGTCCGTTATCCTTGACGGAATTCCCCCCCAAATCTTGTTATGGGAGATATCCAGATCACTCAGCGTGAACGCCATGAAACTCGCCTCTGAAAAGTCGAACGCGAAGTTGTTTCTTGATATGTCGATGGTATCGCTGGTTTTCGATGCTTTGAAAAACATCAATGCCGATCCGGTGAAGTTATTCCGGGAGATCAGGATTCGGACAAAGTTGGCGTTCCCTTTAGAGAGGCTGGAATTTCGCTGAAAGCTTGTTATGGATAGACGAGGTAGATGTTACCTTTGAGATTACCAAAAGACTCCGGTATGGAGCGCCAGAGTTGGTTCCGCTAAGGTCAATTCCGAGCCATCTCCGGGAAAGCTGGAGAGGGAAGCAGGAATGGTGCCAGAAAGTTTGTTGAAGTGGAGAGATCAAGAAACCAGAGCTTTTTGAGCCTTGCAAGGGAATGTGCAGGGACAGAGCCTGTGAGGCTGTTCCAGTTTAGCTCAAGGCTTACTAGGTTCTTCAATTCTCCGATCGCCGGAGGAATTTCTCCGACGAGAAACGGACTCTTCCTCAGTCTAAGCGTCCGAAGGTATGTCAAATTAGCTATAACATCAGGGATGGTGCCATTGAGCTGAACGGTCGCAACCAGACTATCAACCCGGTTTGTAGTCTCATTGCATTCAACTCCATACCAATCACAGCAATCGAATTCAGGCATCCATGTCTGCAGAATCTGATCATGGTTGGCGAAACTGTATTTGAATTTGAGAAGGGCGGTCCTATCACTGGGGTGGCATCGCTTTGCCCCAGAGGAAAACCCCGAAAAAAGGAAGAAGAAGAAGAAGAGAAGAAGAAGCCTCATTGCAGTGAAGTGAAAGAATCAGAAGGGGATAAGATGAAAGCTCAGAAGCATGTTCTGTTATAAAGGGGCCTTATCTTCTGCATTATTGAATGGGTTGCCATATTTGACCACATTTAGTGGATAATCTATTGCAAGTGGGATGCCATTGCCATGTGACCAAAACCGAGTTGCCTTTGTCAAGAGGACTTGTCTAGCTTTCCATTCATTCACAGGCTAATATCCAGAGTAAAAGGGCAGCCATATGTCGTATGTTTGGGGTATAAGGGTATTTTCGTAATTTATTTTTATAATTTTATCATATATAGGATTATTATAAAATATAATTACCCTCCTAGTGAAAGTTTGAGCTACCGTCCCGTGAATGTAGTTAAGGGAAAGTATGGGTCGGCTAACCTAACCGTATCACAAAAATAAATCGACGCTCCATTTTTTTGTCTGTCATTTATATAAACCAAAACCTAATCCATCAAATACGACTAACCAAATATTCGGTTAACCATATACCTGCTTTTGGTCAATCGAATAAAAATAAATGCCAACTCCGTAATTATATATTAAAGTTCGAATTACAATAATTACTATAAATATAATAAAAATAAAAATTATAATAAATTTATTCATAATCCAATGACACTTGGTGCATCTAAAATATATCCAAATTGCTAAATGAAAATGAATTATGTGGACAGATAATTCTAACTGGGCGCTTTAATCAATCACTTTTTAACAACTTCCATAAAAGAAACTACAAGCAAACCAAATTGGTTTGACAAGATTAGATAGATCCAAAACGTAAGGTCTTAAATTATAGTTGCTTTATACACATATGAGTATGTAACCATGAAATCTGGTACATAATGCAACCTGTTAACCAAAAAAATATTATTATAATACATCTACAAAATTTAAGAAATTATTAATATATATATGAAATTTAAATTATATGACAATATTGAACTATATATAATTTTTTTTCATAATATATATGTTATATTTATTGTATTTTATAATTGTATTATATTATTAGTATTTTTTTTTTTTATTTTTCGATTGTTAATTGAAACCACATTTTATTTATTTATTTTGTAAACCTAAATCTAAATTGAAACCGAGAATTGTATGTAATAAAAACCAAAATTGAACCAATCGGTTTGGTTAACCTATTTTTCTGCTCGCCTGGGCTATTTTTTGGTCGATTCGGTTTCTGCGCTTTTTTTTTCTCACTCCTGGGATATAGGCACACCGTCAACCACGTAAATCTTATATTTTCTTTCTCTAATTTCTATCACTGCGACAAATCACAACATATTCTCTTATTAGAGAGAGAGAGTAGGAGACCAATTGAGTTCTAAACATGTTATATAAGTCTTTATAGCTCTTCAGTAGAAAGAGTAATAGAGATTGAGGTGTGAACCAAGCTAATCAAGTTGATGAGACCAAATATTCCCAAGATCCTTTGCATGGAATTGAAGGTCCAATGACTCTGGTGAGGACAAAAAGAATGAATGACGCTTTATAAGGCTTGATCTTACAAGTGCAAGACAAAGAGGCTGCATTAGGATATCCCATGACAAAATTTGAAGGTTCCATAGCTTCACGAAGCAAGGTTACCTATCTCTTATTGTCGTACTGGAGAATTCATCAGGTTTTCTATTTGTTCCACCAAGGCTAGAGCTTTTCCTTCATGTGCTGCTTCAGCATTAGATCCTGAGTCCGGGGACTCTACAGTTGTCTTACTTCTCAATTTTAGTGGCATTCTTTAGCAAAAATGGGTCTCATCGGGCATGCCAAAAATATGTTTCGATGGATTTTCTAATGGAATTCACTAGAACATGCAAAAAGCACGAAGTGAATGCGTGGGCATGCTAGGAAATTATAGTATTTCCAAACTGAAACTGTATTGAACTTCTGCCCAAGCGAAAAATAGATCCCCTAGTTCCCTTGACAGTTCCTTAGATTCTAAGTGGAAAAATGCCTTGAAAATTAAATTGCATGGATTGAATTGAAACCTAAGAGGAAATTTAACGGATTAGCTTGAAAATAGTGGATTTCATTATAGAATTTGATTGAAAATCAAGTGTTGAAGCAAGAAAGCTTTGAAATAACAAATGCTTGTAAAGAAAAACCTGTAAAACTAAGTTGTTAAGAGCTGATGAACTTTGTAGAAAAATAAGAAAACATCAAATGTTCTTGCATTGTTTTTTAGTGTTTGAAAGTTGGTCGATCCTCCTCACTCGACGCTGATTCCCTTTGATGCATTTCAAGAATCAGACCAACCCACTTTCTCACAAGGGTCAACTACTTCAATTAACTCATTCCTTGGAGAAATTACTCTTCCCCACTTTCTTATTAGAGAAACTGCACCAACCCACTATCTCACAATAGTCATTCACGCCTCACATTCTCAAGTAGCTTTCCATCATTGCCCACATACTCTGTCATGTTCTGACTTGGAGAAAAAGCCTCCTTACGTTTTGCTTTTGAGACAAAGTCTCAATATTCTCTATCATAAATGGAAATTTTTTTTAAAAATTTCATAAATATCCTTGTACTCATGGATTGATTCTCGAGCTGCCGGATTGGCTGACATATCTATACGGCTCATTCCACTACCATTTTTGCCAAAAAAATTATTTTTAGTGTCAACAATAATAATTAAACGAGAGGAAAAGGAATGTAAAAAAACCGGTTGGTCTAGTACCGTTGTAGAAGTCGGAGAAGGCTCAAGTATGCGCCATTTGTTTGGATTTGGAATTTGCTTCGTGAGTATGAACCGAATAGAGGGTTATTATAGTGGAATCTGAAGAATTTCTCCCGACAACCTCTTGTAACAAACATTCCGCCCACACTCGCAACGCTATGCTTGACTGAAGATTAGTACGCACTTCCACCACAAAGCGAGAAACTCGAACATCACGCCCTTTCCGGAGAGGATAACGAGTGATTTGGTATCGTGCCTTGCATGGAACTAAGGATATATATGTTCTAAGTCATGCCGAATTATACCTGCGCTGGTAAAAATCACCTTTTATTCAAACATATATATGGCCATGCTCGTAAGCTGACGTAGGGGATTAGACTAATTTTTGGACAAAATTAGTGAAGTGCAGCGTTTGGTAGATGCTGGGACTGACTAAACTGGGGACAAAATTAGTGAAGGTGAGTTATTTTTGTCTTGGTTTTTAACCCCTAAATCAGTGGGTCTCGCCCGGACTAAACTGAGGACAAAATTTTTTATAGTTTTTTACAAAAAAATAATTAATGTAACTAAAAAATTTATTAACTAATATATTATCAAATAACTAATAATAAATACATGAAATAAAAAAAATAGCTTAATATATTATATATGATATAATATATTATAAAATATAAATTCTAATATATAAATTAGAATATATATTATCCTAAAAATATATTATAATTTTTATAAATTATTTATTAAAACATAATAATAATAATTATTATGTATATTAAAGAAGTAAAATAAAATAATAAAAATTATTTTTAAAATATAATCATGGACTTATTATTATTATTTTAGATACATGATTCATATTACCATTCGGGCCCGTTTCTACCCCGAAATCACATTTCCTAACTTTCGAGACATTTTCGTAAAATCTCGGTCCCTAGAGTCACCTGACAACTTATCCCAGAAAATCGAAAATTTCGCTGGTCTCATAATTCGACAAAACTTTATGGGTCAAATTTCTCATGAGACGAGTTTAACGACGCAGTCTGTTTTCTCATCCGAGATCTAGAGAATTTTCTAGGCTTTCTTTGAACCCTTATGGCAATTTATTATTTTTATTAACATTTTGCCATTTTTGAAAATTTCTAATTTTTTCGCTTCACATAGAGTAACAATATTCCAATCCCATCGATTTGAGAAAGCAACTCAAACCTATTAAAACCGGATTAAATTAAATTAAACCCGCAAGCACTGTAATGAGATGACGAAATCCAAAATAACTGGCCCCTGCCATCCCTACTCAAGATTGTTAAAAAAATTTATTCAGCATTAAGTAAAAAAACAAACACCACCTTAGTCCGATATGTACCAAACGTAGGATAAAAAGTCCATAATTTTGTCTAGACTGCAATTAAAACACAGACAAGATAAATTGGGCCCCACCCGAGTACACAAATTAATCCTCGTTAATCCCGCAAGTGACCAAACATGGCCTATATATATATATATATATATATATATATATATATATATATATATATATATATATATATATATATTGATTCTAATGCCCACTTTTGATACATTTGTTCAAATGACGTCCTTGGTACACGATTTATGGGAGATATGCTTTATATTTTTTATTTTAAATGTAATTTAGAATCCGTGATTAGAAAACTGATTACTTCATTTTACTAAAGCGTACTAGAACCTGTGGTTTCTTTAAACAAAGTCGTAGTTTGGCACTTTAAATAAATTTTGTGAAAAATTTAAAAAAAAAAATCCAAATATCTTCTTTAAGAGTAATATGTTAATCATTTGAACAAAGTTTCCAAAAGTTACATAGAATAAATATTTTTTTAAAAAAGTTTCAAAAGTTAAGTTTGTAATGAATATATATATATATATATATATATATATATATATATATATATATATATATATATATATATATATATATATATATATAGCAGAAAGAATATATATATATATATATATAAAAGAGTTATTTTGGAAACCCAAACTCATACCAAAGATGATTAAAAACACTTTAATAGAAATGTTTTTAATTTTAAGCTAAACCATATTTCTTTAAAACATTTATAATGATTTTTTTTTTTTACATTTGTTCACTTTACATTACATCATTGTAGTAGAATGACTATAAAGACTCGAGCACCTTCTGTACACTTATCTAGAGCTAACAATCCAAGCGGCCCGACCGAACCAATTCCTTACACTGCATCACAGCTCACCAAAGCCGTGCCCACATCAAGTCAACTTGATAAAATAGTAGCCCATCCCAACCCTAATTTCATATCGATCGAGTTCAAATTGTCTTATATAGTTGTCAATTCAAGAGGCCCAACCGATCAACGGCTAAATCGGCTAGACCAACCCTAATTCGGTAGGATGGACTCAAATTAGCTTTACACTTATTCACTTTACCACTTGTCATTCCTCAAGATCACACTTATCCCTTGTTTTACCACTTGAGTCAAGTCTTTAAAAGCATAATGAAAGTGTTAATAACAAAAATAAATAAATAAATAATGAGGATGTGGAGGGTTTTTTTGGATGTTCATTTTTTTTTCTCCTTTGAAATAAAGGAGAAATGGTAAAGATGCAAAAAAAAACCCTCAAGTTTTCCCAAATATCTCACTTACACCTCAAACCTTTTTTCATCTAAATAGGCCCCACACTTTTTTGCCCATGGCTCAAATTAACCCATGCCATAACTTTGGGTGTTAAATGTCAAAAACAATGTTAAATTACTATCAGTCACCCATGTAAGTTGTTGGTGGCAATTTTTGCCCTAATTACATTTAAAACTTGAGGGGCTTCTAATTAGGGGAAATCAAAAGCCCTAATTTCATCTCTACCAATTTCTTCCAAAATACAACCTTCGGGCCAAAGACAACCCTAGGTTTTGCTTTGATTCTTCAGCCCTTTCTAGTTTTGCTTTGACGGATCTTCATTTTCGACCAAATATCGCTGATAATTACTTCAGAGGAACCCCGCGCAGCCTATCTAGAAATTTGGCAAATGGGCGAGGGTACTTCTTCTTCTATTTGAAAATACGCTTTGTGTTGTGTGGAGCTTCAGCTTCCACTGGTTTGAGTTGTGTTTATTTTCTTCCATTTGTGTTGTTGTCCACTGGCTTGTGTTTATCAATAACATCAATTTAACTGGGTTTGAGGATATTAAATTAACTAATTTTTAGTTTTTCATGGTCCTTGTTTTGTTTTAATTTAATCTCGTAAAATGTTTTCAGGTTAATTTAATCTAGTAAAGCTATTGTTTATTGAGTGTTTTATTTTAAATGAAAGATGGAAGGGCATGTAGATGCTTATTTGCATCACGGTGGTAGATGGATTATGGATCATGCTAAGTTATGTCGAGGAGATGTGTACACATTGTCAGGACTTTGATGTAGATTTTTTTTATCCATTATCAATGTTAAAGATGTCTATTAAATCACAATTGTTATAAGAATGTAGAGCACATTTATGTCTTGGAACTTGGAATGGAGATGAATAAGGTCTTTTTCTGTAGTTAAGTGATGATAATGGGATAAGAAAGGTGTTGAGTAAGATAAATTCGCATACGTATGTAGTAGAATTTCTTTTGCAAACCATGAGATTGATGCTCCCCGTCTTGCACAAGATATATTGGCTATTAGTTATGACATAGATCCTCCCATAACTGAATCAAGGCCAACTGAAAATGATGCCCAATTTTCTGATGTTAATGAAGTTGTAGAGGAATATGAAGTTTTTGATCATGCCTTTATGGAAAAGGAAGGCATCAGCAATGAGTCCAAGATGGCGATGCCGGCCGAGCGGAGAGTGTAGACAAATTTAAGACTCAAGAAAGTAATGAAGATTCCATTGATGACAATTCATTATGATGTTTGATGATGAAGAAGTCCGTATTGAAAGAACACGCCCAGCCTGCTTTCAATGTAGAAGACCAAAGACCTACTTTACCAGAACGACATTTCCAAATGCAACTGAAGAAATCTATCACAAAGTATTATATTTCTAGGGGAGCGACACTGAAGTATGTGAAAATGAAAGAAATAGAATAAGGGTAAAGTGTGAAGACCAATGCCCTTTTGTCTTATTAGTGTTAAAAGACAACAATAAACTTGGACTAGTTGTAAAAACTTTAGTTCCAAACCATAACTGTTATAGGACTTTCACTAACTTGTGGTTTCAATCGGCTCCTAACCTAACATTACAAACCAGAATTTTGAAATCATGCCTACAAAATTAAAGACATGAAAAATGATGCGTTGAAGAATTCGCGGTGAATGTTGGATACTCAAAGTAAAAGCAAGCAAGGAGGATGGTGTTAGTGGCTTTTACAACCCACTTTCTTTAGTTGGAAGCTTATGCTAATGAGTTGTTGAGAAGCAACTGTGGTTTCTACAAGAACGTGGAGATATGTAGAGATTATCTAAAAGAGGGGAGGAAAATCTTTAAGAGAATCTTTGTTTGTTTGAATGCCTATAAAAAATGATGGAAGGCAGGTTGTAGGCCTATTATAGGCCTGGATGGATGTTTTTTGGATGATCAAGTTCAAGGTGAAGAAAGAGATGAGAATGAACAAAATTTTCCTATAGTAATGGGCTCAGAGCAAAGTGAAACAAAATTGAACTGAGTTTGGTTTCTAACATTGCTAAAAGGAGAGTTGGAATTAAGAGATGGGAGCCAATTTACTTTCATGTCAGATATGCAAAAGGTATGATACTACCCACTATTTTCATTTATTTATCTTTATGTATGAAGGATCTGAGTTATTTATATATATATTTTTTTGGTTGCATTTTAATGCATGGTTTAATTAATGTTTTCATTGATGTATGTACTAAGGCTAAGCACAGATGGTGTGCACACCATATATTTGCAAATTGGTCTAAGAGACATAAGGGAGGAGAGATGAAGAGGCAATTTTGGAAGGCAGCTTGGTCTACCTTTGAAGAAGAATTTGTTGACAACATGAGGCAACTTGGAAAGGTGAGTTCAAATGCTGCAAAGGATTTAATGAACTACCCACCACACACATGGGTAAAAGCCTACTAAGTGGTAGATGTAAGTCATGGGCCGTGGATAATAATATGGTGGAAAGCTTCAATGCATGGATCTTAGAAGCTAGATATATGCCAATTAGGACAATGATTGAATTTATAAGGAAGAAAGCTATGAACAGCTTAGGTATGAAAGGTACATTATGTTAAAAGTGGACTCACCTCAGAGTCCTACATACGAAATTCAAATCAACAAAGGATAGCGTTGGGTCAATAAGTATTGTTTAATGGAGATACGGGCTATGAGATTCAAGAAGGTGACAGGTGGATGGAGTATCTGGAGGATTGTGATTTCACTTTGCATTACCACCTTAGTAAGGCAAATGTGGTGGCTGATGCACGCTCGTTCAGTGTCAGTGCTCGTGGTTTCTGTGGAGTGGCGTATGCTCGAGGTTGTGTGACAAGCCGGCCACACCATAGATAGGCCAGGGACTTTGAGGAGTTTAGTGGCTACGTCATCCCTATTGAATCGAAATATCGAGTCCTGTGTGGACACGACCGAGATATTGTCCATCAGTGGACCCGCACACTGGATACAAGGACGTAAGGCTAGACCATTCACATGGGATGGTGGTCTTTGCCTTAGGGGACCTCAGGTTCTCTGGGCCAGATTTGAGAAAGGAGATCCCCAGAGTTCCATTACTCGCTTTGCTGTGCACGCAGTGGCGTGAAGATGTACCATGATCTGTCACTATTACTAGAGCGGGATAAAGAAACACGTTGGAATTTTGCTCATCAAATTTCACATAAAGAAGGGCAAAGGTTGAGGTCAGTGGGATTACTCCAGCCTTTGGAGGTAGATGAGTGGAAGTGGGAACATGTCATGATAGATTTTGTGACTCACTGGCCACGGACATCGCGAGGGCATGACGCGGTGTAGGTGATAGTGGACCAGCTTACTAAGTCGACACACTTTTTGGTTGTGCGGATGACCTTCACACTAGAGGAATTTGGCAGGTTGTATATACGGAAGATTGTCCAGTTACATGGGGTGCTAGTATCTATTGTATCGGACCGAGATCCCAGGTTTATGGCTCATTTTTGGAAGAGTTTCTAGCGAGCCATGGAAACACAGTTGATCATGAGCACTACTTTTCATCCATAGACAAGCGACCAATCAGAGAGGACCATCCAAATTTTAGAGGACATGTTACAGGCATGTGTCCTAGATCTCAAGGGTAGCTAGGAAAAGCATTTACCCTTAGTGGAATTTGCCTACAACAACAGTTATTAGGGGAGCATACATATGGCACCCTATAAGGCACTATATAGGAGGCCATGTCGATCTCCGGTTTGTTGGATGGAGGTGGGAGAGAGACCCTCCACGGGTCCGGATTTTGTTAGAGACACCTCCGAGAAGGTAGATTTGATACGAAAGCGTCTTCTCACGACTCAAAGCCAACAGAAGAGCTATGTTGACAAACGACGATGACCTTTGGAGTTTGAGGTGGGGGATCAAGTCTTCTTGAAGGTGATGCCTAAGAGATGAGTGGTTAGGTTCGGCAAGCAGGGAAAGCTATAGCCGAGATTTATCGGACCCTTCGAGGTAATCGAGAGGGTAGGTACGGTTGCTTACCGGTTGGCGATACTGCCAACCTTATCGAGTGTTCATGTTGTATTCCATGTCTCCATGCTTCGAAAGTACACTCTAGGTCCGACCCATGTGGTGGATTAGGGCAAGCTTGTCGTTTATACGCCTGATAACCTTCGAGGAGGGATCTGGCACGTATCATGGATAGTCGTGAACAAGGTTTTGGCGAGGCAAGACCGTGAGACTGGTTAAAGATGTCAGGACAAAGCATCGAGGAGTGAGGAGGCAAACATAGAATGCAAAGACATTCAAAGCTAATTATCCTTTCTATTTGAGGATGAAGGTATGCTTAGTCATTTGGTATTAAATGATCTATTGCATATGCTTGTGATTTGGAATGCTGTGATGCTGGTAAATTTCACTAAATTCTTTAACAAGAACGAAACCTGCGAAAATTTGAATTTTTTCGAAATATGGCAAAATGGTAAATTGTCGTTATAGTACAGGTTATAAACCTGAAAATTTTCTAGATCTTGGATGACGAAACAAATCTCACTATTGGATTTGTCTCGCGAAGTCTAGTTATCTAGAAGAATTTCGTCAAATTCCGAGACAGACAGAATTTTCATGTTTTTCGAGGCAACAGGTGATTGGTGGACCCCAAAAATAGGATTTTTGAGAAAAATCTCTGGGGCTAAAAATAATTAAATAAAACATTTAAATAATGAACTTTGGACCAAGACGAAATAAATTGCTTTAAGTAGAACGACCTAGATAAGTTGTGGGACACGTGGCGACGCGGACCAAATAATTAAAATGACTAATAAAGTCAAAAGAATGGGTTTTAAGGAAATACTCACATTCTACCGCTTGGTCATGAGAGAGGGAGGGAGAGAAAAAAAATCCAAGCTTCTTTTGACGATCCACCTGAAAGCCTTGTTTGCCACTGGCCAAGCTAAGAACCAAAGTTCATATACTCAACGAGGGCTACACATGGGTACCAAAAAGGAGGGATTTCACTGAAAATCCAAAGGATGAGTTCGGGAAATCAAAGGTTTCGGGTCTAAGAAGTGTCTATGGGACATCCTAGGGTTTCTTCTACGCTTCAAGAGGTAGGGATTCTTCCTACTTTGGTTTATTTTCCTCCCTAAGGGTTGTTTGATTGTGTTTTCTGCCCTAAGGGGCTGTTTGGCCGTGTTTTTTTTTACCCTAAGGGGCTGTTTGGTCGACCTCGGGACTATGGAATGCCAGCCTGCTTTTGATCCTACACACTGGCTGGATTTTAGGACTGGTTTTCAGTTAGGAAATGGAGGGAATTTGGACTCGGGTTCTTCATAGAAATTATAGTTGCACCAGTGAACTTGATGTTAGAATTTTGAATCACCAAATTGGACCACTACACCTCAAGTTATGGTCAATTCCATTCCCGGGATTTCCATAGCACTGTTTTGACCCTACACACTGTCCAAAATTTGGGATTGGTTTTTGATTAGAAAACAGAGGGAATTTGGACTTGGGTTCTTCATAAAAATTGTAGCTGCATCAATGAACTTGATAGCCAGGCTAATCACCCAAATTGGACCACTAAAACTCAATTATGATCAATTTCATTCCCAAGACTGTCGTAGCCCTGTTTCAACCCTACACACTGTCGAGAATTTGGGACTGGTTTTTGATTGGGAAACAGAGAGAATTTGGACTTGTGTTCTCATGGAAGTTGTAGCTACATTAGTGAACTTGATGTTAGGCTTTTGAATCACCCAAATTTGACTCCTACAGCCGTTATGGTCCATTTATTTCTGATTATTGCAGCTTAGGTTGTTATTTCGTTTGTTTCCGCATTTTTAGACTGACAGATCAAAATCTAATGCTACTATGAGACTGGAATTTGGGACTGCTTCTCACATCCTCGCACAGCATGATTGAGGCCTTGGATGCTAGTTTGGTAGCTCGTTTATGGCTTGTCTCGGACCGTTTTTTAGACTGCTTGTGGGCATAGTATATGCTCATACTTAGCTCTCGAGGATCAAGGGTGTTGTTTCTGGTTTTGAATACATGCTGGTGATAGTTGTGTGATAAGATGTTGATATATGTGTGTATAAATATATTGACATGGGAATGTGTGATTGTATGGAAATTGTATGCATAGGATATAGTTGTTCATGGTACACAATGAAGTGTACTGTTTTAGCATCGTTCATGTAGCATCTATTATGCATAAAGTATGATAAAACATTAGATGGTGCATTGCATTGCATATGCACGGGACATCGCGATTGAATGGGTGTGAGTGCATGGTTGAAAAATCAACACGCGCTTAGTGTTTGATCAGCGGGATCGGGTCGTTTCGAACGTTTCACCGTATCTCACAATCAATAATGGTAAAGAAAACTCGCGGTTCGTAATAGTAAAGAAGGATAGACACCTCCTCGGGTGAAAGACCCGTTAATTGTGGTTAGCCATAATTCCAACGATGAAAGGTCGTAAAAGTGTTGGAAGGCATGCGGAGCTTAAGGTGGGACCCATAAATTCGCTACCCACAAAAAGGATACATGAGTTTTGTACACAAATGATCATTGAAGTGTAACATCCAAAAAGCTTTTGGTTTGAAAACAAATGAAATTGTTTTGTAAAATGATCATTTGATGTAATCCAGAAATGATGGCTTTTATCACGCATGGGCTTTGGCATTGTGTGTGATAGGAGTCGGTAAGGACTCGGGTGTGATCGGAGTCAGTAATGACTCGAGGCATGGTATATGATTGAGTCTCATCTCATTTCATGGTATGACATGTAGGATTCCATAGTAGAAATTGCATGTTTTTACTTGGAATGTGAATGTGTATGTGTGGAACGTGACCATTGCATGTACATTTAGGTGGATAGTAGCCTATGTAGGAAATATTCTCTATTGAGCGTGACTCACCTTTTATCGGAAAACATTTCAGGTACAGGGTGTACACCGGTGGACGACGCTCATTCGAGGCCGAAATTGTGAAGAAAGTCGAATTGTGGCTTTGATATTTATTTTGTAAAATATATTGGAACAAATCAATTTTGATATATAAATATTTTGTATAAGAGTGTTGTATTTAAACTCTTAAGTACTATTGTGATATAACCTTTTATATTTTTTTAGTATGAATAATGAGTCTTGGGTGAGGGCCACTTTTATTCATAAATGGACCCGACGGTCATCAGGTTATATCGCCCTAATGGGTCATGTTGCTGTATAATATACAAAAGTTGAGAATTGGATAGAGATCCCCTGCATAAAAGAGATTCTGTCCGATTTTTTTGTTAAATTATGGATCCGTAGTGGGACAACGAAGGGGTATCGTCACACGATATCCACGAAGTTTTCCGCAAGTCGACTGCTGGCCTAACAAGACCTCATGTGTTTGTGGCATCACAACATCATGCTCTGGTGGATCGTCCGGTCCGTTACCCTAAACGATTAATTTGTCCGGCTCAAGTTCAAATTATCTTATAGAACTTTACCTGCTATTTCCCACTTTTCAAGATTTTCTCAAAATATTGTTTTCGGGCTCGTTGGCTCATTGCACCAAAAAACATGAAAATTCCGACTAACTCAGAATCCAACAAAATTTGTTTGGGTAACTAGATTTCGTGAGATGAATCCAACGGTGTGGTCTATTTCATCATCTGAGATCTAGAAAATTTTCAAGTTTGTAACCTATACTGTAGTAGCAATTTACAATTTTGTCATTTTTCGAAAAATTAAAATTTTCCTAGGTTTTTACATATTGCATTACTCAAGGAACAACCGGAGCATGAGTCTATTTTACTCAAATGAATCAAAGCAGCAATTGCTTGGATATGCTAATGTAGAACACCTTCACACCTACATAAGGGGCTAGATCTCTAAATAGGGTATGTGTTTAAGTGTAATGGAACCGTAGTTTACAGATATCATTTGTAGTAGACAACGGCCACATCATCGAATCATTAAGAGATTATAGCACCACGAAGCAAGTCGTAATGCAGGCGATAAGAGATTGATGATTCAATATATCCAAGAATCATGCGCATTCTCCTATCAAAGTTAGCACTGACAACATATTTAACACTACAAGAAAGAAGCAAATTAGAATGTTAAACTGCTTAATTCCATAGCTATTTGCAATAGCTTAATGAATTAGAAACTAATTATTCTCGCTTTCAAAAGGCTCCTTTGAATTTTAGAACGGAATTTGAGTGTCCGTTTCTAATTTTTGCGATGGAAAATTTTGCTTAAACATAGCGACGAATAGAAACTCTATTTCCTCGTTTTCTAAATGTGAAAATAGAAAGGGAATCTGTTTCTAATCCGATATTGTAATAAGAATCTGAATAGAAACTCTATTTCGTTTCTAAATTCGCTAAATGTAGTCTAAGATTCGCTTTCTAACCCGATACTAAAATAGACGGACTGTTCCGTTTCTAAAATAGAAACGGATTGATACAAAATAGAAACGGAATTTCCGTTGCTAAAAATAGAAACGAAAATGATTCCGTCTCTATTTTGTTGGAATTAGAAACCGATTAGAAATGGAAATAATTCGCTTTGTTAACTAGAAAATAGAAACAAAGACACATTCCGTTTATTTACACCCAATTTTTTTAATAATTTATTAAATTGTTTATTTTTGGTACTTTAACAAATATTTTATTAATTACACCTTTTTGGACAAAAAATTTTCATTTAAAATAAGTTTAAATACGCCATCTTAATATTTTTTATTACATATAAATCAATAACATACAACAAGCTTTAACCATCTCAGATGTATATAGATTACATACATACCTGCAATATCACACAAACAAAGTTTAACGCAACAATGTTTAATAAAATAAAAAAGCCTATCACTCGTAGTCAAGATGAGTAGTCACCTGAGATCCGATGGATCTTCTACTGGCGTTGATAAATCAGATGAAGTCAAGCAACTTACACATAATTTGCTCCATCTGTAAAATCTTATGTTGCATTTAATCCTCTCTTTTCAGTCTTTCTTCTTCTTCTTCTTTTCATCTCTTCAATTTGTTTTTGCATCTCTTCATTCTTCTGTTGTATGATGTATCTCTTCATTTTTTATGTGCAAATTTTCTTGAATTTTCTGCAACTCCTCCCGCAACCGCTCATCAAATAAAGTATTGTAATGGGAAGAGGCAGAGGATGAGCTCGAGACAAAATCTAGATAAAATGTAGATGCATAGGTACCAAGACCATACACTCGCCACTTTTTCGGCTCAACTCCAACGGCCTGAAGGTAAATATGAGCAACATCAATCTTTGAAGCCTCTGTAGATTCATCTGTCAATTGAGAAGCAATTGCAACCATATTTCCACGCCTTCCACAATTGTACACAATACAATAATATATATTAGCTTAAAAAACATAAAAAAAAAAAACAAACAAACACAAGTGCATGCATATCCTATAATTTTTATTTAAAGGCAAAATACTTTTATAATTCACATAGGAAGACAACAATTATATGTATGGATTGTAAATAAAAAATTCATTTGATAAATAATACTCACTAGGCCAAACTCCACAAAGAAATCACATGTTTATATAACAATTGACAAAAGTTTAAATTCATCAACGAGATTCCAGATATAAACCCCAATAAAGAACAAGTAACTCTAGTTCAAATTTTAGGCCAAATTATCTACATTAAACAATCAATCAAAATAAACGAAAAATATATAAAAATTGAGATTTCAGAATAATAATAATATAGAAAAAATGATACCATATGATATTCTCTCCACATCTTCCTATAAAATTCAACATAATAAAACTTGTAGATATAAAAAATAATACAAATTCTCAACAACCGGATGCTGGGAAAGAAAACTCATTAAAACTCTAAATGCAATAAGCATTTACACCCTCAAATTCCACATTATGTGTGACACCCCAAATCCCGAGAGTTCGTTGACAACCCGTCAACCCACGGAGAATTTGTGGATGTCGGGTAACCCGACACCACTCCATTGACTCCCCTTTTCCCATGACCCAGGATTTAACGAAAATCGGGCAGAATTTAACAAAACATGAGTTATATATATTAAAGTTAGCATGCATGTGAAATGGTACCAACCATCGTCATAGTCAAATAATTAATTGATTTGTAGTTGAACCTTCCTTTATTTATCTTATTGTTTTCAAATTAATGTGCATGGATCACGACCCTACTCCATACCAAACCATCATAAAACCAAAAAAAAAAAGTCTCATCTTAGAAGCACTAAATTGGTGAGTAAATGTGTCTATTTATGGGCAAACGTTATTTCGAATCAAAACTTGAGGCTTCCATGAATTCCAAATGTCAACTACTACCAAAAAAACAGAGTAAGACCAAAGAATCTGCACTTCACTACTCACTACAAACCTGAAAGAAAGAGGTTTGGGAAGGGTCGAGAATTGTGTTACCCAATGGATCAGTAACATGCACATTCTGTTTTGTATATTTAAAAAGAATTTGGAAACATGCACATTCATAGAAAAAGTAAAAACAATAAACATAAAAAATTAAGTACATGTGTATAATGGGCTAAGTCCCACCTATTTCTTTCTCTTATTTTTATTTTCTTTTTCTTTCCTATGTTGATAAAGCAAACTAAAGGAAGGCCAATTTAGAACCACAATTTCATTACAACAAAGGGTTATGTTTCGCTGAGAGGCGGATTAAAATTAGAAACCACACACACACATTCTGTTTTGTATATTTAAAAAAAATCTGGAAACATGCACATTCATAGAAAAAGTAAAAACAATAAACATAAAAAATTAAGTACATGTGTATAATGGGCTAAGTCCCACCTATTTCTTTTATCTTATTTCCTTTTATTTTCTTTTCTTTTCCTATGTTGATAAAGTAATAAACACAAACTATGATTTAAATGCATGATTAATCATAACATTAGCATAAACTAAGTGTCATTAAAACAAGACGAAAAAATGTTAGAGAACAAACTATAGTGACATCACAAGCCGCTTCAATTCGCCATTTACTAACAAAACACCATCAACTTGTGTCTACAAATGTACAATTATCAGAAGCAGTTATTATGATCTTCCAAAACAAAGAAAAGAACTGCATTTGGCTGCTCAGAGGACTTGGAAAAAGAAAAGGAAAAAGAAATAAAATTATGAGTGTTCTATGCTATTATGTTTTCTTCCTTCCCAAAACGACAATAGCCTAGGTCAAGAAATTTCATTTTCATAATTTTTCCTACAGTTTGTCAGAAACCAAGCAGCCTTAAGGTTTCAAGGTATACTTCACCAACACAAAAGCACATCCAAAAACATGAAATTTAGGGCTTCAGAATACTTGAAATGAACTCGAAGGATCAACAAAGCCCAAATTGAAACGTATTAGCGGAAAATTGCAAAACTGAGAAACTCCATTAAAAATTTGGAAAACCCTTAATACTTAAAAACTAATTTACAAGTCAAATTTTGATGGAGGCACTGTAGAAACCCCTTTTTCTTCATCCTAAAAATTCAAAAAACTCATGAGGACCATTCCCTCTTGGTATTATGTCTTTGCTCTCCAAATTCTCCCACATAGTATAGAACTCCAAAAATCTTTTATGATAATTATAATGCCAAATATGCAAAAATTAAATCTCCATTAAATTATTTTGAAAAATAAAAAAAGAAAATCAACCAAGAGAGATGTATGGTTTCACTCTGTTGTAGCAAATTTTCAGAGCATGTACAAGTGGTTAAAATGAAAAAAGCAACATCTTTTGATTGTCAAACTAGGAATCACATACCTTAAGAGATTCGGGCTGCATTTGTACTGTGGAGGAATTTAGTGGGCAAAGAGGCCATCATCGATATGTGCACATTCAAAATATCCAATATTGGTGGAGTCGAAAAAATTGAAAAGGCTTCGAATTTGAACATCCCTCTCTTTCTTGGATTCTCGTGATGCCAAAAGAACATGGTCCATACCCACATGCCCTCCCTTGTTTTTTACTCTTGAGTCTTTTCCATGTTCCCAAACCTCTCCGGCTCCACGACTATGTACAATGCCTTTGATATTCACATCAAAGTAAGGGCAACAAGTTTTTCATCTTGTTCATAATAGCTTTAAAAGATGGGAGAAGGGGTTTCCCTCTCTCTACCCCGAAAAGGGGTTCTTGGCGCAAACCTCCTTCCTGCAGTTTCCTATTTGATCTCCGTTCCCTTTACAAGGGAACATGTTTCTCTTTGTGAGAGAAATTTTTCTGGTACGTTGGGGTCAGGCGGCCATGGGGCTTTGACCACACGGGGTAGCCCTAGTCAAAAATGGGTTACTCCTTTTTTGACCCAAGAGAATGGTGGGTGTTTCCTCCCACACCGTGGAGTGGACAGAGCAAAAGTGTTCTTCCCAAAACGGCGTGTGCTCCGCCTCAAGGACGCTATGCGCCAGGCCCACCGCGCCACAATCACCGATGCGCCACCTGCTTCGTACACCACGCCGACGCCGCTCGATGACGCTGCAGATTGCTTCATCGTTGCCGCAGCTTTGCTTCACGGCAAAGGAGCCCGCATCCACACCCGCTTTTGATCCGCATCACTCTGTCGATCCGGTGACGGGCGACCCAAAGCTCCGCCGCTTCATGGGGGCTGGGACGGAGGTCCCACCGATCTCCGCCCGTCACGCTCGGGTTTCCACGTCACCACCGCCAATGCCATATCCGTAGAAGCACCGCCGCTTTCCGCCGCCGCCGGTAATTCGCCGCGCCGCCCGACGAGCCTATCTTGTCTCGATCCGAACAGCGACAAATGGCCGATCCGATAAGTAGCCGGTTGGTCCCGCGGAGTCTTCCTTCAGGTTGGACGCCGTGATGGCGCCCTTCGCCAACATGGAGCGCTTCACTCCTTTCCTAAGGTTGAATCGGGCCCGAATGATGACAGCCAGCGATCGCTCAACACAGTCGCCATATCCGGCCAAGCCGATCCGGGCCGCTCCCAACACCATGCCGATGCCTGGTTTTTCGATTTGCCCGCCGTCCCGGCCCGCTAGATCTCGAGAGTGGAGGCCGTTTCTCAACACGGTTCCTGCCGAGGCCTGCCTACGATGCGAGGTGGATAGTGGCGATCCGACAGCCTCTTCCAAATGCGCATAGCATAAAATTAAATTAGTGCGTAAAAATGTAAATTTCAAAAGCTACTATTATGCATATTAATTTTTAAACTTAAAGTTTGATTATCTTAATTTAACATTACAAAAATTAACTTAAAGCTACTATTAAATCATTTCACGGGTGATTTTTTGTTCTTTTAATTTATTTTCATTTATTTATTGATTGATATATTTTAATAAAAATACTAACAAAAATATCATAAATAAAAGTAATTTAATACCAAACTATCAAGAGTGTTGTTTATCGTGTCTATCTCAAGTGATATCAAAACATGTAAACATAATAAGAATAGAGAGGGGTTTCAAGTTAGAGTTTAGAGTATATTAAAAAAACATAAAAAAAATGTTTTAAAAACATGTTTGAAAATAGTAAAAATGTATTAAACACATTTAAAAAAATAAAGACATTTTTATTTTATAAAATATTAAAAATACTAGTTAAAAACAATTGCTCTAACTTTTAAAATGGCAACCATTTAAAATGGACAAATCTTTAATAAAAATTATAAATGAGAATAATGATTCAGGTAGAGCCGGACCAATCCAGCCCAAATGGTTATGGCCCTTTACCCCATATGAATGGATTATGTGTGTTGTTGTCAAGAATAACACGGCCCATAGTCTGCCTTTTAATCCATAATTCAAGTTGTAAAATTCTTTTCTCATCTAAAATTCCCCTCGAATGTAACTCGAAGTTGTGTAATGTACGATTAGAATAGTATTAGATTAGATGTTTAGACCTTTAAAACAGGCCCAAACTTAAAGCCCACGTTTTATCCCTTTTTTGTTAACAGATTTGCTACTTAATTAGGTGATTAGATTTAGACTCTCCGAAAATCATTTTATCAGATAAGACTTGAGGTTGCCAGGTTAAACACGCCTTATCTAATAAGATCATGTTAACCTTAACCGCTTAAATAATAGAAACACATCTTATCAATAAGATCGTGTTGGTTTTTCAATTAATGACATCTTTTTAAATAAGTGTGTGCAAAACTAAAGGAGATTTTTGAGATTTGATTAAATAGCAAATCGCTCCTTTTACGTAAACTAATAATTTCTAACACTTTGGTTTTGAACACCAATAAGCAAAAGGGGTCTCTCAAGGTTTTTAAACGGGAGATAGAAACGAAAAATAAAAAACCAGCTAGATCCTACAGTAAGACGAACAACGAAGATACGCTCAGGATACCAATGGGAGGCACGAACACTTCGATCAGGTTAGCATTCAATCGAACTGCTCGGAATCAAAAAAAAGTTTTATGTGCTACATGAGATAACATCCTTGTCCAACGTTTAATTGTATTCACTTGGATCACTAGTGGGTTCCTAGTCCGCTGCGTTATTCTGATATTAAATTTACCTATAACCCAACAGTGATCCTAAGAACATGGTCGGTTTTCTTGTCCGGATAAGAAGCCATACTGTTATATGGCCGAAAAATGGGTGTTGATGATTCGCAGCAGGTAAGAGGGACGGGTAAGGAAGAGCTAGGTTGGGGAGAAAGGGGATCAATCGACTTTTTTAAAATTAAAATTTTAAGTACCAATTAGATAATAACAAATCACAAAAATACGAGAGTTCAGAGTTTTTCAAATTTAGCAAACACCTGTGGCAGTTTCTCAAAAATATAAACTAAGTGAATTTCATTTCTATTTTTAGAAACTGAATTTATTCCCTCTATTTTTACACGTAACAAATTAATATTTATACTTTATAACAAAATATTCAAATAATTTTAATTTTTAATATAAAAACATTAAGATAATTCACTTAAATTGAACATATATATATATATATATATATATATATATATATATATATATATATATATATGATGAAGGTTTTTAATATTTAAAATCCATTTTTAAAATAATCTTATATGTATTATTTAAATTGGAACATTAATAATTTTTAATAAATTCATTTTCAAATTATTTTTCTGTTAAAATAATCAATGTTATCAAAATCAAAATTTCACTTATTTTTAATAATTAAAATTAATAATTATAAAAATAACTTATTAGTTAATTTTTACATTCGCAATAACATTTATAAAAATACTGTTTCTAAAAATAGTGGAATTTTGTTTCTATAAATCTAAACGAAAATAGAAACGGAATTGAATTCCGTTTCTATTTTTAGAAACGGAATTGAATTCCGTTTCTATTTTTAGAAACGGAAATCAATTCCATTTCTAAAATTAGAAAAAATTAGAAACGGAATTCAATTCCGTTTCTATTTTTAGAAACAGAATTCAATTCCGTTTCTATCTTTAGAAACTAATTCAATTCCGTTTAAATTAGAAAATTAGAAACGGAATTCAATTCGTTATTTAGAAACTGACCAATTCCGCTTTCTATTTTTACACATAACAAATTAATATTTATACTCTTTATTTTTTTTTTAGAACGAATTTCCGCCGCTAAAGGCAACTCTATTTTACTCCGCCAATGTTCCCCGCTGAGTAAATTTGCGACGGAAAATTCTCCCACCGCTTACTCCGCCTCTAATTCCGTTTCTAATTCTGTTTCTATCCTCTAGCCATTTACTTCCGCCAACAATTAGCGACGGATTTTTATTCCGTTTCAAATTTTTGTAGCAATATTTGCTTTCCGTTTCTATTCCGTTTCTATTCCGTTTCTAACTTTAGAAACGGAAATGACCGTTTCTATTTTCCATTTCTATATTGTTATTTTCTTGTAGTGTAAAGATAATGTTGCATGCATTGCACAACTCAAAGGAGGTTATATAAAAGGAAATAGAAATAAACACATTTCTCTAAAGTTTTTTTATACACATGAACTCTAGAAGAGTTGAAATCGATGTTCAACAACTCAACGATAATCTAAGAGACTTATTCCCACAAAGTCATTATCAACCTCAATATTCAGTTAATATACAAGATTGAATGTGCTTGAATCAATGATACTGACATGAGGGAGTATGCTTATTACATGATGTTAGGTGAATCGTACTTTTTTCCTTTCGTTTAAGTTTCTTATCCCGAGAGGCTTATTATAATATTTTTAACAAAAAACAAATTCTAACATAGTAAGAACATTATAATATCATAAGAATATCAGACTATTTTTTCCTTCAAGCAGCTTATCCCACTGCTTATTCAGAAGCACAAGCATATTCTTAATAATTGGCCATTCAATACGAGTGTTATAAATTTAGAAGTCTTTATGTGTGGTGAATAACCACGGTGAATTTGAGCCAGATGCATGTATCACATTGATGTTGAGGCAAGATTCATGTAACATCATAACTTACCTTCATTACTCTCATTTAATGTATGAGTAAATGAAGCCAATTGGATGCCTATAAAAGGCTCCTTCTCTCATTATTTTCTATCGTCCCTAATAAATACAATTCTCTTATTCATTTCTCTCACTTTCTCCATCTATCTCCCTTTCTTTTTCTCCATTGTTCCTTTATGATTTATTCTCTCTTTTTATATTTATAAGGGAGAAGAAAGAAAAGTATACTTCTTTTCAGTTTTATATATTATATATTTTACAACATATTATTATATTTAGGCGTTTTAGAATTCACTCGTTTGGATAAGTCGCTTAGAGCTCCCTATTTGGTATGCCGTTGTAATTTTTTTTTGTTAAAATATAATAAGTCAAAATATAATAAATTAATTAATATATGATTTTTATTTTTTTTCAAGACTTATATATATTTGTAGAAATAACGATCTTATGAATTAGATGTAAAATAAAATTAAAAGATAACTGGGATGGTATTTAAATAGAATTACATTTTTCATATCAAACTTTATGATAATAAAATTACATTTTAACCAAAAGTTATGTTGACCAACATTACACATATTATGATAATGATACATATTTATGATAATATTATTATCATATAATAAGGACTTAACAAAAGTTTACGATGGTCCTTTTTTTAAAAAGGAAAAGTGTTTTCGCTAAACTTTAAAATGTTATCCAACTTTGTTGCTATTTATCTTCGCATCGTTTTTCTTTTTTTATCAATTTGATTATTTTGGCATATTGTTAATTTTAGTTGCTTAAAATAAATATTATATTTATATTTATTTATCATGTTTCATAAAGTTGCTTAATATGGTAAATTTGATTGATAGTTGAAAATTATTCAAAAAGATTTTACTAAGTTGGAAACTTAATTTAAAAAATTGGTATTATACTTAGAATTTTTCTTTTAACTTTATTAATTTTTATAATTATTAAATATTTAAGTTAAAAATAAATCTAATTAAGGTAGGTGTGATCAAGATCGTTATTTTTTTGAAAAAAATATCTTAAACTCTTTTAATATCTTTACATTTTTTAATACAATATCTTATATTTATTTATTTTAAAATTTTAAAAGTATTTTTGTTAAAATTATTTTATTACCCTTTTTTATAAATAAAATTTTAATTACTTTAAGATTTAATTTCTAAATTTTTTTAATATAATTTAATTACAAGGTAGTAAACTGTAAAAAACAACCAACCTCTAACTTTTTCTCATCTTGTTATTTCTAGCATCTCTTTCCTTAAGCAATGAGGCTTTTTCCTTAAGCAAGAGGGGTGATTTTTGACTTGAAATCACTCATCTACCTCTCTTTTTACCTTTTTCTTTTTCAATAAAGTAGTTATTCCACAAAAATCTGGATATTTAATTTGTTTTTTTTGTATTTTTATCATCGTCTTGTGCGGCGTGTTTGTGTCATCATCTTATGCGGCATGTGGTTTGTGTCGTCTTAGTACTTGTTGTGGCGCTTTCTTGTGTATGGCTGATTCAAGCAGCAAAACAAATTTGATCAAATAGAGACATCAAATTAAATCATGGTCGACAATATCGTTATAAATCAAACAGAGTCAATAAAGCCTAAAATGCCTCCTAAAATTACAGATCTGCATCATACTGACGAACAAGATTTGATCTGATGACTTTGTCAAATCGAACTTTGTCATCTCAATTGTCAACGTGGAAAACCATCTGAACACAACTACCCGCGCAACAAGTCATGCGACAAATACGCCGCGAATAGGTCGACGGCAAACAACATAGAAAAATGTAGAAAATAAAAAACAAACCGAGATCGATACAAGAAAACCATTTTATTGGAAAAGATACCTAGATCTAAGGGGGAAAAAACAATGGAATTGGTGATTTCAAGTCAAGAATTAATAAAAAAGTCTCCTCCTCTTTAGCGAACAAGATCTTGAACGAGAGAACAAAGAGAGGAGTGTGTAGGATCTCCAGAGAGAGGGGCTAGGATAATAATTTGATTTTACTATAGTTGATAGTATCGTGGTGAAAAGAGAGTTTTTGGGTTTTTTTTTTTTTTTTGCTTTTTCTTGTGTTTTAAGTGAATAATGACGTGGCAAAGCTGGGCAAGGCTTTCTTCATAAGTGATAAGAGATGAGGCCCACCCACAAAACATGAGGGGCAATTTTTTCTTGAAAGGTTAAGTTACTGCTCCAATGCACAGCGTATTCCTTAATTTCTTAATTTGTTGAGATGATACATTTTATGGTCATATACGCAGAGCTGGGTTCCATTTTCTTCTTTTTGCGCTATAATGCACCTTAACATAGTTCCTCAAGGGTATATGTGGAAAAAAATTAACAAACACCTTGCTTTTTATAATATTAAATATTATTTTAACATTTCCACATTATGTAACAAATATATGGTAGAGCACTCATCGTTTCAAAAAAGCATGAGCATAAGGAAGGGGGGGTCATGGGCATAAGCATGTGGTGGGAATAGTTTACTACATTGTAACAAGTATTTAACTTTCAAAGAATATTAAATTCACATTTGATTTTACTATTTAATATATTTTTATAACATAATCACATATTGTAAAAAAAAAATATTTTTCTTACCACCTTTTTACCTTTCATATATCATATATAACTATAAGGGTTAATAACATAAATGATGTTTCAACTTTTTAATTTTTTTTATTTTGGTATCTCAACTTTATTTTTGTTTAATCAAGTGTATACACTTTTTGATTTTTTTTTCTATTTTGGTGTCTCAACTTTATTTTTTCTTAATCAAGTGTCCAAACTTTTTTAGATTTTTTCTATTTTGATGTCTCAACTTTTTATTTCGTTTAATCAGTTGCTTCACTTTTAATTTTTGTCCAATCATGTGCTTCATTGCCTATTAAAGCTTATTAAGATATTTGAATAAGCAAAAAATGCATCCAAAAAACATTCTACAACATTAAAAAATGATGAAATTACTTAAATGGCCTTAATGAGGATATTTGAATAAGCAAAAATTGCATTTAAATAACATTGCATATTATATAAAAAATGTTGAAATTGCTTAAAATGAACTTTTAATGAGGTTAAAGGACAATATTATCATTTCTATGTTAGGGTTTTTGCTACATATTATCATTAGGGTTAAAGGATAATATGTTAGGACAATATTATCATTTTTACTATACAAAAGAAATTGATAAAAATTATTGCTATGGAATTGAGATAAAAATAAACATTTTTATTATTTAAAAATACTTTTTAATAACTAATGTTTTATTTTAAAATTTTTATACTTAGAAAACTAGTAAAAATAATAGAAGATAATTAGAAGTTGTTGTTTTTTTAAATTATTATATTTCTTTTTTTAAGATTTTTTTTTTAAATTTTTATCTCAATTTTATACTAGTCATGGGGAAGACCCGAGAAAATTCCAATTTTCAAAAAAAGGGTAAAATCGTACTTCAGTAAAAAATTTTTGAAAATTTCTAGATCTCGGATGATAAACCCACTTCACCGTTGGAATTGTCTCGCAAAATCTAGCTACCATCGTCGACTTTGTCAAATTCCAAGACACCTACTTCACGCTTTTCGAGGCAATGTGGTATCTGTGCCGTGAAACTGCTTGAGAGACATGTGATGTGACAAAAGTCACCTACTACATGTATTCTTGTGACATGTGTTGCAAGATTAGAGAGATGATGGAAATGGACTGCCTAGATAGTGCCAAGTGTCAAAAATCTAGAAGAAGGGACATAGATGGAATTTATGGAAAGTTTAATGAATAAGACAAGCTGGGAATAGTTGTCTTCTCAAATGGAAAAAGGAGAAAAAACGTGCAGAGAGCAAAATGGAGATTCAGTGAGCTTGAGTTGTGATTTTTAGAGAGAGAGAGAGTGCCTTTTCTCTAGATTTTCGGCTAATCGGACAGTCGGTTTTTGACGGAGCAAGAAACAAAGTTGTTTCATTTAACGAGGCTACGTTATCCCATCAAGATCACCGAGGATGAGTTCCATTGCACTCTGCCGCGACGCTGTAATGGTTAATGTCCGAGTTGTTTGATCAACTCCGCTGCACCTGAATCAGAGCGGAACACTGATGAGCGGTCGTGAACAAGAACGAGGGTTTCACCGTTTCACGTGAATAGTGACATGAAATTTTGGCAGGAAATGTGTTTGGTCGAAAGGATTCAAAATGAATTGATCGTGAGTTTGCTAATTAGCTCATGTGAGCTAATTTTTTGGTGTAATTGATTTGCGGAATGTGCATAATATGTTTTATGTTATTTAATTATGTTAATATATATGTACGTGAATATATTGAAGATGAATATAAGTTTGAATTGGCATCACGCATTCCATATGCATCAGCACCCTATATTAGGAGTGAGTGCATGACACGAATTGAAAGAAAACGATAACGTTTTTAAAGGAATTTCAAGGGAAGATTTTTCCGCGAATTGCCTTTGGGAGGGACGTCCAACAAAATCACTTCGGATGAGGACCATGGATCAAGCTCGAGAGTTATCCAAAGAATTCGCCTGAGGGTAGTCCAACATTTTTGCATCGAAATTCGCAGAATGAAGCCGGTAACGTGCTTTTTGTTTTGAAAACTGTATTTTTACTCACATATTGACTTAGTCATGTGTGAGGAAGCACTATAAGAAAAAAGACCTATCTTAACGGTTACTAACTGTCATTGTATGTGTTATATGTCATCATAATTTCCTAGTCTTATATGTCATCTATTGCAGTGTCAAGGTAGGTGTATCAAAGAACCTTGACATATAAAATGTTAATAAATGTGTTTTTCTATTAATCAATATAACTTCTTTCTACCACTCATAATATGTCAAGGTTTGTGTTCAAATAAATCATGGTTTCTTAAAAATATGTCAAGGTAAGGATCTTTCCACCATAGATTATAAATTGGAATTAGAAGCATATACCATGATAGCCTTTGAAAATTAAAAAAACTTTTAATGTTGCAATGAAAAGTATGATGAAAAATAACTTGTCGCATATTGAAAATTGTCGCTAATTTAAACACTTATTACAAAATATACCTTTGCTTCTCATAACTAAGACTTTATCTTGTTAATGATAATGCACCATAAATATGCATGTAGCTATTAAAAACACGTGTACATATATCGTGTTAATTTGAATTAAGTTAACCTCCCCTTTCAATATACAAACAAAATAATATATTCAAAAGAGAAGCTGCTAAAGCAACTTTTACTTAGGAATAAAAGATACCAAAGATAATGTAAATCAAGTTCTATTTATAATACATACATCAAAAATAAAAACTCATAGAACCAATAGATAAATTATACAACCAAAATATTAATAACTCATGTATGTACGGTAGAACCTCTCTAAATTAATACGATCCGTAGCACAAAAAATTATTAATTCACCTAAAAAAATCAGAAAATATATCAAAGATATTGCATGATTAATCCATGCAAGCCTCAATAAATTCAACGTCAATTTCCAAAGTTAAAAGTTGTGCTTTAAATAATCAACTTAAATTCAACGTCGTCTCCCTAAAAGATCAAGAAGAAGAGGAAGATGGTGAAGTTATGGATTTTTGTGCAATCCTCCCATGTCAACAAAAGAAAATTAAATGTTCTTCATTCTTGTATTTCATTTCTTGATCTTTTCAAATCCAAATCATGTTATAGCTCATAAGGTACTTAGAACATACAATTGGAGATACCTTGACTATTGAAAAACAAACTACTTAGATAGGTATTTTTTGTAAGGAATATTGATTTTACGGCTAATATATTTTATCTATGATGTATAAGTATTTTAGATTTATAAGGAATATTACTCCCATAAATTAATATTTTTACATAGGTGTTTTCTATTTTGCATTAAATAACAGATAGTAGAATTATTAAATTATACACATTCCAATTTTAGCCTGGGTGGATTGATTTTTCATTAAATAATGGAGGTTACACTTATAGAGTCAATTTAGGGAGGTTCACTGTATATACATCTTTAAATGTCTAGGCAAAACCACCTTGAGTCTTTCTTTCACTAACCCGACTTGTGTTTAAAAATAAATAAACAAATGACACTCACTAATTATTAGTTGAAGATGAACCATGTAATAAAATCTTAGTAACTACACAAACTTTAATCTAACAAAATAACAACTGCATAAATCAAAAAAATATGAGTGCAACACATTCGTATATACATCTTGAAATCTCTCAGAAAAATATCATCTTGAGTCTTTCATTAACCGATACCTATACCAAATAAAATAAGGAAATAAAAGGCGTATGTTGTTTTCGCTTAGACTCCAGTGTAGTAAAAATCTAGTGTAGTTCGGCCATTGTTGCAGCGAAATTTCATAGCTATAATTTCTCAGTGTTAAAATTCGCACCACTATTCATGGGTGCGAATTTTCGCACCACTGTTCATGGTGCGAATTTTCACACCCGTGTGCGAAAATTTTCCGCTTTTGTGTTCTAACTGGACTAACATAACTTTCTTCGTCTAACTCCGGTTTCGAGGTGTTCGACCTCCTATGGAAAGCCTATTGAGTCAAGAATCTAGATTTATGCCTGTGGAGGACAAGTAAATTCACAACCTTGCTTAAATTTGAAAGTAGAACCCTAATCTTATTCAAAACCATTTTTCTTTTTCTGTTTTTGTTTCCCTTGTTTCCTGAGACCATCTAGTTATTTCATAACAATCTAATAAGAGAATACAAAGAGTCTAGAGCATAACAGAGCATACATGGTATTCAGGTTGACATCCTTATAGGAAGCAATGGTATTTAGGTTGGGGTGTTACATTCATTGCCACAAGAGAATAGGTAGCATCAAACTCCACTAATCCCTAAATAGTATGAGGAACCTCCAAAAACTTGTCTTTCACGTTTGGGTGCCTTGAATTTCCTGGTAAATAATGAACCCTTGTTCATAATCGAAAAGTTGTTTTTAACAAACTTATAAAAGTCGAAATTAGAAAGCAACGTAGCAACACATTTTTCATGTAATGGAATTCAAATGGCTCTAAAGAATCTCAAATTATACCACATGACAACTACATTTGAGATCCATTATGAAAAACCTAATAACTAATTATTTTAACCATCACACAATTCTCACTTTTTCCTCAATAAGTCAGAAGAAATCCACATGAATCTAATTACAATTATATCCACATGAATCCTCTAAACTAGATTCAATTATATCTCGCTTGATTAAAAGAGACAACATTATCAATAATATAATTACAATGATAAATAAAAAAGATGAAATATTACCATTTTTTCACCTTCAACTTAAAGAGAATATTTTCTTTTTTTTATTCAGATTAGACAATTTCAAAGGAAAAAAGAAAGATAAAAGAATACCAATTTTAAAATAAAGAACGAAACTTATATGAGAAAAGAAACATAAAAATAGAAAAGATATCATTAAATTAAAAGGCAAACAAGAATATTTTGGATTCTATTGCCTAAAAATGATAAAAGTCAAAAAAGAAAAGCAACAAAAATAGAACAAATCATGAACAATCGATTAATCTTTCTACCTCCTAAATTTAACAAAAAATCATAAAGCAAAAATATTATTCAAAAGAACAACGAAAAATGAAGAAAAAAGAAAAACAAGAAGTGTTGAACTAAACTCAAAATTTTCCAAAAGTTAAACCACCGAAATTGAAACCAAAACCAAAATAGGAAACCAAAGCAAACAAGGCCGTTTATTAACCTCAAAACCGAAAAATAAAGAAATCATTGGCATAAGTAGCAGTCGTAAGCATACCGTCTAGGCCCTTCACATATTTAACAAATTTTGGAACCGTGTGGTGAGGTTGTCGTCTTCCTTTCTCGCCCTCCTTGATGTCATCATTTTCACCCTCATTCTTGTTCTGCTTTTCCACAACAAGACTAGGAAGAAGAACCCATTTGATAAACCCAATGAGCAAGTCATTCTGGAAATGTGGCTAGGAAGGAGAAACCATTTTATAAGAAACCCAACAAATAGATCATTATGAAAAATAAGAATGTAAGAACTCAAAAAATCATCACCTACCCACTCTTATAATCCGAAGGAGAAAAAAACTAAAGTTTTCTTCTCATAGGTTGATTGCTATAGCCTTCCAATTTTTGTTTGATTGCTTTCTTCGTCCATATGTTGCTGAAATGTTAGGAGGGTTGCATGTGAAGAAATATTAGAATGTTGCCAAGTGGAAGCTAGCTGCTGCATGTCCATGTTGATGTTGAAATGTTGAAGTGGAGTTATTAAACTAGTAGAATGTAATGGATGAAATTAAGCTTTATATTTCCTTAATATAATATTAGAATGTAATGCTGAAATGGAGTTGCTGGAAGTGCATTTAATAACATAAATTAAATCATTAAATCGTGATGGGTTCGTTGTGGGAAGTCCAACATTTCCCTCAATTGGGCTACTGACATCATGGTTCCAACTGCCTAGCACCCTGCGTCACAAAGGCTTCATTAGGCCTCTAGAAGTCTCCAACAAGTTAAATGAGTTCAAAGGAATTAAAAGCCTATAGGCCTGCAGTTTGGCTAGTGGTTTTTTAAATGGATTTGTGTGTGATTTTCTAGAGTTGTCTTGCAATTTCCAAATACTTCCTAGTACTATGAACCCAGCAACTATAGATCTAGCTTTACCTTTAGCAATAATGGGCCATTCTAAATGAAAAGGGTAAACCCCTTTGAACACATGTTCACCAAAGAAAGCCTTCTTGAGCTCAGCCATTCACGATGTTACAACCACATAAGACAATAGAACATGAAACAAAGAAAGAGGGAACCGCAGTATAACAAAATGTAATAAGATCACGGGTACTTCATCTATGGGTTCAAATGGATAGAAAAGCTATAAATAGATCCAAATAAGACTGAAACAATCGCCTCTAGATAACCCATAACAAGCATACAAACAAGTTTTAGCAATTTCAAATCAACCTCAAGGAACAATAAAAGACACTCACTACGACATGTATAGGGATGAACCAGGAATTGTTGGCGTGATTTATGCAATTAGCCAATTAGGGAAATCGTATATTTAGGAAATCCCTTCACTCAAGGGTACAACATGATTCTAGCCATAAATATTGTTTTGACTTAGAGTAACTTCCTATAATAAATTTTCTTTTATCTCTGTATCTATTTTATGGAATGAACAAGAGAGAAGAAAGGTATGTTTGACATGGTATCGTGAGCAAGATCTCAAGCCTCCTGTTTACCATCAAAGTGTAGGTCAATTTTTTGCTTGGTCTCCATGGCCGACTCCACAGAAAAAATTCTTGATAATTTAACATAAAAAATGACAGAGGTCTTATCAAAGGTCCAGGCCTCTCCTTCTCCCATCACTGATTCCTCAATGGTTCCAATCAGCATCAAGTTCGATGGCTCCAACTATGGATTATGGTCCCAGGTTGTTGAGATGTTTATCTCAGGAAAAGACAAACTGGGATACATTAATGGAGATCACCTCAACCGCTAGAAACCGACCCCTCCTTTCGCAGATGGCGCACTGAGAATGCTATGGTGAAAGGTTAGCCGATCAACCCACACCATTCCTCGTTGTGAACTTTATTCGCTACTCAACGGCCAAGGGTGTATGGGATTCACACAACATACTTTTGGATGGAACCGATACTGTGTATATGAGCTCGCTGTATCTCGAATGAAACAAGGGTGCGGATCTATAGAAAATATTATAACGATCTACGTGGTTCAGGGCAAAGAGATAGATTTTACGAATCCAATGAAATGTGAAATTGAGATACAAAAAGCTACAACTCCATGTTACAAGAGGAGTTTAGTATAGATTTTTCTCGACGGATTAGATGATCGATTGGATCTTGTTCAGAGCGATGTTCTTCGTCCGAAACCTTTCCCTTCAATTGAGCAGGCATATGCTCACGTTCGAAGGGAAGATCTCCGACAATCTATGATGGTATCTGGAGCAGAAGTAGTAACTAGTGGTGATGTTATGGCCAATTGTACTGAGCTTGAGATCCGGCCGCTACTACAAACTTTACTAAAGTCCGGGTCTTCCTCACGATCCGCAGGTCATTTTGATGGAATAAGTGCACCCATTGTGGGGAGAAGAAAACATACCCGGGAGACTTGTTTCAAAGTACATGGCTACCCAGACTGGTGGCATGAATTACAAGCCCGAAAGAAACGAGATGCTTCTGCAACTGAAGACGTCAGAGGTCGAGTAGCAGTGGCCATGGCTGAATCTCAACTATCCCTTATTCCAGTGGCAGAACCTTCTGTCTCAACCCCAGATCAAGGTAATTGTGGTCAAGTTTTTTGCAGCTCCACTACTCAGAATGATGGTGCCTGGATTATCGACTACGGAGCAACGGACCATATGACATTTAACCCAAATGACTTCTCCAACACGACTCCTCCACGGAGGACTTGCATTGCCAATGCCAATGGGGCAACCTACCCATCACTGTGGGCCGGAACCGTGCCATTGTCTCCTCTTTCTTTACCACACACTTCTTGTATTCTTCAGATATTCTCAAGGAGATTTATCGGGAGTGGTACCAAGAGTGGGACTATACTACTTAGATGATTTCAAACAGCAAAAACACATCACACGCACCATCGTAATTTCAAAGAGCCACCGAATCCACATATTTGGCTATGGCATAGGCGCTAGCACCCATCATTTAAATTTATTCGACATCTATTCCCATCTTTATTTCTCCGTCCGCAAAATGGGACTTTAATGTGATATGTATCAAGGCTAAAAGTTAACGAGTCTCTTATTCTAAGCAGGTTGAATAAGACTAATATTCCTTTTGCATTGATACACTGATGTGGGGACCGCCCCGATAATTACCCCCTCTCGTCACCGTTGGTTTTGTAATTTTTGGCTGAATATCAGACTCGAATGACATGGCCTATCGCCTAAAAACCAAAGATGCTTTCACCATTTTTCAAGCATTTCATGCCATGGTTTAGACTCAATTATCTTCCAAGATAAGAGTTCTTCGATCTGATAATGGTCGGGAATTCACCAACCGAAGATTTCAGGCCTATTTCCAACAACATGGCCTCCTCTATGAGACCTCATGCTCTCAAACACCACAACTAAATGGTGTCATGGAGAGGAAAAATCGGCATATTCTGGAAACATCCCGTGCTCTTCTCCCTGCGTAATATGTGCCGAAAGCTGCTATCGGGGAATGGGCCGATACACAAGGCACTAATCAACCGTGACATGCCGCCTAAAATTTTCAGACTTTAAAACCCCTTACAAATCCTCTCACCATAATATCCCTTTCCTTCACTATTGATGCTTCCTCCCAGAATTTTGCAGTTGCTTTTGTCCATCTCCACAAGAATCAACGCATTCAAACTAGACCCACATGTACACGTGCTTGTTTTGGGCTGGATTGCCACAAAAGGCTTCAAAAAGGTGACCCCAATACCCACCGAACCTATATCACCATGGATGTTACATTTCGAGTCCGAGAATTTTACCCTTCAATTACTCCAATTCTCCTCTTTAGGGGCGACTAAGTAGAAGTGTCAAATTGCTGGATGGGCCAATGGAACTGAAATAGAGAGGTTTGAAAGATGAGGCACCACCGTATGAACCTATCGAATTGAGAAATGAAGCCGCAAATGAAGAACCGGAAAATACAGAGTATCCTCAGTCCCCTCACTTCTCCGTACCTGAAGGCCCACCCCCTCCTGAAAATGTCCTTGAGGTAAGTACTCCTACTGCACCTGTACATGCTAATATCTTGGATTCTTCTACTAATTATGTTGCCTTGCACACAATCGCTGGTAGCCACCTAACGTATACAAACAGATGGTTAAGAAAGAAAATCCAAGTACCCAATTGCAAATTATGTATCTACCAAGGTCCGGTCCGCTTCAAGACCTTCACTCAAGCACTATTCTCCCCGCCATATTCCCAATACTATTGAGAAGCCGCTTATCCGAATCCAAAGTGGGTGCAAGCAATACAAGAAGAACTAGAAGCCTTAAAGAAAAACAATACCTGGAGGTTGGTCCCACTACCAGAAGGAAAAAAAATAGTGGGATGCAGATGGGTGTTCTCTATAAAATACAAGGCTGATGGATCAATTGACCGATACAAGGCGAGGCTTGTGGCGAAGGGGTTTACCCAAACGCATGGCATGCATCATCGTAAAACCTTCTCTCACCAATACTAAACCGAATAATCGTTAGGGTCTTACTATCTCTCAAGTAGAAATTGATTACTACATCAACTTGACAAAAGAATGCTTCTCTTCCTTCACGGCAACCTTGACGAGGAGGTATACATGGAGGTTTCGCCAGGATATACATGATCGATTGAGACCAAAATTGTTTGTAAATTGGAGAGGGCGTCGTATGGACTAAAACAATCACCACGAGCATGGTTTTGACGATTTAGTTCGGCCTATGAGAAAGTATGGCTATCGCTAAAGTAACTCGAATCATACTCTTCTTGAAACATCGATTAAAGCAAGGTGACAAAGATAATAGTCTATGAATGATATGATAATTACGGGAGATGATGCTGAGGAGATCTCGAGGTTACAAGAACAATTGTCTGCTAAATTTGAAATGAAGCATTAAAGAGGGCTCAAGTATTTTCTAGGAATAGAGGTGGCGAGGTCAAAAGCGGGCATACTATTCTCTCAACGGAAATATGTACTGGACTTATTGACAGAAGTGGGATTACTAGAGTGTAAACCTATGCATACGCCAATTGTGCAGAACCATAGGCTTGGGGAATATCCTGACCAAAGCCAAACATAATAAGGTGAGGTATCAAAGGCTAGCGGAAGCTCATTTACTTATCTCACACTGTCTGCATTGCTTACACCGTAGCGTGTAAGCCAATTTATGACACTGAAAGTGAAGACCACATGGGTGCCGCATCCAAATTCTCCTCGCTATCTAAAGTCATCCCCAGGGAAAGGACTACTATTCTCTAAGAACGCCCATCTGAATATTGAAGGGTACACAGATGCGGATTGGCTGTGGAACACTTTGGATAGAAAGCTTACCTCAAAGCATTTACATTCGGGTGGGAGGAAACTTAGTTACATGGAGGAGTAAAAGAAAAGGTAGTGGTGATTGGCTCCAATAAGCCAGTTTCGAGGCATGGCGAAAGGATTATGTGAGCTTCTTTGGTTTAGAAATTTGCTAACAGAGGCTCTGTTTTCCCTGCTCGCAATGAATTTATTCTATGATAACAAAGTTGTCATTGACATATCTCACAACCCAATTCAACATGACCGCACCAAACATGTGGAGGTAGACCGACATTTCATCAAACAGAACCTGGAAGAGAAGATTATTCAATTCCCTTTTGTTAAATCTGAAGATCAGTTGGCTGATATACTTACCAAGGCGATTTCCAGTAGAAACTTCAATGACTCACTGGACAAGTTAGGTGTTATAGATATCTACACACCAACTTGAGGGGGAGTGTTGGCGTGATTTCTGCAATTAGCCAATTAGGGAAATCATATATTTAGGAAATCCCTTCAAGGGTACAACATGATTATAGCCATAAATATTGTTTCACTTAGAAAGTAACTTCCTAAAAATAAATTTTTATCTCTATATATTGTACTCTATTTTATGGAATGAACAAGAGAGAAGAAAGGTATGTTTGACAGGAATATCAAGACAACAAGCATTATATATAACAATATAAAAAATAAAAATAAAATAAAAATGAGATGATACAGAGCATTTAAAGGATCGCACTTTGAAAATGTTCTATATCTTTTGCTTTCTCCTAAAGTGGCTGCCAAAATCCTCTCTCACTCACTCTCTTAGACCCCTCTTTAACTTTTGTTTTAGTTTTTTTTTCTTCTACTCCACCACAACCACCGTAGCTCCTCTCCCTCAACCGATTCCCCCTCCCTCTTTCGCACTGTGGGTCTCCCCTGTTCTCTCTCTATAGATGGCCCCCAAAATAGCCCTCCCTTTCTCTTACTTCCCTTTAAATAGGTTTTAAAAAACAATACCTCAAATCCAATGGTCCCAAGAATCCAAGATTTCATGGCAAAACGTTAGGTGTACACATACTCGACTTATCATTTTATGTCAAGCTAGTATAATATAAATACTTTTACCATTTCAAATTTACACATATGTCATGTTTACTTATATATAAATTATATAAGTCATGGTTCCCTATTAAAACAATATACAATGACATATATTACTTAATGTCAACAAAAATATGTCAATATAGGTCTTTTTTTCTTCTGTAGTGGAGTCTATGGAGACTCGGTATTACGGGGTTCGGGGCATGTAGACATTCGAATAGGTTCATGAAATTGCTTGAATGTGATGGTTTGCCATGCATGTGCACTTAGGTGAGGAGTAACCCATGCAGGAAATTATCTCTACTGAACTTTGCTCACCCTGTCTAGGGATCACCATTTGTGTACAGGGAGCTTATCTGAAGGTGGCACTCATCGAGGCCGTTCGAGAAGAAAAAAGCCTACTTGTGGCTTTGATTTTGTATAACACATAGAATTGTTATAATTTTAATATATGTTGAATTAAGAGTAATGAAAACTCAACCATGTAGTATATTTGATTGGGATATGTTTGTTGTGAGTATTAATGCAGGCCTGGGCTGGTCATTTTTACTCATTTTAATCAGATATGAACCCGATGCTACCATAAGTTGCTTCATTGGGACAAGCTTGTACCTTTGGTGAGCTCCCGTACAAAGGAGACTCGCCCGATTTTCATGAGTGGTGGGGCTCGTCACCCGACATCCACGATTATTCAAGGCGTTGACTGGTTGTCAACGGACCCCCGGCTTAGGTGTCACAAGTCAATTTTATAAACCCTCTTATAGTAACAAATAGATAGTAAAACCACCAATGAGACTGATTAGCTAAGTGGTTAAGGGATACGATAGGCATAGGGCAGTAACTAGGTTCAAGTCCCAATAAGGACAAAAATTGTGTACTTATAAAAAAAATATATAGTAAGTCCCATAATGTGAAAATCATAATATTGTCATTTCACTTCCTTAAAAGTCATTTAAGTAATTTTATTATTTTATGATGTGGAATGTCGCTTAAATTTAATTTTTCCTATAAACTTTTAATTGAACAAAATAAAATTGAAGCATCAAAATAGAAAATTTTGAAAAGCATAGACATTTTATTGAACAAAATAAAGATGAGACACAAAATAGAAAATAAAAGTTTAGACACTTGATTAAATAAAAATAAAATTGAGACATCAAAATAGAAAAAATCAAAAGTTTAGATGTTTGATTTGAACAAAATAAAATTGAGACATCAAAATAGAAAAATGGAAAAGTTGGTGATACTATTATGTAATTAACCTCGACTATAAGATTTTGGATGGAAAATCAAAATCAAAATGAAATATCTATATATATCTAGATATATTTCTTGTTTTTTTTCTTCTAATAATTAAGGAATATATATAATATATATTTCTATTCTAATCTACATCGGGCAAATAAAATATTGTTGGGCAAACCCTACGAACTTTCCAAACGTGAAGGTCAGAGATGTTTTAAGACCGTAAATTTTAGTTAGCAACTTTACTTTTAGTGTAGTTTAGTTTGTTGCATGTCTCATGCATGAAAACCACATATGATTATAATGTACATAAAGTAGCTTATGTAAATTTCTCCATTGACAAAGATTAACTAAGTTTTCTTCATTTTAATAAGGGCTAAATACTCATATTTCTTCCATAAGGTGTCAGATGACGAATATTTTGATTAAAAATAAACAACAATTTTTTTAAAAGATATGGGTTCCATAGCCATGATAGTTATAATACCAAAATAACGTATAACATCTGTATTGTCAAAGTTTTAATACTATACTGTAGAATGTAAACTAAATTAAACTCCTATAAATCTCAAAATAAGAGTCTCTTGAAAAAGATTCTACCATTATTTCACCTATATAAACCTATATTTCACCCATCTCTTGAAAAAAAAAGAAGATTAAGAGTCTATTTTGGTTGTATTTAAAACAGCTTTCTGGTTTTTGAGAATAAAATTATTTTGAAATATTCTTAACACTATTTACCGCTATTCCAAAATAATAATAATTAAAATACGCTTGAAATAAAGTGTTTTTTTACCTGTTTTTTTAATTAAAAGAAAAGTTTAGAAAAAACTTTAAAATAAATGAGAAAAAATGATATTATTTATATTCTTTCACTACGACTCTTTAAGTCTTTGAAAACTTTTAATTAAGCAATAGGATTTCAACAAATTAGGATAATGTGTGTGTAATACATAAAAATAGTTTATGTAAATTCTTCATTGTCACCGGTAACGGTGCTTTGTATGACTAAATAATGACAAAATATTCCAATTACTTTCATTCGTCGATGAAAGATATGTTTACTAAAATCTAAACAACAAAGCTTATTTTTTACTTTCTATCCTGAAAATATGGGTTTAATTGCCATTGATGAGTTGAGGATTTCCAGTCCACATAATATCTTATATTATAGAATTAGTTTTGATGTTAAACATGGTAATTTAAAACTTACTAAGGTTTTACAATAAAATAAATATCTTGAATCTAAAATTTTTTAATTAAATAGGAAATAAATTCTTATGAATCTCAAAAATATGATTTGGGTAATGAGATGAGAAAGTTTTTTTTCACATATCTTTTTTCGTTAAAAGATTAAGAGTCTTTTTGGTTCATATGATTTAAAAAATAATGTTTTGCTCTTAGAAATTTATTTTAAATATTCTTAAAACTATTTTACCATTATTTTCAAAAATAATTAAAAAAAAAAGTGAAAGTTGAAGTTCTTTTTATGGATTTTTTAAAGAAAAACATAGAAAATAATTTATTATTATTATTATTCGAATACAACATGGAAATTAATTTTATCATTCAAAACTAAATATTGCTTCTCAAAAATGTTGTTTAGTGGGTTTATATCTCTTTTTATCATTATTTTTTCTTTATTTTTAACACAAATTATTTGTAAAAATGTTGTAAAACTGATTATTAAATATCAGTTTTTCAAATTTAAGTAACAAAGATTTTAATTTACAATAAAATAAAATAAAACTATACCTCCAATAAAAATATATTAATCACGAAATATTGATAACAATACCTTTACTTTTTTTTTTGAAGGGAAATAATAATAACTTTCCTAATCCACTTAACAAAGCAAACTATATGTCTATGTTTTTTAAATATCATCAACAATAACAATGACAAACAGGGCCTTTAGGTAACTTTTTGCAAATGCCTCCTTTGGTACATTTAGAGGCACAAAATGTCCAGCATTTTCCACCCTTTGATTATCATCTTGCCCGAATACAACGCCCAAATCCAGGATGGTTGTTGCAACATCTTCCACCTTCACTAGCAGCCTTGTTGCTAGCTGAAAATATTGTATTTATTTGAAAAAAAAAAATTGTTAATGCACTAATATTGAACTATACGTAACATTAAATACATATTATGTATATCCTGTTATTTAAACATATCATTTAAATATATGTTGATAACGTCAACTCATGCAGATATGGTTATATTCTATTTGGAAGAATATATATTCAGTAAATTTAAATCAACTTATAAACATTCTGAAGAAAAAGTATTAAGCTAGAGAGTTGGTAGTTAAGAATGTTTTATAATTTGCAATAGAAAAAAAAACATAAAGAGAATCATATGTAGATGCAATTAATACGAAGATGAAAAAAAAAGATATGAATGGAACAAACCTAGGCATATCACGAAAGCCATTATAAGGAGGAACGCACACTTCACTTTGTTGGCCATTGTTGATCTGGTGTTTAAGTTTGGGTTTCAAGATTGTTGAAAAGCATATAAATAGAGAACACCGAATGACTAAATTTGGAAGAATATTAATTCATATATACTGCACTGCCTTCGGCCAATATTATTAAATCTAAAACGGCATCTTTTAAATAAATAAAAGGGAACTTTCCCTTATAAAGAATTAAGAAAGGTGAATTAAAGTCAATTCTAAAACTGAAGAAGAAGAATAATAATAGTTTCCAGCTGTCAGTTATATGGTCTCCTTCCATTACCAAAGATATCCACAGAATATTTTTTTTTAAAAGGGTATCCGATAGAATCCAAGCGATCCTGACAATTTTATGGTTATCTCTTATTGCTAAATCTATGCTTGGACCCTATTTATATTTTTTGCTTTTGCATCATTAAATGATCATCCTTCATCTGTGAGAAAATTCTGATTTTATAAAAATTTGTGGAAATTATAAGAAAATAACGAGAAAATGAAGAAAATTAAAAGTAAAAAAAGAAAAAAAGAAGAAATAATTCAAGTGCGAAAGAAAAATTGCTTCAACAATAGGCAAAAAAGAAAAAACTATCCTTATATTATTATTTTTTCCTTCCGCAATTTTAATAAAATTTCTATTATTTCATATTATATAAGTTTATAAGAATATAAAAATATGAATATATGACCGGAATCAAAACACTATAGTTGTAACTTCTCCCTTCCTATCTATACTTATTTTCCTTGTTATTTTGTAGGAGAGTAATTAGGAAAAATATTATAATATTTTTCTTACCATTTTCCTTTATATTTTCTTTTCTTTTTTTCTATATCATCCTAAAATAATTTCCTCATGGTATTTTTTTTCCTTTTTCTAGCATTTTCCAAGAACCAACCAAAATAATTAGGAAAATTTTTTAATTCTCAATTTGGAGACAAAATTTTCTATTAGAAAAAAATTTATCTTCTCAATGTTAACCAAACATGGCAAAATTTATATTGGAATGTTAAACCTAATTTTTTCTCTCAAAAATTTTAACATTTTGGAATGAAATCGACTGTTTTTCTCAAGATAAATCTATTGATTTAGTTAACAATACAATCTATATAAACAGAATCAAAAGTATTAAAACTTCTGCAGGACATGTAGCATCCAAGACAAGAACCGACGATTCAAGGCCTACACATTTGATAATAAAATATCTATAATATTTAAGATTTTAGATTACAAAGATACGTAATAAATAGGGACAGACGCATCCGATGACTTATCGGATCAATCCTTTGTCATTTGAATTGCCAACATGAAAACCCATGAATTAGCAAACTGTCACAACTATCCGCCATAGCAAATTGGCGATAAAACATGCTACAACAGGTCGATGACAAAACACGCCGCATGCAACAAGTCAACGACAAAAACATGAAAAACAAAGGAAACACAAAGAAAAAATAAAGGCAAACCCAGATCGCACACACTGTAAATTTGGATAGGGCATGGGATATTTTAGGTATTCCATGCCAACATGCTATGGCGTGCTGGTGCACAATGAACAAGATCCAATGGACCAAATTTCTAGTTTCTATCACATTGATATGTATAGGGCTGCTTATCAGTTTAAGATAATGTCATTGAGAAGCAAAAGGTTCTACAAAATGGATCAATATCTCCTAATTGAGCCACCTCCTGTGGAAAAGAATGGAGGAAGACCAAAGACAGAGAAGAAGAGAAGAGCGTGAGCAAAGACCTAAAAAAATTGGAACAAAACTTTCAAGAAAAAGGATACATGTTACATGCCTCCATCTCGCAAGCAACAAGGACACAACAAAAGCCGCTGCTTAAAGGTTTGTTAAGTGCTTCTTTATTTCCTTGAATTGATTTTTAATTGATAATCTTGATTGTTGGATGTCTTTTGATGTTTCAGAGGAAGAAACATCATAGTGGCAATATCTCACATGATCCAACTCAAGCTCAATCAACCCAAGCCCTTCTCATGCCCCTCCTGCTCAAGAACCTGCCCCTAATCATGCACATTCCCCTACTCATGGCCCTACCCCTTCTCATACCCCTGCCCCTTCTCATACCTGTTCTCCCAATCATGTCCTTGCCCCTACTCATGTCCCTACGCCTGCTCATGTCCCTACTCATGCACATTCCCCTACTCATGTCCCTACCCCTACACATACAAAATCAAGTTATAGGCCATCAAAACTTCATATCCGTGCAGTAGCAAAATCAAGCAAGAGGCCAATTAAGTCAATCTTTTGGTGGTATTGATATTTTATTTGATGAAAGTATTGGTTCTATCAGATATTATGTAAGAGATGGTGATTTATAACACATGTTCATTTAGCTTTATATCTCAAACACATTTATATTTATATATATATTTTTAATGAAATGTAGAGTGACATAACCTCAACAATTGTTCATCAAGTGAGCCAAGAAGTACCAGATACAACCTCTAGATTTGAAATGCCTCATGAAGCTCAAAATAGATCTTAGAAAGCTCATAGAAGAACAACTTCAGATGCAGTAGAAGAATAGTTGCTAGAGGTGATGGTGGACCTGTTGACATGTCCAACATGCCTTTTCTACCACTTGGTTTTCAATGGAAGGAAAGCTCTATAACTTCAAGGCAATTTCCTGCAGAAAGGGATGCTAGAGTTGCAAACAAGGGGAATCATGGAGAAGCAAGCATGGAGCCACCTACAACTGGGGATCAATGAACATTATGTATTGGGTTTTGTCTATTAGTGTAGACTATTTTGTAAAACATTTTGAGCTCACAACTCATCTCCATTTTAAAGATTATGGTTTGAACAATCATTTTTAGTTTTATAAACATCTACTTTAGATGGTTTATAACAATTAGTTTGTAAACATTATGAAGGTTGAATATGAGATATTTGGTAAAATGCTTGCTTGAAGTGTTGATTTACTTCAATTCAATAGCTTAGATATGTTTTTTCAAGTGTCGATTTAAATTCAAGTGTTGATTTACTCTCTCATTATGCAAACATAATAGAACATAGCCACTGAACTAAAATACATCACCTTTCATTGCATTATTATACAATCACATAATTTCCAACCATCAACTTTCAATTGTTTCATAGGAAACGCATAACTTTCTAATTCATTCAATAAGTTGAAATACATCAATCCTCTTACGTATCATATACAATCACAAAATTCCAAATTTTCATTCCTCAATTGTTTTACATCCACATTAAAATGAATATGGCAAAAGATAAAATAAACACAAAACAATGCACATAACTTAGAGTAAACTTTATTTCTTATTTGAATGATGTTTTCAAATCATTCAACTCTTTCTTCAATTCATTCATAAGTTCCTAACCAATCTTAGGCCTTCAATGAATTATGTTGGTCAAAATTGTTCATCTCGCTATCTTCTTCACAATTTCTATCATTTTATCCTCATTTTCTCGTATTTATCTTTATTTGAGCAGCTTTTCCCACCTTTATTGGTTGATAACAACCTTGCCTCGTGTCATCTCCTGATCATGCCACAAAAAAAGAAAAAAACATCCGTTTTCCTGTCGCCAAGTTAAGGACAACCAACAAACATACAAATTAATCAATCTTCAAGAAATAAAGCAAATAACTTTAATGTCTACTTACATGATATTTTGGGCATGAGTAGAATCGCTTCTCCTTGATTTGTCTCCTTCCAAGTCATCGCAATGAATTTGAAACCACAATCACACAATACAAGAGGATTGCCGTGATTCAATGTACTCTATCGTTGGGTTGCCTACTAGAACTTCAAGAAACAAGCCTGCATATAAATGAAGGAAACGAAGGAAATGAGTGTTGAAACAAAACCAAAGAGGAATGGAAAGTCCGTCGAAGTAAAACCAGAGAGGGTTGAAGAATAGAAATAAAACCTAGGGTTGCCTTTGGCCCGAAGGATGTATTTTGGAAGAAATTGGTAGATATAAAATTAGAGCTTTTGATTTCCTCTAATTAGAAGCCTCTCAAGTTTTAAATGTACTTGGGGGTAAAATATAATATTAGCTACTTACATGGCTGGTTCAACATCTAATGTAATGTCGTCTTTTATATTTAACGCCCAAAGTTATCGTGAAGTAATTGAAAGTTACGCTAAAAACGCGTGGGGCCTGTTTAGTTTAAGATGTAAGTGGGATATTTGAAAAAACCTGATAGGGGTTTTGTACCTTTACCCAAAGGAGAAATACATGAGTTGCTTGGTAATAGTAACATCTTTCCTAAAATAAAAGAGGTATAAAAGAAAGCATTCCAACCGAATTTATAAAATAAAAATAATAATAAAAAAACTATAATCGTAAAGGTCAAACTCATTTCCATGAAATTCAAGACTAGCACAATTGAAAGTCGCCTCAAGTGAAGACAAAAACTGAAATTAATTTTTACAAGGGTTGAAGACACATCCGTAATCCTGACGGAATGCTCCCCATGGTCCCGCCAGGTGGGAGACGTTCAATTTTCGCAACGCCTCTCCCCATGAAACTCGGCCGACAAGTCGAACGCTAAGTTTTTTTCGCTGATATGTCGATTACTACCGGTTTTGCCGCATTGAGAAACATCAAAGCCGATCCAGAGAAGTTGTTACAGAGATGATGAGTCGGAAAAGTTCGCTATGTTCGTGGAGGCCTAATTTCTCCGTAAAGTCATATGCCTTCGAAATACCGAAAGATTCCTGAAGGGAGCCGCTGAAGTTGGTTTCGCTTAGGTTAATTCGACATCTCCGAAAGTTTATTACCTTTATCGTGACGAAACCAAGAGCTTTTAAGATTCAGAAGAAACGCACAGAACGTAGTCTCGAGAGGTCGCTCCAAATTGAGATGAAGCGGTTACTAGGTTTGCCACTTCCCGATGGTCGCAGAAACGGATTCTTCCTCAACTCGGCCGCCCGAGTAGTATGCTCGATCAGCTATGGCGCCGTGGATGGTAGCGCTTGAGTTGAACGCGATTCCATTCCTAAGTAACCCGATGGGTAGTCTCATTCCTTCCCACTACAAAGAAATCGAAGAAGCAGAAGAAAAGAAGTTCCGCTCGCCGCATAAAGAAATCGGGTGCGGAAATGAAGAAAAGCAGTTAAGCCTCCACACAAGAAGAAAAGAAGCTAATGAAACACTGCAGAAGGAGAAATGAAAGCTTTTGATCGCTCTTCCCTTATTAGGCGGGGATCTCATCTTCGCCATTATCATGCAAAGAATATTTTATTACAATTTCTGCCTTGTGGATACCGGATACATTCATCTATTCAAAGTGAGTAACAAAGTAGCTAGCTAGTGTGAAAGTGGGGTCTCATTTGACCAAAATGGAAAACTTATTTTTATTTTTGTCACCTGTCGTAAAATAAAAATAAATAAAAAATAAATAAAATTAAGGACATGCTTTTCATAAAACAAGTAGAACATGTTTGTCTACTTTCTTTGTTTTGAAAACAATTAAAACATAAAAATATTAAATTCAAACACACAGAGTTTTTGGAAAACACAAAAAATGTGTTTTCTGTGTTTTCAAAAATTATTCTTCAAAAACAAGAATCAAATAGTCTTAAGGGTATGTTTGTTTACAATTTTTGAAAACTATTTTTTGTTCTAAAAAACAATGGGAACAAGGAAAACATAGAAAAAACAATTGGTTCTTGGTTTTTTTTTTTTTTTGTTCTACAATATACAAAGGACACAAAAAACATTGAATTCAAAGAAGAATAACAGTTTGCAAAGAACATCAAAATGATGTTCTCTATTTTTTCCAAAATTGTTCTCAAAAACTGTTTTTAAAAATATGAACCAAACATACCTCAATTTGTTTTCTTATTTTTTCTTATAATTTTTTTTTTCAAATTTATAAATCAAATGATCAATCACCCTAAGGGGTAACTTTGGTCCTGCTTGGTTAAGCTTATATGGGGAGCTATCAAGAACTGAAAATTCACCCTCAATCAGTACTTATAAGTTATTTGATAAAGACATCTAATCACCTCCTAATAGTTGATTATAGGGGTAAAGCTCATGCTTGAAAAAAGCTATAAGTCGT
>JAEQBH010004126.1:0-307500 GCA_016808115.1 Tetrastigma voinierianum
GAGACGGAGATTCTGAGTGAGAGCATTCTTTTAAGGTATGCTAGACTACCATTGGTGCGCGAGCTTTGAGAGTTAATTTTTGATAAATCCCCCATTTGCTCATAATTGAAGTTGGAGGGAGTATTTAACGATAAATGATTAGAGTTCACGCTTAATCTAAAGGCGAGTTCTTAACCACAGTGTTAGCGAGATCTAATCAAGGGAAAAGGATGACCCAATAGATCTAGAGGTTGAGCCACCTTTTAAGTGGTAGAAACTTTCTTGAAAATCTGAGAAGAAATGCAAGATTTAACATCAATAAGAAATGGGTGTGAAGTATTGAGAAGAAAAATACCCGAGATCTTGTAGAGGATTGGGAATACAAGTAGTGGTTTTGATCTTGTCTTGAGAGAAACGGGTATCCAACAGTGAATATGGAGAAATCAATTCAAAAAATTTAGGAAATCTTGGACAAATCGAGATCCATATACAACGAGCGATGTATTTTTAGTAGGAATTGGCTTGTTTCATTGTAATTCACTAATAATTTTTCGTTTCTCACGGGAAGCTGAGATTCGATCCGATTATTTTGAATTTACAATTTATTTTATTATTTACTTGTATTTTATTTTAGTTTGCTAATATTCAATAGTTTAGGATCTTTAATTTTTTTTTTTTTTGTATAAAACTTTCACTGTGTTCTTAGTCTAAATAGTATGGAATTTTAGTAGTTGGAGTAGTTGATCTTTAATTCGTTGTCAATCTCTTGTGAGATGATGCACGGACTTACATTCGATTTTACTATTTGTATGACACATTGCACTTACTGAGTGTCATAGACTAGACCCTTATTTTTAAATCATGAACATCAAGAAAAAGTTATTTTATTAAGCAAATTTATCCAAGTGACATGGATGCGAGAGAAGTGTAAGGCTATTGTAATTATGTTGTTAATTTGAGGGGTTTTTAGTCTATATAGAAAAGGCAAACAAGTTTTTATGAATTGTAGATTCTTAGGATTGAAAGAATTAAATAGATCAATATTCTAACAAAAGAGGGAAATGCTAATTTGGACATTTTTATAAAAGAAAAGAACAAAAATAGCTTTTCAAGCAATGGATACATCAACCACTGATCTTTAACAAGCCGTGTTGAAAATATTTTGTTTAGGTTGACTAATCTGTGTCACGAGTGTGTTTGATTTCGAAATCAGTTGTGCATAGGAAGCGGATTCGACTTGTTTCGGCCGAGACAACGAATTGGAAAGAACACTCGAAGCAAGAAAGACTAAAGAGCAAAAGCAGCTATGGCGAGATGAGAGACATGACAGACGGAGGAGCGAGAGGATAGTAGCTACAAGGCCTCTATTCATGAGACACAATGGAGGATTTGGAGGCTGTGTCTCGAGGAAGAATGATGCACAGGTATTCAGACGACCCTCTTGTGGATGTAAATAACTTTGAACTAAAGCCCATTTGATAACAATGGTGCGCTGACATCAATTCCTTTGGTCACCCATAGAAGACCCAAATGAGCACACAGAGGTAGATTTCTCGAGATGGCGAATACGAGTGAAGGTATTTGAATGGTGTAAGGCGAGGGTGATAAAGGCACATCTCACCCCATTTTTCTTTAAGAGATATAAAGCGACCACATGGTATGAATCATTTACCGTATGGTTCGAGTTGATACTTAGGAGGAGTTGGTAGAAGCATACTTGGCGGAGGTTCTTTCCCACATCTCTCACCTCGGAGAGAAGAGATAATAGTGTTCCAACAAGGGAAGATGAGAGCTATATATATAGCACAGGAGAGATTCAAGAGGTTCTTTGAAGAGAGATACCCTTTGCATGGAATTGATTTAAAAACCAGGATGGATGTAGTGTATCATGCCTTAAATGATACCTCCCCAAGGCATTATCGATGCTTCATCTTTGTGGAGCATTCGAAAAGTCTTTGAAGAGGCTAGAGATCGATAGAAGACTTGGCCAAATGTAATATGAAGCTCATACGAGTTTTCAAGGGGTATTAAGCGAGAGGAAAAGGGGTCATGGAGTTGAGTAAAATAGCTGACCATGGAGGCAAAAGTTAGATGCCATCATGCATAGGATGAATAGCGGGAAAAGAAAAATACACACTGCTCATGAAATAGGAGCGGTGGAAAGAGAACATATGAGAAGAAGTGTTGAAGTACCAACAGAAGAAGATTCTTATGGTGTTGAGGAGGTTAAGTACGTGAATGAACCAAGAAATTACCATTTCAAGCCAAATCCTAACCTACCCACACATTCTGATCAATATTTGAGGAACCGCGAAATTTCTCCTTATGGTGGAGAGGGCGTGAGCTGAGGCATGGACGAGAATCCTGTGAGGGATATCGGCCCGGCCGCTGAGTTCCGGCGAGCGGCATCAAGGGGGTGAGAAGGCGGGAATGACTATCGGGATCGTGGAGGACTCGGCCATTTGAAAAGAGAACAAATCTTTGCTGAGTTCATGAGACAACAAAGAGACTTATACACTTCCATGAAACAGCTAATGTCCCGACTTGGAAGCTTTTAAGTCGACCTTTCAGTGTTAAGAAGAATACAAGTGCCTCGTTGAAAAACTTGGAGACACAAGTAGGGCAGCTGGCCCTGAATATGCCAAATCGAGGCAAAGTACATTCCACCAGTGACACTCAAAAAAGAATCAAGGGCTGCGTAGTGGGTTAGTTAAGAAGTGGGAAAGAAGTGGCAATGTGAAGAAAGAAAGGAAAGAGAAAGAGGCTGAGGGGCAGAATAAAGAAGGGGCTGAAGAAAGGGAGAGGAAGAGCACCTGGGCCCGAGCAGTAGAAAGGAAGTAATGAGCGAAGCTTGAAGGAAGGGTAACGGCTTATACCGCCATGGTGCCATTTCCACGGAAGGCTTTGAGAAGCGGGGAAGAAACGGTTTCTAGATTGGACATTTTCAAGAAAATAGAAATCAATATCTATTCTTGAGGTAATGACAAATGCCTATTTATGAAAAACTACGGAATGCGAAGACGAGAAAAAGGAAGATAAGCGAGGGGAATAGTGAACTGATTTACTACCTGCGTGCGGTTATCAATAGCTCAGCCAATGAAGGACCACAGTAGTTTCACCATTCCACACTCCATAGGGAAATATGAATTCAAAAGGCTTTATGTTGATTACGGTGCCGCTTATTATAAATTTGATGCCTCATCGGTTGTGCAAAGACTTAGTTTGGAGACTTACCCCGGCGTGATTACATTCTTTGAATGGGCGATGAATGATAGCCTGACGAGAAGGTATTCTTGAAGATGTACTTATCAAGGTTGGGAGATTCATCTTTCGATGGATTTTGGTTGTCATGAAGATGGAGGAAGATACTGAGTTCCTTTCTTTGTTAGGAAGACCTTTCTTAGCAAGGAGAAATTTGCCTTAATAGATGTGCGGGTGAATTGACCACTTGGGGTGGGAAATGAAGCGGTGCACTTCAATGTAATAAAGTTTGGAACATCCCAGATGTAGGCGAGAAGTTGTATGGTGGCGAAACAATAGTCTTCAGTCTTGGATTGAATTACGATTGTATTCTTGACATTACATTAATGAAATTGAGATGAATTTTCGATTATCTTGAGTATTGATTGTGAAGCCCGTAGAATTTGTTTAACAAAGAAACAATCTCGAGCATATGCTAATGAAAACAGTCGAGATGAAGTATGCGGCCGAAGCAGAGAAAATTCTTGGCGAGGAAACTAGTGCGAAGGTTAATATTGGAGAATTTGCCCGATCATTTAAATGCAGAGTTCTTAGAACGAGAAAATAGGAAGCCGATCATCATATGATTCGTGTGGCCCGAAGAAACGAATTCTTTGAGATACGAGAAAAAATACAAGGCTATTGCTTGGTCAATTGAGGATCTGAAGGGTATTAGTCCCTCCATTTGCATTCACAAAATATTCTTGAATGATAATCACAAGCCACATTGGCGTGAAGAGAGGTGATTGATGATGAAAGAAGTTGAAAAGAAGTTAAGAATGGTTAAATGTAGGTTTATATATTCTATATCGGATGGTTCTTGGGTGAGCCCGGTGTGGTTCCCAAGAAGGAGTGGATTCAGCGTGATCGAAATGAAAGAGATGAGGCGATTCCTACGAGCTGTGACCAAGGGATGGAGGTGTGTATTGACTACATAAAAGCGGGAATCTTGCAACAAGAGGATGTTTCCCTTGCCTTTCATTGATCGAATCTTTGGATAGATTGGCGAGGACACCCCTCACTTTGTTTTATTGATGGATGCACTCTGGATATAACCAAATTACCATTGCACTTTGAGGATCTCAGGGAGAAAACCACTTTTACATGCCCATTTGGTACTTTTTCTTTTAGGGTGGTTTGTGTAATGCTCGTACCTTAAAGATGCATGATGTACATATTTTCTAATTTAAGCGAGAAGAAGTTATGGGAGTGTTGAATTAGATTTTACGGTGTATGGATCTAGTTTTTGAATAGTGCTGCATAGCAGGGACCAGTACTTGAAAGGTGCGAGGATAAGAATCATAGCTACGAATTGGGAAAAATGCCATTTTATAGTTCTGAGAAGGAATTGTCTTAGGGCACATGATTTAACGACGGGGCTAAATTAGACGAAAAAGTTTCAATTATAAGAATTTAATGCCACCCGCTACGATCGAAACGGAAGGGTTTCTTAGAAATCTTTGGATTTTACGGAGATTTCAGGAGATTTCTCAAAATTGCTAGACGATACCTTGATTGGAAAGGATACTAAGTTCTATTTTGATGTGGAATCACTGCGGAATTCTTTTGAAGAATCAAATCCATACTAGTTGAAAAACTCCCGTCATGGAAAACGGGTTATCATGAGAGAATTTGGGGGCAGCAGTGATGCGTTGATTTTTTGCTTTGGGTACATGTATTAGGGCAGAAAGGCGAAAAAAGTGTTCAGATATATATTATATAACAGGGCTTCCAACAAGCTCGGGAAGACTATTCTACTCTCCCGAAAGAGATCTTGGCAATAGTATTTGCGCATGTGAAAAATTTAGGCCACATTTTGGATCGATGTTATGCCTCACCCAGATCATCACGGCAATTAAGTATCGATGGCAAAAGAAAGCCAGCGGCGTCGGTGTTATTGTTATTCAGAAATTATTTAGAAATAAAGACAAGAAGGTTGTGACAAAATGTGATGATCACTTGTCAAGAGTTAGCTTGTGTACTGAAGAAGAAAGAGAAATAGCAGAAAACTTTCCGGATGAAGCGTTTATTCCGGCGTATCACTCCGATCCCCTTGGTATCTCGATATTGTGAACTTCTTATCTTGTGGAATTATGCCACGAGGAATTCAGCTACCATTAGAAAAAAAAAGCTGACCTTCCAGATACCATCTGGATGACCCATTACTTTAAGAGGGGCGTCGATTATAAATGTATGCGAAGTTGAGTAAAACAAGATTTCTGAAATGTCATAGAAACATGTGGAGGGACGGGCATAGGAGAAAAACAATCCACAAAATTCTCGGCCCGGATTTCTTTGGCTACTATTTTCAGGAATTTGTTTTGAATCGGTGAGATTGTGTGATCAATGCTAAGAAGGGAAAATATCGGCTGAAGGCATGAAATGCCTGCAGTATCCTAATAGTGGTCTGATTGTTTGATGTATAGGGGAATGGATTTTATGGGGCCTTTTCCGGCTTCATTTGGAAATATACATACTCCTATTTATTAGTTATGTATCAAAATGGGTTAGGCTGAAGCTTGTCCCAGAGAATGATGCTAATCTGATTATTAGGATTTTACAAAGAAATATTCTCGTGATTTGGGACACACACAGAACTATAATCGATGATGGAGAGAGCCATTTGCCAAATAGGTGTTTGACAAACTCATGGCGAGATATAGTATCAAACACATTATAGGCACAGCTTATCATCCTCGAAACAAATGGCGATGAGATTTCTAACGAGGGTTAAAGAAAATTCTTAGAAAAAATTGTAAGTTCCGGCATAAGAATTGTGAGTCTTTGGAGCTTGATGAGTAACTGGGCATCTGGGGCCTTTTAAAACTCCCATTGGAATATCCCCCATACATACTTGTCTTTGGAAAATCTTGTCACCTACCTCTTAGGCTAGAATATAAAGCTATGTGGAGCCTGTCAAAGCTAAATTTTGATTTCAAGGTTGCTAAAGAAGAGAGGCTACTCTATTCGTGGATTATGGAAGAGTTGAGGAATGAAGCCTATGATAGTGCGAAATCTCTGAAGATAAAACAAAAAAATGGCATGATCAACGAATTTTTGAGAGGAATTCCAAGCGGGATCGGGTCCTGCTGTTGACTCGGACTAAGACTCTTTCGAGCTTAAATCGAATGGAGTGGACCATATATAGTAGTATCAAGCACACAATTTGAGGCAGTGACACTTAGAACCAGCAATCATGAGGAATTCAAAGTTAATGGTCAGAGATTAAAGCACTACCTTGGGAGAAGGAAATTGGAAGAATGACTCTTTGTTCTGAATGAGAAAAATTGAAGAAACAGAACAATGGCAACAACAAGTCCAGCTAAAGACTAAAAATTGAGCAGCTTTGTGGAAGGCAATCCACAACAGTTTGTTTAAGTTTTCTTGTTATGGACTATAATTTTTGTGTTTAAAATTCTGTAGCTTTGTGTAATTCGATTCATATTTGATTGAAGAGTAGAGTAAATATTTTTGTTAGTTTGCGGAATGATAAGAAAAGATTTGCAAAGGAGGAGCATCAATCTAAACTTAATCTGCATCGAAACAAAAGGCGTTACTCTTCTTGATTTTATTTAAATTTGTCGATATATTTGCTGATTGAAAGTTTGGGGAGATTTTATTTTGTTACGGTGCTTAAATTTTGAATATGATGCATAGTAGAAGATTTTATTAGATGTTGCATGATGAGATTGAATTGAGTTGTAAGTTGTCTGATTAGTTTGAATAAATTTAAATTCTTGTGAATTTAATTGTTTAGGGAGACTAAAAAATTTTTCCTAGTATAACATTAATCCAAAGGTTACGGTAGAATCTTTGGATGTGGAAGACGATAAAATAGAAATAGTAGGTCGTGACATCAAGTCCCATGTCGTGACCATTTCGAATTACATGACAAAATCCACGAAGTTGCGACTAGAATAATCCAAAATTCAATAAAAGTAGGTTTTTAAAACCTTTCATTTTGGGTATTCCAGCTTTAAAAATAGGATTCCTTGAAAATAAAATCATCAATTAAAAGGCTTAAAAATTTGATGAAGTGAAATAAATTGAGCCAAAAGTCCAGTCCAATTTCAAAGTCAGTCAATTTCATCCTGCTCCCTTCGGTTTTGCATCATTCATTTCAAAACCTAAAATAAATTGTTATTAATGCGAGAAACGAAACCCCGATGTCTTGAAGTTAAGCGGGTGGTTTATTACGCTCGATTTCAAGAGAATAATTCGAGAGAATTTAATAACTCCAAGATAAAACGATCAAAATTCCTCACAAAATTCCCAAAACCTCTATTGGAAATAGCAAAGAATATATAACTCCGAGAACTTCATTTAATTCATTCATCGGAAATGTAAAGAAAGAATAAAGAGCCTTGAAGTTCCCAAGAGACGTAAAATCACTATAAAAGGATGAGAAAACAAAGGAAAAACAAACAAAGAAAATGAAAAGAAAGGAGAATGAGAGGAAGAGAAGAGTTCTAAGGCTGCAAACACAGAGTTTATGGAATGAATGGAGTCGGAAAACAAACCAATTCCATTCATTATTCCATAAAACGCTGTGTAATCAAGAGAGTGGATGATGGGAAGGGAATTGGAAGAAGGGTTAATTAGAACCCATCATCCATAGAAGCTCCAAAGAAAAAGGAAGGAAGGGCGCCAATTTGTTGAATGACCTTATTAACAGCCGAATCACTCCGGCGCGAGTTCAAGGTCTGGTGAACCAAATGGAGCAGAAGCTACAACCTTTAGAGGGAAGATATGGGCTTTAGATCAATAAACTGGATTTTCTCTAATTTAGTTTATAGTCTTATTTGTAGGAAGCGGATTGTACAATATCGAAATGTCTTGATATTTAGAGATAAAATTCTTGTTGACTTACAAATTTAGTTGTTTGAGTTCGAATTGATATGCGAATTTTGTGTTTAAGTAAATTCTTGTTTAGCATCAAAGAATAAATGCCTTGTTTGTACCAGGAGCAAATAAATAATTATGTTCTTTCCCAAGAACAAAATTGCAGGAAAAATAAAGGCTAGATTAGTAAACTGGAAATTAGGAGTTGCAGCCTGCATTGTTTAAATTCGGTTTAGATTGCAAAAATTGGAAAAATGGTTATTGCTGATGGAACAAAGTACTTTGTTGAAATAATGTAAGTAGACAGTGAATAAGTACAAGTCTTGAAGAAATAATACACTTGGGTCAATAAAACTCATGAAACTTTGAGAGGAATTAGGAACATCTTCTGGGAAATTCAGGATTGAGAGTCCATAGTCCTAGAACTTGTTCGATTATTGATTGAGGCGAAATCTTAGGTAAAAACAACAACCAGTGATAAAGGCCATCCTTGGCGGTTGAGCTTTCTAAACTACCCTCAATATATGCTAAAACATATTCCATAGTTCCTTGATTTGAAATTTAAATAAGCCTTATTTCCTCGATAAACGACAAGCGAAAACCAAAATTTCCTTCCTTCTGACAAAATCCTGTATGAGCCCAATTATCCGGTTTCCGATTATAGAAAAAGTCTTGTATAGAAAGAAACAAGTTTGGGAAAATATTTCCAAATGTTACAAGGTATGAGTGAAGAAATAAGAAAGCGAGAAATTAATGAAAGGAATAGGATTTTGTCTTGTGGCTGTTCCCATGTGAGCAATTAAGCTCGTAGGGAGTGTTTTAACATCTAGTACCCTAATACCAGGTATGGAGTTGCTAGCCAAAGTTCTCTAAGAGTAATGGAAAGCCTAAGAAGACAAAACATTGCACTATTCCCAACTAACCTTAGAAGAGCAGTTTTAAGAGTTAGAAACAAGACGCTGAATAAAGTGCATATAGAAATTAAAATTCCATGAAAAGAATTAAAGAAGATGAATCAGGTCAAGAATGGGGAGAATCAACAAGCACAAAGAAGCAAAAGGGTGAAAGTGAAATGGGAAGACTAGAGTGGAAGAAAGGTGGAAACTAGGTGATTTGCAACTTACATTTTCCCATTATCTACTCAATTACCTAAGCCCAACATTACAAGCCTTAAAGACCTCATTGATCTTGAAGGTTAAATTTACCTACATTAGTGAAGTCAATAAATAACAGAAAAACAAGCCTATGAGACTTTGACCAATGAGTCTAAGGAACTCCCAAAGATTAACTAAATTCAACATGAAGATGAAAAGTTGAGGCCTATGACCACACACGAAGCAGACTTGTTGAATAGCTTTTGTTTAAATACGTATTTCATCGAAATTTGATAGAAATTGTACCATTTCTTATTCTTGAATCGAGCGAAATTTAAATGATCTTTGGTATCTCTTATTTCAGTTAAGAAGGTGGAATGAGAAGGCGTAATTATGGATCAGAAAAATTTCCCAAATTTTTTTTAATCGTATATGTTTGAGGACAAACAATTCTTTCTTTTCTTTGCTTGGGGACAAGCAAAATTTTAAGTTTGGGGGAATTTGATGAGTCCAAAAACTCATTAGATTTTAATCCATTTTTCTGAGCATATTATAAGATAAATGTTGATTTGTATGCAGAAATGTGGATATTTTACTAAAATCTCAGCAAAAACCAGAAGAGACCAGCCTACAAGCAGAATTGAAGTCGCAACTGGAAATCGGAGTCGCGACCAGGATGACCAAGACAACAAAAGAGGTCGCGACATCACGCGTGTCGCGGCGCCAGTGAATATGGCGGGGTCAGCGCTCACTGCGATGTTGCGGCGATGGATTGATATTGAAGCCTGAGAGGTCTTTTCAAAGAGCGAAATTGCAACTAGTTTTTAAATGAAGAGCACCATTTGAGGTCGCGACATACGGTTGGTCGCGACATAAAGAGGCGGAGTCCCAGTAAAGAAGGCGAAGTTGCGACCATTTATTAATCAAGGACCCTGGCTTGATGTAGCGACCACTCCCTTAGATGAGCACGGCAGTGGCGAAGAAGTGAAATTCGTGACATCACCTTGAAGTGTGACACGGAATAAAGGTGGGAAGGATAAAAATTAGTTGCAACAAAGAACTGAAGTTGCGACAGAAGAAAATAAATGGACAGCAAAAGAGGTAGCGACATCACCTTGAGGTCGCGACATTAAATTGAAACCTTTGAAGGTAGAAGATCACCAACACAATCGAGACCCAGAAATCAAAGTCACAACATGAAGTCATCCTATAAACGAAGGTAATTACGCAACCTAAAAATAAAATTCGCCTTTCGGAAGCAACGGGGAGGGAAGAAAGACAACGATGTCGCGGCGTGAAATTGTGGTCGCGACATCAACCTTGGAAGAAATAACGAGGCAAATAAGGTCGCGGCCGCAAAGCGATGTAGCGACCAATTTTATCCATCTGGCGACAAGGAATCACGGTTGCAATAGAAGAAAGAAATCGCTATTGAGCAAAAACTGACCCAGAAAATCCATGTCGTGACATCAAATTGAGGTCGCGACATAGGACTGATATTTGGGCTTTCTTTAGAATTCCACTACAGAACTTTGAAGTTCGATTTAACTCTTTTTGACAGTATAAATAGACAATGTTAGAATAGAAAAAGAGGCTTCCGTCTTCACTACCCAGAAAAAGGGGAAAGGAGAGGAACTCAGTGTATAGTTAATAGTAGATTTTTATTTTATTTTATTTTGGTTAATTTATTTTATGGATTTAATCTGCTTGAAGCGTGCGAAGCAGAGGTGGAGCTGTAGTTTTATTTATGTTATTTTCTTTCTAAAATTACTGCCTTAAAATTTATGAAATCTAGACAAATTTATGGAATTCATTTCTTCTCAGTTTTATTGCAATTATAGTGGTTGTACATGATCGGTACTCCATTTCTTAATTACTTAATCACGATGTCAGACGCGACTCTTAAGTTGTTACATTTAGATTCTGATCTTTCTGCATAAATTTGGAGAACTTATTTGGGTTGGTTACTTATTTAGTGTCGTTTTGAATTGATAAGTTCAATGAAAGTGCGAATACCGAGTTGAGGAATGTATCTTGCTCACAATATCGGGATGCCCTACTGCGTGGCCACGAGAGACGGAATTCTGAGTTTGAGGCATTCTTTGCAGGTATGCTAGACTACCATTGTGGCTTCTTGAGCTTTGAAAGTTCATTTTGATAAATCCCCCATTCGTTCATAATTGAAGTTGGAGGGGAGTATTTAACAATATAAATGATCAGAGAGTTCACCTTAATCTAAAAGCAAGTTCTTAACCTCGTGTTAACTGAGATCTAATCAAGAGGAAAAAGCATTGATAGATCGGAGATTGAGCCACCTTTTAAGTGGTAGAAACTTTGAAAATCTGAGAAGGAAATGCAAAGATCACACATTGTCAACAAGAAATGGAGTGTGAAGGTATTGAGAAGAAAATACTCGGAACTTGTAAGAGGATTGGAATACAAGTAATTGGTTTGATCTTGTCTTGAGAGAAGCAGGGTATCCAACCGAGTGAATATGGAGAAATCGATTCAAAATTTAGGAAATCTTGGACAAATCGAGATCCATATACGAAAGCAGGCAATGTATTTTAGTGTAAAGATTGACATTTCATTGTAATTCAATGATAGTTTACGTTTCTCTGAGGCGATTGATCAGTATCTTATTTTAATTTATTTTTATTCATTTACTTGTATTTTATTTTAGTTTGCTAATATTCAATAGTTTAGGATCTTTAATTTTTTTGTTGTTTAGATAAAACTTTCATTATGTGTACTTAGTCCAAATAGTATGGAATTTTAGTAGTTGGAGTAGTTGATCTTTAATTCGTTGCCAATCTCTGTGGGAGTGATACCTGGACTTACATTCAAATTTTACTACTTGTATGACACATGCCTTGCGGTGCCATAGAACTGAACCATTTTTAAAATGTGAACATCGAGAAAAGTTATTTTATTAAGCAAATTTATCCAGTGACATGGATGCGAGAAGTGTAAGGCTCTTGTAATTATGTTAATTTGAGGGTTTTAGTCTATATAGAAAAAAAGGCAAACAATTTTGAAGTCTGATGTCAAAATCCCAGTGAGGCAGAAGCTAGGTCCTAATAGCATAGTGAAAGTAAGCAGGCGAGGAAGTGAAGTCGCGGCACGAGGAACAGAAGGTTGCGACCAAAAATACGAAAGCTTCGGCGATAGGCGTTGCGACAAAGGGAAAGAGTTGCAGGATAGAAGGAACATTGAGGAAGAATCGAGGTCGCGACACGAATTGAGCTGTGACGCCCGATTGAAGATGGCGCGGTGTGACATAAACTTGAGGTAGCGGCGTTGATGCATTGATGAAGCCACGGATGAGGTCTGCGGGAAAGTGGTTGCAACCATTTTTAAATGAAGAACTCCACTCGAGGTCACGGCGCTATTGAGGTCGTGATATAAAACTGAGCCAATCGAAGTCCTTGCCAAGAAAATTGAGGTTGCGACCAACCTATTGGTCAAGGACCCCAAAAGGAGGTCGCGACCAATAATTAGTCGCGACCTGAAGAAGTACTGAGTAGTAAAAATTAAGGTCGCAACTACATTTAAGCAACTGTGACAAAATGCAACTAGAAAAAGAGCAACCATAAGGTCGCGACACCATTTTGTGGTTGCGACTTGAAATAGAGACTGGAGAAAGGAAAATGGTTGCAATAAAAGAATAGGGGTTGCGACTAGAAGGAAGGCAAGGAATGTTAATTGAGGTCGCGACACAGTTTTCGATCATGACTAATTAGGGTACTAATGAAGATAGAAGGTTGCCATAGTATTATTTGGTATCGCGACTAAGTACATGTAACTGAGACAAAGACAAGGGGTCGGCAAGGTAACAAAGAGGTCGCGACTTGCTTTTGAGGTCGCGACCAGGAAAGCGGTGATAAGAAAAATTACTTAGTCACGACTAAAACCAAGGTCGTGACCTTGAGGAATCTGCGATGGGAAGGAAAGAGGAGTCACGACATGGAACTATAGTGTGACATCAATTTTTGAAAACAAGCGAGCTATAGTTCTTGTTATAATTGATGTCGTGACCACTAATCAAAGCAGCTGCAAGGAACCAAGTCGCAACTGAAGTTATCAGATCGCAACTGAATGAGTGCAAATGAGAGAAATCCAGGTCGCGACATCAGTTTGAGGTTGCGACATGAGACAATAGATTGGGCTTTCTCTTTAGTAAAATCCACCTGAAGCTTTTTGAATTAGGCCCATTTTCTTTTGACAGTTATAAATAGACTTTTATTTTCTTTTCTTTTTCTGGATCTGAACCAAGGACTCACTGTGTAGAAACGATGAAGTTGGATTTAATTTTGATTTTCTCTTACCATGCGCTAAAATTAATGGAGTACGGACAAATTTAAGGTGTTGGTTTAGTTTCTTACAATTACGATGGGTATACTGATCAAATGATCCATTGTTGATTATGTCACGGTATTGAAAGCGGCTTCACTAGATTGGATTCTGGGTTGGATTACAATCTTACGCATCATTCGAGAGAAATACTTGGATTGGAATTTATTTGATTGATATTTGTTATTGAATGACCGAGTTCCCGATAGTAGCACATTATACCATTTCAGAATTGATTACGCTCCACAATTTCAGGATGCCCTACGTGTGACATAGAGATGGAGATTCACGAGTTGGGAACATTCCACTTGTATGGGTATGATGAGCTACCATTGGCGAATTACTAAGATTTGAAAGTTCACCTCTATAAATTGCCTTTTCACTGTATAATTGATGTTGGAGGAACATTTATCAATGTAAATGTCAGAGACTTCGCATGTCGAGGGGAAGTTCTTGACGATGATTAGTAAGCTAATCGAGGAAGGGAAGAACCATCAGTTTAAGGATGAGTCATCAATTGAGTTGTAGAAGTTTGTAGTGATCTGCAAGGGAGCGAAATCTGCATTCTCGAGGAAATGGGTGTGAAGTATTGAGAAAGAAAATACCTAGATCTTGCGAGAAGGTCGAATACAAGTAGTTGATTAGATCCTTGTCTTTGAAAGCAGGACCTCTAACCTAGTGAATATGGAGAAATCGATTGCATATTAAGGCATCTTGGACAAATCCATCCAACAACGAGCAGTAATGCATATTAATGCAGGAATTAGCGGTTTCACAGTATCTCCTTAATAGTGTTCATTTCTCATGGAAAGCCCAGTTCGATCCGGAATATTTGTTCGTTATTTTATTTTATTTGATATTATTTTCTTTGTGTGATTGTTTGTAACATTTAAATTCCTTTTATATATATTCCTATGTATCGTCTAGAGCCCCATTATCTTCTAGATTAAACCATCCTTTATTCACTCGAGAAGTTCAAATAGTGTGGACCTTAAGTAGTTAGGGTAGTTGATTTCAAATTCTTGGCTGTCAATCTACGTGGGAATGATATACGGACTTACATCCATTTTACTACTTGTATGATCTGTGCGCTTAGTGTCTTAGATTAAACCATTTTCAAATAAACAATATAAAAATGAATTTTCTCAGTTATATCAGTAATTCAAAATAGACGAAGATGCAAGAGAATTATAAGGCTCTTGTAAATATGTTAATTTGAAGGTTTTAGTCACTATATATCTGGGCAAACAACAAGTCCCTCCTCGAGTCCCATTTGCATCAGCCAAACAAGCTCTCCCCGATCCACCACGTCTTACAGGATCTGGGGTATGCTGGCATGGAGACATGGAATGCCTCATGGACACGATCGAAACTCGTGACGTTCTTAATCGATGCTGCGACAATGCCCACCCTCTCGAGGATCCCGAAGGGCTGATAAACCTCGACGATAGCTTTCCACGAAACTGCTAGAGATGGAGCCCTCCCGTCTTAGGCGTACCTTGAAGACATGGTCACCCCCCTCAAACTCTAAAGGTCGTCATCATCTATTGGCGTAACTCTTCTTTCGACTTTGGCGTGAAAGGCGCTTAAAATGCTCCAGCTCCACTTTCTCCGAGGTGTCTCTAATCAAATTCAAACCCATGGTGGATCTTTCTCCCACCTCTATCCAACAAATCGGAGATCGGAATGGCCTCCCATACAAAGCATCTTAAGGTGCCATCTGTATACTCATCTGGTAACTATTGTTGTAGGCGAATTCCACTAAGGGCAAGTGTTCCTCCCAGCTACCCTTAAGATCTAAGACACGTAAGTAGCATGTCCTCTAAGTAGTGGTCCTCTCCTAGCCCGCCATCATGCGTGGATGAAAAACGATGCTCATCATCAACTGTGTACCATGGTCCTCTAGAAGCTCTTCCAAAAGTGAGCTGTAAACCTGGGATCTATGTCTAATACAATAGAGACTTGCACTCCATGTAGTCGGATTTCTTCTAGTATATATAACCTCTGGGAATTCCTACAGTGTGAAGGTCATGCGCCTGTTAGAAAATGTCTCTTGGAAACTTAGTGAGTCGGGTCCACTATCACCCATACCATATCATGCCTCCGCGATGTCCGTGGAAAGTGGGTCACAAAGTCCATCGTGATGTGCTCCCATTTCTACTTGGCTACTTCCAATGGCTGAAGTAGTCCTGTTGGCCTTTGATGCTCAGCTTTTATCTGACGACACGTGAGACATCGTTGAATAAAATCTCCCCAACATATTAAACCCCCGTCCCAGCTCGATAATATTGGCGGCGAATCATGGTACATCTTCTTGCCACCCCAGATGCATAGAAAATTGAAACTCCACGAGGATCTCCTCTCTCGGATCTCTGTTGGTGAGGGACTCTGACTAGATCCCTATATCGAGAGACTACCATGCGTAGTGACCTTGCCTTAGTTTGTACTGTTGTGCACGGTCCATGATGGACACTATATCTGCCTCCTCCCCCTAGGACTCAATCCTCTGTTTGAATGGGGAGCGTGGCCTGGCTCAAAACACCTACCAGGCATGACACGTTTATCTTTGTAAGGTTGAACTATCCCTGCTATCTCGAGCATACGCCACTCTTGGAAGCTACACTAGCCGATTACTCCTTGCCGGCTTGTTTGAGTGCATCAACCGCCACGTTGCCTTACGGGGATGGTAGTGCAAAGTGAAGTCCATAATCCTCCGGATACTCCATCATCTGCATTTGCCTCATGTTGAGGTCGGGTTGTGTGAATATACTTAGGACTTTGTGGTATGAGATACACTCCAAGCGCTCCTTTGTATAGGTAGTGGCGCCTGATCTTTTTGGGCAAAGACTATGGTCAGCAGCTCCATGTGTCACGCTATATTGGGGGTAATTACGCTCGTGATTCTTCAATTGTTCGGAACCATAAGCTACCACCCCTTCGGATGCATCGAGCGCATCGGTCAGATCCTTTACAGGGCATCCTGATACCTTTGTCATGTACCTCTGTCCCCTTTTAGGACATCGGGATGGGGAGTTGAAGTAGGCGCTCAGCACTGATTCTGGAATGCGCCGCATGGTCGTTCCATTCAACTTGACCTCATTTGAGTCAACGCCTTGCTCCTTCACGATGCGACTAATTGGAAGCAATCCTCGATAAACCACCCGATACCACCTTAATCCAAGAAACTGCGTATATCGAAGACTGACCTCGGCCTCTCCCAACTCATAACAACCTCAACCTTCTCAGGGCCTACTAACACACCTGAAGTTGACACGACGTGTCCCAAGAATATCACCTCAGCAAGCCAAAACTTGCACTTGTTGAACTTGGCATACAACTTATGGTCTCGAACCTAGAGAGAGCGACCCTCGAGATGACAATGCCCATGCTCCTCCTCGGACTTGGGTAGATCAAAGACTCTCATCGACAAAGAACTGTGAACTGATCAGAAGGAATGGGGGTTGGAATACCCACTATCATTAGGATCCATGCATGTTATTGAGTGTTCGTCAATCTGAGAGGGCATCCTTTGTGAACTTGAAATGCCCATCTGACGTCTAAACCATCTTGAGGATCTTCGACCTCTAGCACTCTCAATTCAGTGGTAACTTTATGCGAGATCCCATCTTGAAGTAGACCGCCTAAGTGAATCAAATAAATCATCGATCCTCGGTAAAGGATATCGATTCTTGGTAAATAACCCTATTCAAGCTGTCATTAATCGAGCTACGTCGAAGGGGTCATATATCTTTCTTCTTAACCAAACAATACGGAGTGCCCCATGGTGAAGTGCTGCCCAGTGCAATAGACCCCCTTGTCTAAAAATTCACGCATACGGACCTTGAGTTCACTTGACTCATTAGGTGCCATCTATGTGGAGTCATAGAAATGGCGCGTGTTAGGGTGTAGATTGATACGAGTCTACACTCCCTCACGAGAGGCGTCACGGTAACTCATCGGGGAAAAACATCCTCGTACTCACAAACCACCCGGAGTAGGCTCAAATGCAGTCACCTCATTCTCGAGTAGGCTTTCGGCCCGACCCTATCATTGTCCTGCCATCTAGAATCGTAGCGGCAAGGTGAAAGCATCATGCTCACCCTTGAAGTATAACACAACCACCATCCATTATAAACGTTAATCTTCCTACTATCACAATCCCGATACAACCGATGTAAATCAACCAATCCATGCCAAGAAGAATGACATCAAGAGTTTGACATGTCCATCACCCGAAGGTCTCTTGTGAGAAAGTCCACGAGATCTCTAATTCCTGACCCTCGACATATCTGATCAATCCTCACCCTAGTCCCTAAGGGAGATTCACGTACAACGACTCTCTTCTAAGGGTTCAACCTGGCTCAAAGCAGTCACATAAAGATAAAATAAATAAATAAATGAGATGCACCAGAATCAAATAATACTCTTACCCATAGGCACGAGAGTAAAAACATACTGAGATAAGTATTGGTTTTGCCATCTCGATTCTTCGCAGTGTAATGGCACCAGACACTTGCCCCCTGGGTCCACTGATCCACGGCACATGGGCCACATGTCATAAAGCCCCAACCCATGGTACGGCCCCTGGCTGTGACTGGTAGGTGCCTGCCACACCACGGTGGTACCTATTCCCACCCCAGCCCGTCTTGGGGTGAGGAGGAACAATACTACATTTGTGCATGTCCCGTGATGGTGGGACTAAGGGGTCCCTTGGCCGGGATCCACGCCTCTACGAGACAATCCCAGGTACGATATGTCTGGGTTGATGGAATGGAGACATGTCACACCTTACATTTGGCTAAAAGCTTCGATGTATAGCCTTAGCCTTGATAGCCGTGGCCTTGTCCCTGAAACCCTCTTGAACTGGAAGCCTTCAGCTTCTTTCCCGAACTAGAAGAAGGCTGGCCCTCTTTCCTCTTATCACCAGCACCTGCATCGTCTATCTCTCTCTCTTTATGGCCATAGTCGTCCTCACCCACGAGTCCGTATCATAGGAGGAATCCGTAATCTTGCCCGGATGGAACTTGACTTTAGACCATCCTCAAATTTACGCACCTTGGCCATATACATGGCCATGTAGTCATCGAAGCGTGCCAACTCGATGAAACTTGGCCACGTATTGGCTCTGATCATGTTCCTTACATACTTGATTCGAGAACCTCGAGGCCAACTACATGTCTTCTTGATCTGAGGAAAAACTTACCCATGAAGAGCTCTTTGAACTCTCCCCATGTCATCATCTCAGGATCCCTCTAGACCCTAACCCAATCCCACCATATTTGGGATTCACCTTCTAGCTTAAACGTAGCTAGTTTGATCCTTGTGGTATTGGAGGTAACCTCCGTGGCCTCCAAATTCCTCTCGACTTACCGGAACCAATGGTCGGCTTCCATCGGATCCCCTCCTCCCCTAAATGTTGGGGGATGATGTGCCATGAACCTTTGGAGGTTATTCGGACTCCCCTGACCTCTAGCTGCACTAGCCTGTGCAAAATTGGTAAATGCAACGCCCATGGCCTCCATAAAGGCTGTGGCCTGTTAATAAAAAATGGGCGACGGTGACTATCGCCTCGTGGACGCCCTCTACATCCTCGTCCTTGACTTTCCATCTACACATGTCAAATGGGAACATAATTATTAAGTTCCTATCTCTGTCTAACTAGTAGTGCATATGCCAACCACTAATAGACTATGTCATCATGAGCTTCGTTGTTCATCCCTTTTCCTTAGTGGTGCAATTGACAGCCCGCAATACATTTCAATTTAATTCCCAATTATTATATCCATTTTTTAGAACCCAAGTGTTATGTTTCTAACCTTAGTGTTCCATATCACAAATCAACCATGTATAATTCATTTTAATTTATAACATATGACACATGTTCATTCATCAAAGTGCACAATGAATGCATGATCTAACCGTACCATAAGTCTTAGGCATTTGTATACGCTTTGATACAGTATGGCCTTGATTTTAGGGTTTTATTTTATTTTATTTTATTTTATTTTATTTTTTATTAGTGTCCGTGAACAGTGCTCATGAATAGGGACTCAAACGGTCTTAGACATAGTGCCTTTATTCTTGGTCTGTCAAGTGCCTCTGTTTGCGCCCCATGCTATCTTGTGTGGTCTTGATTGTAATAAACTAGATGCACCTATTCATTACTTTAGGGGCGCTCTCTGTCAGTTAGAAAAGCGCCAGGCCAGCCCAACCCCAAGCCTGTCGTGACCACGAGCTTTGTCGCGACCTTGCGAGGAATTCAGACAAAGCTCTATTGAAGAGAGAGGGAGTACACGTCGGCGTGGGCTTTGAGGAGATTACGTCTCGTGCGCACACACACACCTGTCGTGGGCGCCGCTGCGTGCACTACGCCTTTGTCGTGGCGTTTGGTGCGAGACTCTTCTCACCACACCTGATACGACGCAATTTTCTTTGTGACATAGTCCTCCAGTCTTGCCCACATCCTGTCGCGACACAGGGCTAAAGGGACTATGTTGCAACAGCGAAAGCCTTTGTCGCGACGAGTCACCCGATCCGAAGCCGAAACCACTATTCACGACACGAAAACTTCTGTAGCCAGCGACATGGGGCTAAAATATCTCTATCGCGACACAAAAAGTCTTTGCCATGGCCACTATATATCCCGGTTTGCACGATATCCTGCCAGCGACAGGGACTCCCGCGCCCGTGACATAGGGCCAAAAGCTCGCATCACGCCGCATACTGTTACGCTATTCCGCTGTGGCTTATTGACCCAGTACACATACGCGTTGTGCACAAGGCCATGTCGGTAGTGCGGCTTCCCCGGACCTTGGCGACCACGGGAAGACCATGTTGCAACCACGAGTTTTGAAGTGCTTTCTTTATCACGACGAGAAAACTCTATGTCGCGACACAAAGTAAAGGAAATGGGCGGTAAAGTGCCTTTTAATCTGCACTTCTTGCTTTGTTACCCGATTTCTTTGTCATTTCCTCACTTTCTACATTTATCAACACTTTGCATACATTCTAAAATCTAGGAAAACATTGTTACTGAACTAAACATGTTCAAAAATAAGTTTTTATTACAAACTTCTTAATTTACATGATCAAAACTGGATATTTTGTCTAGAATACCACAAAACAAGAAAATAAGCCAAATCTGGCCTTTTTCTCACTAGACCTTAAATGTCTCCACCTCTGGGTGTACGTCCAGCACCTAAAAACAAATTTTCCATGACGAGGTGGCGAATCGTAGGTAAAATCTCCTACAAGGCTACTCCACCTAAGTGCACATGCAGTGCCATGTTCACACATCCACACACATTCAAGTAAAAATATGCATATTTCTAAATGAATGTCTACATACCATGCCACATGTCTCGAGTCCTCACCGAATCCCCCACACATGCATTTTCCATGTATGAAATCAGTTCTTCAAAACAAGAGATTTTTGTTTTTTGAAACTCATTGAACATACTCCGATATCAAATATATGTTAGACTGACCCTACGAAATATAGTTTAGTGGGCGTACTCAAGAGATATATTGGCCGGACAGCTCCCCTAGATATAATCCGATTGGACATGATAAAAATATATTGTTGGACAACCCTCTGATATATTCGCTTGTTCAAAATCCATTTCATGCACTCACCCAGATTCATGCAATGTCAGTACACTGAAATGTTAATGTAATGCTACTTCATGGAGTTCACATATTACATGCATACAGGAACACATGGAATATTTAAAATCATACGTCATACCAAGCACCATGGGCAACTACATCTACTGCATGTAATTCCTACCCATACACAATCCACATTCATGTTTCAAACACACAAATGCTTGACATGTCATTATTGACAATGTCGAGATTTTCGGTCGCAATGAGGGAAGCAACGCAAAAAGAACCTATTTTTCCAGCAAGTGTAAGCTCTTTCCAGCCCACATTTTCCAACTCATATGAACCATATTTGGTCTCTATTTTCTAGTATTTACAACCTGTCCAGGCGCAACACGGACGCGGAAAGAACAGAAAACCCGGTCCTCGCCTGACGGTTTGATCAAAGCTGTTTTTTAAACCGACCTCCGACTCTATTCTGACTCATGGCCATTGAATGGCTCTCGAAATAGGAACCTTAACCAAGGTAGGAAAAGCATGCTTGACAAAAATACCCTAGAATTTCTATAATAATTTTATTATATATTTGAATTTCAAATTAAAATAAACTTAAGGTTTCAGGAAAACTAGATAAATTATTAAAATTGTGAAAAAGTGAAATAGATATATGAGCACGTTTAATATACACTCATCTTTAAAATGAGAAATTAGTTGAACCCAATAAAGCTCAAGTATGAAAATGGCAAATTTGGTTTTTAAAATGGGGACCACACAGGGGTCAAATGATAAGCTTAAATGCTAATGTGAAATAAATGGTAAATGAGGCCTTACAGAAATAGAAGGGCTAAATACAAGCTTTGAGTGAGAAAAGTGGAAAGAAATATGGTTTTAGAGCCCAAACACTTTGTATGAGAGGGGCATCAAGGCTTAAGATCCCATTTGATCTATTGGAAGGGCATTGTGCTAGAAATGTTTTTAGAAAAGAAGGAGTGATGAAGGGAAAGGAAGAAAACCTTGAGGTTTACAGAAGAAGTGATTTTTGAACAGGAAATCATCCCATTCCTTATTTCTAGAGTGATCAAGCATCTTGGGTGAAAAGATTCAAGGGGTTTAAAAGTAAGAACAAATGCTAGATGTCTTTTAAATGATGTTTGGATTTGAAAGAAACCTAATCCCTTTCAAATGGTTTTGCTCATGGTGGTTTAGAGACAATCATGAAATATTATGAGTAATTCCCATATTTGTTTTAAAGATTTGAGTTTTTTGAAAAATCTCCTTAAAGGAGCAAATTGGAAATCTGGGCATATAGGGCTCCTACGCGGCGTGAGGAGCCCATCTGTGGCATCCAGGCACCCATGGTGGCAGGATCACCCTACCGCGACAGGCCGAGACTGAATGGCACCGTCGGGTACCATGACGTGGCCAAGCTCGCCGCGGTGAGGCCTGCCGCGCGAGCTGTTTTATCTTCCCCACAGTGGGAACAGGTACCCACAAGTTTTTGTTTTTTGAACACCTCATTCGTACACTGATGGTTTAAGGACTTCTAATAAATGATTAATAGTTAAATAATGATAAACTAAATTGAAAAACATATGATACCACTTGCATGAGTGGCTGGAAATAGTGGGCTTGTCTCTCTTAACTAAGGCAAGTTCAATAAGGTCATCATTAATTTTCACTTTAAAATGTATAATATTATTTATCCTAGGTAGGCGTGTTTTGTTTTACTGAATGGGAGTGAGGATCCACTGTAACCAGAGGATCAAGGATCGGGAAGGGAAGGAAACTGAGGGGCGAATGAAGCTTAGAGTTTACATTGACCTCTCCTTATTTTCAAGTGTTTGTGGTTTACCAAATAAATCTAAAATGATAATAATATGGAATAAGTACTATCTGAAATGATATTACGAGAAGTGCATATGGATTGAAATGTGATATTTGAAATGTTTGGCGATTAATTGCGTATGGGTGATGATTCAATGATTGCTAACAGACGATGGGTAATTCTTTGGCATCTTGAATCGAGATCGAGTGCTCTGGAACAATAACGTGAGATGCAATGGCGTAATCATGATGATACTAACCATTATTCGCAGTACCCACTTGGCGGGATGCACCAATGTTATCAGTCCATAATAAGTGCATATGACATTTTGGCTGACCGCTGGCGGGATCACCAATCGGCATCCGTCGCGTCGAGAAGACGAAATTGTTAAATATGGCGACACATTACCCGAATGAGCAAAGAATGAGGATTCACGAATGGGACCGGTCATGAATGTGATTATATGAACAAGTGAAAATAACTTTCTTGGCTTTAGTGAGTGTAAATGGGATTTGTAAAACTACATACATCCTTATGGTATATGTTTTGAATCTCATAGTTTGATTTAAGTAAATTGAAAGCATGTGAAAATGCATATTTTGATATGATCAATGATTTGTAAAAAGTGAAAGCATGTAGTAAAATAACATAGTATAATTTTGATATAAAAAGACATGGTTTTATGATGAAGTATGCTGAGTGTTAAATATAAAATTGGAATATGGGAATTGTGGGAACCACTAAACATGAAATGTGGCGTGTAGTTTTGCCTCCATATATGGTTTACAGATAATGAAAGAAGGCAAAGATCAAAGGCGAGTCATAAGAGAAGGATTACGGCGTATGAAGTACTTATCACCCATCATATACATATGACAACTTTTTGACATCTGACATTGCCTTGAACAAAATATTTTAAAACTCACAGACAAATTTGTTTTTTGTATATATCATTTGTAAAAACCTTGATTCACACCATTTTATGATGATTATGCATAAGAATGATTTTTGACACCATTTTGAAATGCTTCCACGTAATTGAAAAAACCCTAAACTAATGACATAAATAAATGTTTTGATAAGATAAATAGAAAATGGTCGGAGTAAATCGAACTTTAGTTTACAGGAAAATCTAGCCTTACGATTGGCGGGGATTACAATTGGCGACACTTTAACAAAAACAACCAAATGAAAAGTAAATCAAAGAAATTAAAATGAGCATCCGGATCCAGTTTCGGATAGGCGATGGGAGCTGGGACCAGAAGGGTTTTCCTGAGGCCACTTGTTGGAAGCCCAGTGACCATTTCTGCCGAACTAAGGAGTGCCTGACTCTCACCTCCCACTTCCCTTTGTTTCCTTTCTCTTTTTCTTTCTTCACTTTCTTCTTCTCTTACTCTCTCTTTGCTTTCCTTTGCCTTCTCCTTTCTTTTCCCTCCCCTCCTTTTCTCTTCCTCCCCACTTGGCCGATTTTGGTCTTGGGGTGTGAGCCCCTCAGTGGGTTTTGACATAGCCATTACTAGGCCATGTGTTTTCCATACTGCTGATCCATCTACTACTACCATGCTCATGCCAGGTAAGCGACGCCGGCTTCCATAGCTGCCAAGTGTCCCATAAAAATCTCAGTGCCACTTTGCACGAACTCTATGCAGTGTCACTTTCCAGTGATTCACGGAATTTGCCTTGAAAGGCATCGTGAAATTCGGTATCTCATAATTCAACAAAAATTAGACTCACACAGTATCGGGTTTCGCTGGGGATAGAACTCCAGCGGCATGATCCGCGTCATCATCTGAGATCTAGAATTTTAAGACCACGGTTGTCGCATGTGGTAACCTGCTCGTTTCGCATTGCAGTTTTCACATACTTTATGGAAGTATCACCATCGATTTTAAACTAAAATAGACTGACATAAGAACACCCTAACCATTTATGTTCTCTCATATTTATTTACTTATTACTAATTTATTTTATTATAGATGAAGCAATGTTTTTTAATTCAAGTAATAAAATTAAAGTGATTTTATTTATACATAACATTTATCATTTATTTAGGGGAAAATATCATTAAAAAAACCGCCCAGACTTTCAGTTTTGCATATTAAGCTTTAACTTTAAAAATAGCATAAAATACCACCCCTAGAAACTTTGATTTTTTTTTTTTTAAGCATGAAGTCTTAACAAAACCTAATCTTTATCAGGTCCCTACTTTACCATTTTGCAATAAAATCAGATTCGGGATCTTGCTTTGTTTTTTGTTTATGATCTCTTTGTGTAACTTGAGTTCATAGTTTATCTCTTTCCCACTTACAGGGGGTCCTCATAACATTCAAATGTCTAGAGCCCTACAAAATGTTGTTCATTTAAAGAACTGTCTACATTATCTTTATTCTATATGAAATAAAAATGATCGAATCAAAATTTCATTGATCCATGACAACACCAAATCATATTTCTATCTTTTAAATTCAATTAATTACTATTGCTATTCGGAGTAGATTAATTTCCTTGATATACAACGATTATGATTATGATTATGAATTCATTATTATTGAGAAGCTGGCATGCATGTACTATATTAGCATTTCGAAAGCAATGGGACTTTGATTTCATGGAGATCTAATAAATGAATTCTATCTTTATTTTAGTATGCAGCAAGTTGCACATAAATAATTGCTTTGGAATGCCTTAGACACATTATCCATAAAGCAGAATGTAGTTAAGATATTAATTTGTTGCAAAACCATAGTTAGAGGAAATGGCCATTATTTGATTCCTTGATAAATAAATAAAAGCCAAAATGGTTGCGCATTGTTTCTTTCACTAATAAAACTTATCCGTTTGTCCTACTTTTCCTTTTTATATATCTTTGATATTTTTCATCATTTGGTTGTTGTTGTTCTTGTAGATGTTCATCAAACTATTATTTTAATCATTGACAGATATGAGGCAGAGATTATAAAAGAGGTTCGCGAAGTTATTATTACAAGATTGAACCATAAGCCTTTATATGTGGGTGACAACATCATTGGAATGGACTTTCATTTGGAGCAATTAAAAGATCAATGATGGCGGAGGATGATGTTTATGGATTTGGTATATCACAGATTAGTAAAGAACTACCATGGCTATTACTATTTATAATGATATCTCGTCTCAATTTGATGGTAGTAGATTTATCATAATTGATGGAGAGACATCCAATAGGGGTCTCCTTGAATTACAAAAGAAACTTCTTCGGGATACCTTAAGGATCAAAGCGTAGAAATCCAAGATCCAAGTGAAGGAATCAATGAGATAAAAAAAATACTTTTCTTAAAGAGTCTAATTGTTCTTGATGGCGTGGATGAAATAGAAACATAATTAATAACATGTGCAAAGCCCTAGGAAAAAATTAGAAAATTTCACAGAAAAAAGAAGGCAAAGCAGTGATTTGTGGATATTCCAGTTGAAAACACATAAATTTTCTATATCTTGGATGGCGAAAGCGGACCTCACGTTGTGGGTTCGCGTCTCCGCGAGGCTGAGTTGTCCTAGCAAATTTTGTTGAATTTGAGGTGTTGAATTTTCGTTTTTCGAACATCAGTGTCGAGGCGTGACACATATTAGGCCATGTGAGTGACACATGGCAGGCCATGTGTGAAAATGCATGTCCTTATAAGACACTTGGCAAGCCATGTGTTAACATGCATGGGTTTTGATTTGTGTATAAATAAGGGGGGAGAGTGTTCTAACCAATTCTTAGAAGGAGAAAAGGAAGGGAAAGAAGAAAGGGAGGAAAGGAGAAAGGGAAAAGAGAAAGAAAGAAGAGAGATAAAAAGAAAGAAAAAAAAGAAAGGAAAAGAGGAAAGAATGAGAGAAAGGAAAAGAGGCGGTGGTTTCTTCCCCTCGAGTTCGATTAACATTTATTTGTGGAACTCGTTGAAACAAGGAGTAAAATCCGAAGGTGATGGCCAGGCTATGCTTGAGAGATAGGGATTCTTCCTACTTTGGTTTATTTCTACCTTTTAGGCAATTGATTTGGGCTGATTTTGGAACCGTGTTGTGCAATGTTAATGGCATGGGACGGGTTTGTAGCCGGTTTAAAGGGCTGCTTCCGGAGCGAATTTGGGTTGAAAATTTGCATACAGGAGTTGCCAAAATGCTCCTGCAACCCTCGGGCACACTATTGCATGGATTGGATCAATAGTGTGGTTCTTGAATACTCTCGACTTGAGGAGGACCATATCTTTCTAAATCCTAAACTTCGATTTGCCACGTTCTTAGACTCTAGGAAGAGCTTTCTTCAGATTAGAATCTAGCCATATACAGAGATTGGCATTTGGTACTCACATCATTGATAAGAGAATTTTGATCATAACACAGTGTACTAATTGCATGGCATGACGGGCTTGTTTGATGAAATGTTGATATGTGTAGCTAAGATATTGACATGTGATGAATTATGTGTAGACATGGCCATTACATATGGCATGTTATGTGAAACTTATTCTATGGACATGTTATGGCCGTAATTTAGCTAGAGGATAAAGTCTTCATTACTTGACTAAGTAATGATTTGTATGTGATGTTGATATATGCTTACATGCTTTGATATTGAAGCATAGAATGAGTTAATCTGGAAATATATGCATGTTTGATATAATTGCCCAAGACGCATTAGTGATTTGCCTATTTGATAAAATTGTCCATATAGCATTCATCATATATGTGACATGGTATAAATAGGCAATGAGATATTGCATTGCATATGCACGAGGACATCGCATTAAATGAGTGTGAATGCATGGTTAATGAATCGACACTGCGTTTGGCGTTTGATTGGGTGGGCTCGGTTAAATGGGACAACATCATGAGTCGCACGGAGTTTATATGAGAATGAAATATGTGTCGAATTGTCGTGAGAAGGGATAGATCCTCCCTCGGGTGAAAAACCTGCTAATTATAATCAGACATAGTCCCCAACGGTGAAAGGTCGTAAGAAGTGTTTAGGTTTACGGGGGAAGCCAGCGGTAGAGGACACCACTAAAACCCAAGCTACCCACAAAAGTATGGATTTGAATATAAAATTATCATTATGATGTATCATCCAAAAATCTTTTGGTTTATAAACAAATGAAATTTGTTTTGAAAATGATCATTGGATGTTATCTAGAATGACAGTTTTTCACACATGGGCTTAGGCGTTGTGTGAGGGAGTCGGTGAGGACTCGGGCACATGGTACATAATGAGTCGCATCTCATGTCATGGCATGGCATGGCATGTAGGATTCCATATAGAATTAGAACGTTCTTGTTGGAATGTGATTGTGAAATGGTGAGTGGCCATTGCATGTGCACTTTGGTGGGGAGTAGCCCTTGTAGAAGGTATTCTCTACTAGGCGTGGCTCACCCTTTATGGGAAAAATATTTCAGGTGCAGGGTAGACATCGATGGACGGTGCTCATCCGAGAAGTCGTAATTGTGAAGAAGGCCGACATGTGGTCTTGATATTCATTTTGTAAATATAATAAAGACAAGAAATAGTTTTTTATATATGTTTGTATAAGAGTCTTTATAATATGAATTATTAAGGACTATTTGTGACACTTAGCCTTAGGTAATATTTTTGAGTATGGTTGAAGGGCTTGATGGGGAATTTTGCTTTACTGCGTGAAATGGTCTCGATTAGATATGAGACATGATAGTGTAATTATCGAGATATCGATATTCCACGGGTATTCCCTCGAGGTTAATGATTAATCAAGCGAGACCCGCAGAAAATTGGGGCGTCACGGCTTGGTATCAAAGCTAGGTATCCCGAATGATACCTAGGCTCGATGGGACGGGTTTAGACCATGCATTCATTGTGCAATTTTTATGAATTCTTTGTGCTGTGATTTGGCCTTACAAAGTTTTGTGATAATGTTACAAGTTGTGTGATAATACGTTACAAATTGTTGAAATATGCGTAATGATTGGATGTGTATAAGCGAAGAACACTAGGGTTAGAATATAACCTTAGAGTGTTCAGAAATTAAATGAAGCATGATAGTTTAAGGAACTGATAATTACTAGTGTTTGGCATTATGCACCACTAAGGAAAAAAAATTCTCAATTTTCTATTTGACACGTGTATATGGAAAGTCGAGGACAGGGACGTAGAGGTCATCCACGGGGCAATAGTCAACCACCACCTATTTTTTACCAACAGGCCTTTATAGAGGCTATGGGCACTGTAATTACCACCATTGCACAAGCTAGTGCGGTGAGGGGTCGGGAGGGAATCGATGCCTCAAAGGTTTAAAGCACATCATCCCCCGACATTTATGAGTAAAAGAAGGGCCAGATGGGGCTACTTTTGTTAGATTCTGAAGGCGAAATATCAATGCGATTGGAACATAAGCCTTGGCGAATTTAAAAATTTATCCATAGCCCACAGGGGATCCACATGCGTTTCATAAAAACCGAAGGAAAGATCGCGAAACTTACCTCTTGTTGATCGATTAAGTCAGGCAGCCCAAGTCTGCGTCTTAGTTTATCCACCGGATCTTCAAAGTCTTGCCTTTACGAGAAGCGACCACCCTCTACAAAAGTATCACCTTTGCAGACAAATAATAAACGATCTTGTTGAATGCTAGTTTGAGTTCGTCTTCTCAAAAGCAAAAATTGGGTTTTTCTTTTCTTTCCTCTACTGTTTTGAATTGTTTTCGGAGTAAAAGGCGACTACTACAAAATATATATGTCTCACATATATATATCTATATAAGTCTATTTAGGGTTTAAGTCAAAAGCAGATTTTATATTATTATATATTTAAAACTCTTAAATAATAACAATTTAAATTCACAAAACATAATACATTCAAGAAGACATAATAGTTTTGCAATTTAAAACTTTCTCAAAATAAATTAAAATTTAAATAAAAATTTAAGGATTCACAAAACATATTATTCAAGACTATATTTCCGTTTCACAAATTTAAACTTTCTCAAAATTAAATTCGAATTTAAATAACTGCAACTAATTATTTATTTACTTAATTTAAAATAATCTCATCATTTTAAATTACTACAGAGAGTGAAAAACCATAACCGTTATTATTTGTTCTTCATGTGTGACCCTATAGGTTCAATTAACATTGGCAGTAGGCCTAAATCACATTTTGATCCTATAAGTCATAAGTGGCCTCTAGAAAGACATTATGACTACCCAAGTTAAATGAAAAGCTCATGATCAGGAATGACCTTAATATAACTAATGACATAATCCTTTTGTCTCATGATATCTTGATAGAATATAAGGCATGGACAAAGTCAGCCTTATATCGTTCTATCTTTGATTACTCACGCGGCAATTGGGTGACTAAACAAATGGCTTGTGATCTCCATCAATTCATTTGAGCACGGCTTGGCATTTCTCGGTCTCGATTGTCGGGGAGCGTAGAGACTCTCTCTTATAATAAGAGACAAATTCCATTTTAATCGCTCCTTATCTCCTACATAATTCTTATTATGTTCAAGTATAACCTTTATAGTCATCGGATTAAAAAAGACAGCGTTTGATTACATCAAAACCTGATATTCTTTATGTTGAGAACTATGGTGATCTGGGTCCCGAAGAGTTTAATGAGCTTCTTGTCGGGAGATTAACATGACTTTGATCCACATATTAATCTCGAGGCCAGATCTTGTCCAATATTTGTTCTCAACAAATAGATAAAAATTTGATACATTATCTCAGCCTTACACATATACACATCCATATGAATATCAATCAAACTTTATACTAATGCGTAAATTCATTGTTATTCCCATAACAATAACCGATTAGGGACATTTAGAATAATTAATAATATTATTCAAAGGACGTATATATAATAAACATGTAAAATCATCACTTAATAATTAATTCTCATAAATAGTCAAATACCATGTCCATCACGATAGGCCTAGGCACTATTACTATTTTCTCTATAAATGATTCTCGGTGAATGAGACATGATAGTGTAATCGTGGGCGTCGGGTTGACGGTTGACGGTTGGCTGGTTAATCAACGAGACCCTTGAAAATTGGGGCGTCATAGCTTGGTATCAGAGCTAAGGTATACAAATACCTAGGCTTGATGGGATTAGTTTAGACCCGCCATTCATTGCTACCCAATTTGCAATTCTTGTGTAATAATTGTTACAAGTTGTGTGATATTGTATTTACAAGTTTATTGTGAGTAATAATTCTAAATTGTTGAAATATATGCATGATAGGATGTGTATAGAAAGCGAGAAGAACACTAGGAATAGAGAATATAACCTTAGGTGTTCCGGAAATTAAATATGAGCATGATAGTTTCATGAATTGATAATTACTAGTGTTTGTCATTGCCACCACTAAGGAAAAAAAAATCTCAACCCAGTTTTCTTTGACATGTGTATATGGCAAGTCAAGGACGGGGACGTAGAGGTAGTCCACGGGGTAATAGCCAACCACCACCTATTGCACGACCCAGCTTGTGCAACTTTATAGAGGCTATGGGCATTACAATTGCCACCATTGCACGGTGAAGGTACAGGTGGGGTCGGGAGGGTCGAGTAACCTCTCCAGGGTTTAGAGCACATCATCCCCACCCCAACATTCATGGGAGGAGGGGATCAGATGGTGGTGATCATTCAGTTAAACAGAGTCGAGAAGACTATTGGGTATGGATATCACCTTTGATGCGGTAAAGATAAGACTAGCTACGTTCTGGCTAGAAGGTGAATCCAATTATAGTGGGATTAGGTCAAGACCTCAAAGAATCTAGAGGTAATGACATAGGGAGAATTCCAAGAGCTCTTCATGGGCAAGTTTTTTCCACCATTTTCTAGACATGCAAAGGCTTGGGAATTTCTAGAGTTGAGATAAGGAGCCATGATAGTACTTGAATACGTGGCTAAGTTCACCGAATTAGCATGTTTCAGGGATGATTATGTGGCCACAGACATGGCTAAGGTGAGAAAGTTTGAGGATGGTCTGAAATTGTCCATCACGAGGGGCAAGATTATGAGACTTCTTCTACCACAAGAATGGACTCTATAGTCAAGACAACTATAGCCATTGAGAGAGGTAAATGGCCAGCGAATGTCCTTTGCGGTGTCAGTGCGAGTGGGTCACAAAATCCGCTTCGTGACGTGCTCCCGCTCACTTTCTCATCCTGCACTCAATGGCTGAAGTAGCTGCTGGCTTGGTGCTTTCGACCTTAACCTGCGACACGTGAGACCTTGATCGAACAAAGTCCTACGTGTCTCTTCATCCGGCTCGATGAAATGCGGCTGGCGAATCCAGTACATCTTTGTGCCACGGATGCAGCGAATCGGGCGGTGAAACTCCACAGAATCTCCTCTCTCCGTCAGTCAACTAAGGAAACACTACCGTCCTCTATCACAGAACTACCATCTATGTAGGCGGTCCAGCCCTCGTCACTGTACGAAGTGTACCCGGTCCGCTGAAGTGGAAACTATCTCGGCGTCCTATCCTTTGGGACTCGATCGCTCTTCTCAGCAGGAGCCAGTTGTAGCCACTAAACTCCCGACGTACCACAGGCTGCTCGCGATGCTATAGTGACATCCCACGGAGTCTCGAGCATCCGCCACTCCTGGAAGCTATACTAGCCAATACTCCGTGACTTAGTAGAATTGTATCGGCCACCACGTTTGCCTTACCGGGGTGGTATGTCTGATGAGTCATAATCTCACAGGAACTCCATCCATCTGCGTTGCTCATGTGGGGTCGTAGTAATATACTTCAGACTTTTTTATGGTCTGAGTACACCTCGAACTCCTCGCCATATAAATAGTGGCACGAATCTTGAGCGAAGACTACGTATGACTCCGTATCTGTAATGGGAGTAGTGCGCTCATGATTCTTCAGTAGCAGGGAACCTGGCCACTACCACCTCCCCGGGACGCATCCAAACACATCCCATTGGCCCTCGAGGGCCTCATTCTTGTGTGCCCTGTCTGCTGTCGGGGACTATCGAGAGATAGAATTTGAGTAAGCCTCCTCTTGACTCTGGAATCTTGTTCGCATCGGTCATCCCGATCAAACTTGACCTCCTTCGAGGTCAATCATCTGTAGATACCGCTAATTGGGAGAAATCCTCAATGAATCTCTGTGACACCTAGCCAATCCCAGCTAGCTATCTCTCAGAGGTAAGCTCCGGCCTCTCGACTCATCACGGCCTCGACCTTTTCTAGGTCCCTTTGACCGCTTTTGATAAGGCAGCACCACTGTGTCCCCAAGAGAATCACCTCGATAAGCCAAAGCACTTACTAAACTTGGTGTCATTTGATGGTCTCTCAGCCTTAACCCCACAATCCTCATTGATCCTCATGCTCCCTCGGTAGGAGTAGTCCAGTGTCATCCCACGAGAAGACCACGACAAGGCGAGTCAATAGAAGTTTGGAATACTATGCATGAGGTTAAATGAATCTTTGCTGGAGCGATACCGTCAATCAAAGGGCATCAAGTAAACTCAAAGTGCCCCGAACTGGCGTCTGACTATTGTCTTAGGGATATCACATCTCCACTAACCCTCGATGGAGTGGTAACGGTCACGAAGATCACATCTTGGAGTAGACTTACGCTCCTCTCATTGATCAAAAATGAGTAATTAATCCTCGACGAATGATTTGATTCTTGATCGTAACACCAGTGCTTTCAGCTGTGCAGCAGTCAATGTTGCAATTCGAAGGGTCTTGTCCTTCTTCTTCGCAAAAGCGAGAACCGAGCTTGCATGGTGAAGTGCTGCATCTAATGAACCTCTTGTTGGTGGCTCTATATTTGGACTCACGAGTTCACAGCTCAGCTGATGTGTCTCTCTTGATCATAGAGATGGGCGAAATACAAGGTGTAACTACGTCACAGAAGTCTACAGCCCTGCAGACGATCTTGGCCAAGCTCATCGAAAAAACATCCTCGTACTCATAAGAAATTTACTCGAGGTAGATCTAGAATTAAGTCTCACCTGGGCGTCTCCTCTAAGGTCAGAGCTGTGTAGCCAACTTGCCATTTGTGCTGACACTGGACTCGTACGATGCAGGGAAATATCATGCTTGTCCTGAGAATAACCGGAATCTTGTCATAAGTGTGACGGTAACCCTCATGCTCCCTGATAAATCCCCAGACGCAATAATTTGTCATCAGTCATCCCACGGGGATGACGTCGAACTCTGACATGTCCATGACCCTCAGATCCATTGTGAGTAGAATCCCGGAGATCTCTGGCTTTCGCGACCACGACGCCCCATCATCCTTCTGCCCTTGTCTGCGCCACTGTCCCTAGGGAACTCACATCACAAGGCTCTCCTCGAGCCTCGTCCCAAGCGACTCTATATCTTGATGCAGCGATAAATGAATGTAGACTTCGCGATCAAACCCCTTTCACTCTTGCCCATCGGCGAGATAGCAATAAGCGTACCACAATATAATTAGGTGATCTACTAACTCAGGCCCGGTTGGCATACTTGGCGTAGACACGCCCCTGAACCCACGAGCCTCCACTACGGTGGGCCTCGTCCTACCTTTCGGCCTGCTTTGCCTCCTCACACTTTGTATATGTAGCAGGAGGGTGCCCGTGCGACTCCAGGGGCGAAACTTGCTCCTCATGCTTTGGGTTGCTTGGAGATATCTTTGTATCCTCTCTTGTCTTTGCCGCTAGCAGGGGCCTGGCTATCTGAAACCACAGGATTGTCTGCAGGGGCAATCCCTCCTCATGCGTCCGGGCTGCGCAATGTGCTTACCATCTGCCCCAAACGACCGGCCCAGCCACATTGATCTGTCTTTTTGTGGCGGGATAACATGACCAGGGCACGTGAACTGAAGCCCTCTGCTTCTTTTAGAACTAGAAAGGGTTGACTCTCCTTCCTCTTCTTGCTAACACCCATCCAGGGTGCTCCGGGTATCTCGATCTCCTTAATTTCGGGGATGTCCCTGACCCTTCAGTCCGTATCTGTGACGATCTGCATTCATGCACATGAAAATGGACAACTTGACCCATTTCGAATCTCGACCTTGGCCGTATCGTGTACGTAGTCATCAATAGCTTGGGCTACCTCACATGGAAATCTAGCCACATACTCCATGCTTGATTATCGTCCCACTGCTTCAACTCTACCTAGGAACTCCTGGCGCCCAGTGGCAGCGATGTCAAGAAAATACTTGCCCATGAGCGACTCTTGGAACTACGCCCATGTCATTGCCTAGATCTGGGGTCTTTACCCGATTCCACCCGTGCTTAGGCCTCGCTCTGTTGGAAACGCGGCTGATCTTTATCTGATCGTCAATCGAGGAGGTAATCTTCTGTAGCCTACAACACCTTCTGAAACTGCATGAACCAGTAGTACGCCACCATCGGATCCCTCTCCCACACATGAATGTGGAGGATGATGTGCCTAAACCTCTAGAGGATTACTCGGACCTCCACGACTACACTACACTAGCACATGCAATAGCATTTAGCCACAATCCCTACAACCTCAACAAAAACTTCTCTTTGGTCGAATCTTAGTAGTGTAGCTGGCAGCACCTGGAAGTATGGGCGCCCTCTCGTCCTTGTCCTCGACTAGCCATCTACACATGTCGAATGGCAAGATTCAAATTCTAATGCGGTATCTACAAGAAATACTTACATTGAGACACTATTCACACTCTGAAACATTTCATACCTTTATGTCCATGCATTCATAGGTAATGCAAGACAATAATTCAATATATTAAATCATATGCAACAAAAATTTTATTTTAAAAGATTTTGTTTTATTTTATTTCAAAAAAATTTATTATTATTTTTTTATTTATTTTTTGAAAACCTCGTGAACAGTGCTCATGAACATTGTCCCAAGCGTGACTCAAAGAAAACGATTGCACTTAGTCAAAGCTGAGTGAGGTGCTGAAGGTGCTACCGGCCTGATTTGCACACGGGCAGCGTTTAGATCGGTGTGTCGTGGCGCGCACCAGGGCGCCCAGGTGTCGCGCTGACCTCCCCACTGGCACGTATCATGGCCTTCCGTGGTCTCCGTGGTGACTGTCGCGACGTATCCAGCCTTGTCGCGGTATACGCTGGTAGGTATCGCTCGGCAGCCGGCGTCGTGCCATAAACTGCTCGACCATGTCGCGGCTGAAGCAGCGTGTTAGCGGCGTGTATCGCTTGACCGCATGACGGCCCGAGCCTTCCTCTGTCCGCGATACAAGCGATTGTATCGTGACACGCCTCAGCGGCCAGGCCGCTCTCCTATCATGATACAATTGATTGTATCGCGACCCATCCCTAGCCAACCAGGCCCTCGCTCTTGTCACGATACAGCGGTGTAGCCGTGACACCTCCACCCGACCGAGCTCACTGCGATGCTCGTCTTGCCCAGCCGTGTCGCAGCCAGGCCCGGCGTGTCGTGGCCCTGTTTGCTTGTATCGTGGCGTGCCACTTCTTTGGCGCTTCCCCTCGCAGTCGTCTGGGTGGCGGGAGCCACGCATCCTAGCAGCGCCTACTCCGCCCTATGTCATGTCTGATTTCTTTGTATCGACTTCTGTTGAAAATGAGGCGTAGTAGGTGATTACTGCGACACTTTTATATCATTTTTTTTAATTTAGTTACGGACTATTTTACACCAAAATTTCTCAAACAGCGTTCTCTACTTACACCCGAGTGTTCAACATCTTTCTATGTTATTCTGACATACAATTTCAATCACAATTCCTCTGTATTTCATGTTACTCTTGTGTGAATTCCCGTGTTGTAAACGCCATGCATGCGTGTTCACAATCTGTACCATGACTTCCTAGGCGATCCACCTACCTAAACCCTAACATCGAGCTATACTTAGCTATGATGTTCTTAAGCCTTAATGACCATGGCCCTATTGAGTCCCTCGAGCCCTGGGTACTCGTATGCTGAAAGCTGCGATGCAGTATGAAGTGGGTATCGAGGACTAAACCTCTAGATACCCCGAACCGGGCTTCCTAGGTGACCATTATGCCTAAGCTACGATACCAAGCTATGAATCTGGTATCGGAATTGAGAGCTTATGGATACACCCACCGAGGCTCCAATTGTCATTATCATTCTTTGCGATCTGGCTATGACACCCCCAGAAACCCGAGGTGTCGGTTGACAACTCTTTCGTCTGACCCACGGAATATTCGTGGATGTCGGGTAACCCGACACCACTCATGAAAATCGGGCAGAGTCTCCTTTGTACGGAGAGCTCTACCCAAGGTACATAACCTGTCCCAACAATCAACAATGACCACACAAGGTCCACATGCGAGTAAAATAATGGCCTTAGGCCCTGCGTGATACTTACAAAATGCATCAATATATCTGCAATAGTTCAGAGTTAATAAATCACTCTTACATCCAACATATATTAAAATGTACCAATTCTAATAAATGTTATACAAAAGTCTCTACCAAAGCCACAACCTGGCTTTCTTCTAAGCAACGGCATCTATTAGGCGTCGTCCAGCACACACTCTACGTACTGAATGTTGATCCTCGACGGGGTGAGCAAAGCCAGTGGTGATAATTTCCACAGGTTACTCCCACGCCCTAAGTGCACATGTCATGGCAAATAATCACATTCAAGCAATTTCATGAACCTACTCGAATGTCTAAATGCCCAAACCCATGTCCCGAGTCCTCACCGACTCCCTCACATATGCATAAGCTGAATGCAAGTAAAATATCCAGTTTTCAAAACAAAAGTTTTTTGTTCTCGAAAACTCACTACCAAAATTCGGTAAAATATTGGAATACCCTTCGAGGTGAATTCTTTGGATAACGCTCAAAGCTTGATCATGGTCCTCATCAGTGATGTTGGGCTGACTTCTCCCGAGCAATTATTCAGAAAATCTTCCTTCGAAATTCCTTTCACAAACGTTTTTCGTTTTTCTTTCAATTTCATGTCATGCACTCACTCCTAAAATTCTAAGGTGCCCTAGTGCATATGGAATACATGATGTCAATCCCAAAATATCCATGCTAATATATTCACATGCATATATATTAACATCACACAAATCATATTTATTAAATTCATCCAATACTTACGAAATTAGGCTAGCGTGCCAAGAGTGTCCTACGTTGCCTCGAAAATATGAAATTACATTTGTCTCGAGTCGACGGGGGTGTGGTAGCTAGATTTGAGACAATTCCAACGATGAAGTCTGTTTAGATCATCGAGATCTAGAAAATTTCGGATTTTTGGTAGAAATTACCATTTTACCATTTTGAGAGAATTAGAATTTTCTCACGGTTTCTGAATGAAGCTACCTTCATCCTGCCTTCTTAAATGGCTAAACTACCCCTGCCTCCTGGCAGGCCCGATATCAAGGGTTAAGATTGCACAAAAATTATTTTTGTTCTAAAAAATTAAAGAAAACGAGGAGAAAATGTTTAATTTTAAAACATGGAGAACACATAAAACACTAAATACGAATGTAAGAACATTTTCATAGAAATCAAAATTATTTTTCGGTATTTTTTAAAATTTCTTATGAAAAATAGTTTTCAAAAATAGAAACCTGTAACACCCGTTAAAATTTTAAATTTAAATTTTTTCAAAAGAGGCAAAAGCGTTAATATCGAATAGTAGGAGAAAAGTTGAATTTTCTAGATCTCACGATGACAAAGCAGCGGATTGCAGTTGGAATTGTCTCGCGAAATCTAGCTACCCAGTCAAATTTCGTTGAATTCTGAGACAGTTGGAATTTCACGTATTTCAAGGCAAGGGGTGTCGAGCGACACATGGCGAGCCATGTGGGTGACACATGACAAACCATGTGAGTGACACATGGCATGGCAAGGGCCTATGCGTGTAGGACACATGGCAAGCCATGTGTCACATTACACTGGAGCTTTATGCATGTAGAGACACATGCGAGAAGCCATGTGTGTGGCTATGGCGCCATGTGTCATCATGCATGGCCCTTTTAAATCCTATAAATAGGGGGTTCCAATTCAGTTCGTGGGGGGAGCAGCAAGGAGAAGGAGGAGGAAGGGAAAAGAGAAAGGAAGGAAAGGAGAAGAGAAGGAGTGTTATGCAATGGCTTGAACTTGGGATGGCGAAGAACCGGAGCGTACTTTCTGAGAGAGGTAGGTTCCTCTGCTACGGTTATTTTCGATCTAGGGGGCCGTGTAATGGCCTATGGAACTGTTCGGTTTAGGGGGCGAATTTGTATCTTTGTGTGGTTTGTTTGTGATTGTGTGATGGTCAAAGACCGGTTTCATAGGGTTTGGGACTGTCAACGAGTATTGTGTTTCGGGACAGCAAAATCCAGAGCATAATGGTAAACGGGGGTGTGCCCAAATTTCCGCACACCCTTGTGAATCGACCGCGTCAACTTTGGACGACCATAACTTTCTTGTTCGAACTCCGATTCGCACGTTCTTGGACTCTACTGAAAGCTCGTCAAGTCTAGAATTTAATAAGATAAAGTGCTTAACCAAAATGTAGGCTCAACATTGAAAGTGCAGGTCACGGACGGAGTTGAGAATAGTGGGTCTGGTTTAGAAACCTGTTTTTAGGCAAGTTTGTAACCCGAAATGCTTGGGACTGCATATGGCCTGACCAGGGAATTGCGTGTTGGATTTTTTGTGTGGTCTTTACAGACTGGACTTTCTGGACTAAGTCCAAATTATTTCTTAGGCCAAGCATGGCCGAATTTATGGCCGGGAATGGCTAATGTGTGTTATTACCATAAATTCAATGACATACTGAATATGTGAAATTATGTGACATATGTGTGATGAAGATGGAAATAACTATATGCATTGGGCTGTATGATTGACACTATGTCTCGACGAATATGAATTATAGCATTACTTGCCTAAGTAATGGTTGGAATTATGTTAATACATGCTTGAATGATGTGTTGACATGAATGAGCTGAATGATAGAAAAGATGTAGTGCATGCTTATGTGATGTACTGATTTGAATGTATGGAATAATAACATGGCGCATGTAATGCTAATGTTAAAGCGAAATATGGAATGTTGTGTGCATTAGACATGAGTGTTCATAGCACACACAGTGTATGGTGTAGAATGTCCATGTAGAGGTCTTCATACATTGGTCATGGGTTTGAGTGCAGTGGCACAAATTGCATTACATTGGTGTGCGGTAACACCGCATTACATGGGTGTGTGTACATGGTATTGGTTTGGCACTGCATTTGGTGCAGAATTGTGTGGGCTTGGAAATGGGACGAAGTCCAATTGAGTCCACAGTGTTAAACGAAAATGGAAAATGAAATGTGTTGGGCGTAGCAAGTAGGGGATAGATACCTCCTCGGAATTGAAAAGCACGAAAACTGGTTAAACGACATCCCGCCGGTGAAAGCTTAGAAAAATGTCGAAGGTGTAAGAGACCGCGGTGAGACCGGATTACATTGCCCAGACACGAAAGCGATTAAATAAATATCACATAGATTACAGGTTGTGAGATAGAGTCAGGTACGACTTCCGGTATTGATTTCCATTAGCACTTGCATTGGGTGGTGGGTCAGAGGTTGACCGGTACTTGGCGCATGTAGAGTGTCGTCTCATACATGCATGTAGATTTTTTTCCATGATAGAATGACATAGTATGCCTGTGGATTGGTTGTTGGTTTGACTGTGAAATGATCATTTGCATGTGCACCTAGGTGAGGAATAGCCCTTGTAGGATATATCTCTATTGGGCGTTAGCTCACCCCGTCGTGGGACCCCTTCCGGTCTGGTACGACAGCGCTCCTTAGTGAGGATTATGAAGCGGGCGATTTGCCTTAATTCTTGTTTATGTATATATTAGAGCGAACTAGTTTTAATATATGTTTGTATAGGATTGATGTAATAACTCTTGGATCTATAGAAATGTATGGTCTTGTAACCGTGTGGGCCAGTATGGATGATGGGCCCTATTGGGTCATTTACTCATATATGGGTCTCATGATATGAGACACACAGGTTTCCGCAGGTTGACGATGGTCAACGGGACCCTCGGGTTTTGGGGTGTCACAAAACCAAAGAGCCCCAAACTTCTGAATCTCTTATAGTTCTGATATAAAAAAAAGTTTCCAATATTATTATTGAAAAAATAATATCAAAACTTTCCAATATTTCAACAAGCTTTCAATAATTTCAGCATTCAAATTTCTAGTTATTGTCAAGTTTCTAACAAAATTTTAACAGTGTTATTTCATTCATTCGTAGTAAAATCTAATATTTTTTAAAACAATTTCAACATTCTAGTTACTAGTTCTATTCAAGTGTATCAAGTTTTCAATCACATAACTATTTTCACATTCAAATCCAATGTTATTTCAACAATCTGGTTGTAAGTATTATTCAAATCTATCAACTTTTAGCACTATGTTTTGTTATTCATTTTATGGAAATTTAACACTTTTATTCAGCAATTAATTCCTGTAATATTTCAATTCGTACGTTTTTCACTTTATTTATGGGAAACTGTCAAGTTAACCAGAGATTCTATATAACTCGATTAAAAGTTTGATCTTACGAGTCATTCTAATTTTAAAACACTTTAATTTTCTGACACGTCCGTACACTTATATTTTATATGTTTCGTGTAAGATTAAAAAATCACCATGACATATATGAATGGAAATTCCTATTAACAAAATCCATGGTACTCCAAGGCTAAAATATTTATATCCTTAAAAAGAACATGAAAATCAACTTTTGGAAATTTAAACTTTCATCCATTTTAAATATCATCTATTGACAAAAATATTTGTATTATTTTCTTGTAAAAATAATTTTCTTTTAAAAAAAATATATATAAATATATAAAATGGTAAAATACATTTTGTTCAAAATAGATTATTTTTTAAGAAAAAATATAGAAAGGGTAAGATTGGAAAATGTTGGATTATTTAGGCTTTTGCTTTAACATAGGTGGAAATAGGTGGAATTATTATCCTTGTTACTTGATACATTTTCTTTTGTTTTTATCTGACATTGTCATTGATGGGTAGCATTCCATGTAGGGATGGCATCGGATCGGATTTGGATCGGATTTTTCAAAATCCATATCCGATCCTAAATAAAAATAATATATCCATATCCATATCCATATACTACGGATAAAAAAAATCTAAATCCATATCCTATCCATCGGATTTCGGATATTCTCCACGGATATCGGATTTATCCATGCGACACTAAGACATATTTTGCTAACCTATGACACTAGTTATAAATTCATGATTCATAAATTTAGGAATATAAACTAAAGTCTAAAGTTAATAAAACATCACAAATCAACTACTTTATTAGTATTCCAGCGAGTAGAAATTTTCTAGAACTAGTATAATTAGTTTCATACAAAATATAGGTAAAAAAATTGAAAAATGAGGCAATTGAATTTTAAATTGAAAACGGAAAAGAATGAGAAAATAAAATAAAATAAAATAAAATGAAATAAAAGAAATAATGTAAGAAATCGGGTCATAGATCAGAATCAGTCCTTTACTGATGGGTATAGCAGAAAATCATACCTCATGCTAAAAAGAATATATCTCAACATTTTATGTGTCAAAAGTTAATTTCATGATGTCTAGAATCACGGAAAAAAATCAATGAGACATTCTAAAGTTGTTTAATAATTTATTTTCAACAAAACATATACAGTGTGCTAGACTGGGTAAAAACAGGACATTCCAAAACTTTGATTTGTTTTCACATCTACAATTTACTTTACAAAAACCAATAATTAAAAAATCTAGGATGGTATAAAATTATTGGAAATTAAAAAAAAAGTAATACAAGCAGGTCAAATCAAATTTTTAGTCTAGAAATACAGTAAATGGAATGAGTTGAAAATAAAAGTGCGAAAAATCATTTACTTTACATGGCTCATATGGGCACATGTCCCCTTATTCTGATTACTTTACAAACCAGTCTATCTTTCCCTTTTCTTTATTTTTTTATTTGGTTTTAATTCAAAACCATCATTACACCATTTACAAAATAAAATTATTATCTTAAATGTAACCAAATATTTCATACACCAATCACAATTAATATTTTATTCTACAAACAACCAAGCTACAACTTACATTCTCCTGACTGCACTTGCATAATTGTGTATTATTATTATTTTAATTCCACTCATGGAACCGACCACTAGACTTAATATTTCGACAGGCGCAGTGAATCTCAACATTTAAAGCTTAAACATGATGAATGTAACATTTAGCACAAGCATGATGAATCGATCTCAATATTAGAACATGATATATGTATTTTAGATTGGTAATGTTCGACAATGCAACACAATATTATATTACAATGGGTTTGTAATTAAGCTACTCTGATCTAAAATAAAAGAAAAACTGAGAATACCAAATCACTAACCTGTCGAATGTTATGAAGGAATAGATCTAAGAGTTGCTTTAATGCTTTGACGTGATGCGAACTACAAGCTTGTTTTGAGATTTCCTGACCGTGGTCAGGAATGAGTGTTTTTCTTTTATAAATCAAGCTGGTTTTTTTTTTTTTCCCGGATGTGCAAGTGGTGCCTTTATACTTATGCTCGACAACTAAGTAGACTCATTTTCTATCAAAAACATGAGACTATCTTCCATAAAACCACTCCTCCGTCTCTTCCACTTCTTTCTTATCCTTTCCTCTTTTCTTTTCTCCCCTACTTCTTTTCCTCCTTATCTTTTTTTTTCTTTCCCCTTTCCTTCCCTCCATTCGCTTTCTTAGCCTCCCTCCTTTCTTTTTTTGTTGTTTCCTTTCCTTGTTTCTCCTACTCCACCTAAAATAAAAATAAAAAATCCTCAAGTGGGTTTTCTTTTTCCCCAAAACCTGCGGCTCCTCTCATTCTCAAAAAAAAGTAATCCTCCCCTCCCCAAAAAAAATCCTTGTCTCCTCTTTTAAAAATCTCCTCCTTTTGTCTTTTCTTATTTTCTTTTTCTTATTTTTAACGTTTTGCTCTCTTAAAATAGAAAAAAACAATAATAAAATAATAAAATAAAATAATAAAATAATAATAAATAAATAAAAAAATAAAAAATAAAAAATAAAAAAAAAATAAAAAAGCACTTTTGGGGGTCTCTGGCCAAGGACAAATAAATTCAAGAAATAACAAAATTAAATTACCTAATAAATGCAAAGCACAAATGAAATTTCTAATCACGATTTTCACGACGAGAAAAAAATTAAATGAAGAACAAGAGGCGGTCCACAATTCACGTCTGATCTTTACATGAACAAAAAAATAAAAATAAAATAAAAAACACACGGAGAGCACGAGAAGTTGTAGATGAGTTAACACTTGTGGGACGGGAAAGAGTCGAAGGCAGGCTAAATGAGACGAATCTTTGAAGAAGGTATCGCGATCTTGAGGAAGATGAAGAGGAGAGAAAGTCGCGAAGGAGGAAGATGAAGAGCCCTAATTCCTTAATTCAATAATTGGGTTCTCATGACTTGTGTGAAAATAGCCCATGATAGTGTTATGGGCTTTTAAATGGAATTTTGGGCTTTTGGGCTTTTAAATGGAATCATAGTAGGTTAGGGCTTTTAAATGAGATTATACAGGTTATAGTTTATGATTGATTGGGTCTTGAGTGTTATAGTTAAAAACTTAAAATTCTGACATTAGGGATTAAAATTTGTGTGTTATTAGATTAAGATTTATATGACAGTATTAGAGTTAGGGTTAGTGATGTTTGATTAGGACTTTAAGTGTTAAAATTAAAATTTAATATTAGGAATTAAAATTTGGTGTTACATTAAGGTTAGAGTTGGGACTAAAAATCAAGCGAGACCCGGAAGATCGCATTGTCGAGCTTTCCTGTCAAGAGGAGATTAATCGGCTAAATGCCACCGCGACCAGATAGAACTTGGTCATTAAAGAGTTTAAAGAGTCACATAAGTTTAATTCTTATACAACCGGGAGGCTTCTTCTGTATCAAGCGACTATCAAGAATCTCTTGGTGATTCCAAGAATGGCAAAGCTGAACATCTTGGAAGAGATATGTCCAGTCCATATTTGGGAAGGATAATGAAGGCACGTGGATCAGTATGTTGTATGAGGCTTATCAACAAATTAGGGTTTGTGGTGTTATAAGTTTAGAATTTCTTGTGTTAAGTTAGGGTTACAATGTTAGCATGTTACGTTAGGATTTTACAAATTACAATTAGGACTAGATTTATAATAATTTATAATGTTATTGTTAGGTTTGGGGTTTACATTATTATATTTTTAGTATTACATTTCTAGCTTTACTAATTAGGATTTTAAAAAATAGGCAATTAAATATTTGAATTAGTAATGTGAGATCATATCATATTATATAGTGTTATTACAAATTACAATTAATTCAAATATTGTGTCGGATATTATAACATTCAAATATTAATTCAAATATTACACCGTTGAGTCGGATATGATCACGAGTTTTCGGATCGGATATGCCTAAATCCATGTATCGATCATATCCATTCAAAAAAATCGGATTTTATCCATATCCATATCCATTATCCGGTCAGCGGATTTTCTCTTGTTTGGCCGGATCGGATCGAATTCGAAAAATCCACGGATCTGGTTTACATTTGCCATCTCTAATTCCATGAAATGTCATGTGTGATGGTTTGTCATATTTTACTCTTTTTCTCCTTCACATGTGACCCTTTATAAAAAAAACATTTTAGGTGACTCTTCAAAAAGTATGAGAGGGATTTAGATTTTTTTAATTTAATTTAGAATATGTCGATTTCATATTTGTAAGTTATAAGAAAATTATTGACTCTTTGATTACTCTTAACTCCTATCAAACCAAAATAAAGAAAAAAAAAAAAGTGTCAAGTATATGATATTACAGAAGAAAAAAGTCATCATAATTTTATAAAGATAGGATTTTGGGAAGTGGGTTACAAGTGGCGAAGAAATTTTCTAAATGAAAAAAGATTCAGGAAGATTTAATTTACACTTTTAAATTTATCCTTAAAAATTTTCTATTTTTGGAAATTGTGTGTGCCACCATGGTGTTGCGAACCATTTTCCAAAAAAAACAAATATTCCCACACTCATCGAATAATGAAAGATAGATTAAAACAAAGAGTCACTTCAACAATTCTATTGCTCAGACGACTGATTGATTCAATCCAATTTTTTAAATATTAGAGAAAAATGTAGCTCTCATGTTGGATACGATTCTATCAATTCTAGATAACCATGTTAGAACACAAAGCATAATTTTAATGGAGAAAAACTGTAAATTACATACCTGATTTGGAATCCATTGTCATTTCCTTCCCACAGAATCGATGAAGACCTGCAAAGAAAACGACCTCAAGATCTTCTCCCAATTGACCCTTGATGAATCTGGCTTAATGAGAATGCCTCTCACTGATCTCTGAAAATATTTCTCAGAAAAACTATATGTGAGAATTGTACGTATCACTTGCAGGGTTTGGGAGGGACTTAGTCTTCTATATATATCGAGTTCGACCACTCTGCCGGGTCAGACTAAATTCTGGCCACACTAGCCAGCCCATATGTTTTATTACAGCCCAATAATCTCACTTTCAATTAGGACCGAATAAATCCAAAGGCTTAATAAATCCAATTAATAAAGCCCACTTTATGAGAAAATCTAACATCTCCCACGGCGATACACCAAAACAAAACCGCACGCGCACCTTTATATCAAGGTCTGTAGATTATTCTATTAGTCAATCCGATCCCATAGTCTCGAACACCGAATCATGGCTAGAATCGTATGTACTCACGCAAGCCCTTCCATGGTCACGAAAGCTAACTTTACCGGAGCATGGATTCAATATGGTAGTGTGTTTAAATGGAATACCTCATAATGAGCGATACTTCATGTAAGGCCCATTTTGTTATCCAAATTCTCTCTTATGTCACAAACCTAGCCACACACCGTATCCATCATATTCCAACGACTCAGATATATGTTACCTGATAGTAACTTTACTTTATGTGTAACAAAACATGTTGTTAAGGCTAATGCCAAGAATGCCCCATAGCTTGTATTCAAGGTTTACACAATGCCTTGAGATTTTCAACAATTATATGTACTCAACTCGATAAACCTACATTCAAGCAAATACTTTATCAATGTAAAAGAGTTGATACAAATTCAATTATTACAAAAATGTAATGAAATCGATTCATCCTTCATAAGAGCAACATAAAACTTTAATAAATCTCTAATTAATTCACAAAATCCCATGATACTCTAAGCCCATGTTAATGACATGTAGATCAAATACACAAGGGCGAAGGCCTTAGTTAGCTGATCCGCAATCATATCATCAAGGATGTGCTCCACTTTAACGCCACCGCTTTTGAACTTTTTTCCTTTATGGTCGCATCACCTCCATGTGCTTGTATTCTCGAGACCTCTCCGCTGTTGTTAATAAACAACACCGTTATAGTTATCATTCACAATACAATCAGACGGGCCTATCCACAAAATCAAACACTGCTAACCCCTTAATGAGGCGTTTCTGAGCCAAATCGCCTCGAAAGAAGTTGTCGAAAAGCATGCTACAAACTCAAGATGGCAGATGCAATTGATTGCTTTCACTTTTCCATGACACTCCGCACTCCGCTAACTTAAAGATATAACCAGCTTGTCGATTTCTTTTCATCCCCGACAAATTCAAGAAAGTCTCGACCGAATTAACCAATTAGGTCCCGAACATGTTTGTAACCAACATATATCTGGTCTCCTCTTATACCTCATAACCTTTCTCGGGCAAGAACCCAATGATATGTCCCGGGTTTGACTGATATCCGCTAAGTCCTGCTAAAGGCACATCAAATGCCTAAGGTATACTGGAAAGACACATAATACTCCCAAGTGCAAATTAGCATAAGGTACATTCTTCACTCAGCTTTCATATCCTAACGAGGACATCAGGATGTGACTCAACTTATCACCTTTACGCACAGGAGCAATTCCGGCTACATTGCCGCATGTTGAATCTCTAAAATTCGATCAACATATGCCCCGAGATAAACCCCAATAGGTCTCGCAAGAACGATTCCTGGCGAATCTCACGCCCAGATAAAAGATCACCGCGTCCTTCATATCGTTATTTCCGACAACATCCGCTTGCCTCATGCAAGAAACTGTCACCGCTGCGTTGGGATATCATCCACATGTAGTATTAGGAAAATGAATTCTCCCCACCGACTCTCAAAGATATACATTGATCTACTTTGTTCTCAACAAAACCATATAAAGCAAATAACACTATGAAACTTTAAGTACCACATTGTCTAGAAGTCGCTTTTTGAGACCATAAATAGACTTTTTAGTCTACATACAAGTTTACTTGAATCATTTGCCACAAAACCTTCTGTCAGCATCACATAGACTTCATTAAGGTTCCATCGAGAAAGGCAGCTTTAACATCCATCCGTGTAACTCCATATCAAATGAGTTAATTCAATGCCATGATCACTCCGAAGACCTAAGAGACTGGAGAAAAGTTTTTCATACTACTCCTTCTCTCTCAGTGAAACCGCTGCCGCCTCCGTTCTTTAAACTTCAATCTTCATTTATGATCCCTTTAGTCTTATACACCCATCTGCGCCAATGGGCTCATGACCTTCGTAATTCATTAAGTTCCCAAACTCCGTATGCCTCATAGATTGAATTTCATCTCTCATCGCATCCAACCACAGCTCGACGAGGACAAGAAATGCCTCATAGTTATCGGGTCGGCCACGTAACCAACATCGTAGCCCTTGCTCTCCCATAGACTAAATATCCTATGGTATCACGATCATCTCTCCCTGGGCCGATCTCCTTACTGGGAGTAGCACCGCCACATTCGCACCGAGAGCTCAACATGAACATCATTGGGAGCCGGGCTCAACAACAGATCCCTAGTCTCAACAAAGTTCAATATTATGTGTGGAGTTTCCACACCATTCATGGAGGAGATAGATAATTCATTACCCACCGTATCATCAATATCCTCAATAGTCTGCGGAGCAATATTTCTTCCTACCACATCAAACTCCAAAACTTACCGGCTCGCGATTCCACAATTCTTTGCACTCATCGACGACATGTAATCCATATCCTCGAATGTTCGGTAAGATAAAGTAACATCGAGTGGTTCTGGAGTCCAACTACTTAATGTTGATTATATAATTCTTACTTCACAGGACATCCCAAACCTTAAGATGGTTTAAGCTAGGTTTATGCCCAAAATTCATAACTCAAAAGGAGCTCAATGGAATGTTCTTCAGAAAATACTAATTCAAATGTACAAAGTCGTTTTCAAAGCTTCACCCCATAGAAAACCTGCAATTTGTCCACTTATCATACCTCTTACCATTTCCTATAAGAGTACGATCACGCTTCTTTCTACCATACCATTCGTCAAAGACTCCCAAAGCATGCAGAACCTGTGCCACTCATCCCAGAAGTCCTAAGTATTCAAGAACGGCCCTTGCCGTCCAAAGACGCCATGCTCGTCATAATACTTCCACCTCACGATCTAACAACCTTTATGACTTTTCCACTGTTTCACCAACAAAATTCAACTTGTCAAGACTCGTGATCTTTTCAATCAAGTACAAATAACCATATCGAGAATACCATCAATAAATGTGCATGAACAAAATTTCTACACAAGGTCGACACATAAGGTCCACTGATATTTATGAATGACTTCAACAAGTCTAACTACGGACCTGGGCAGCTTTCTTTCTTATTCTCGTCATTTTACCCTACAATAGCCACGATATCTCTAAGTCATTTTTAAGATGCGGCAGATATTAGTCTTTATCAGCCTTTCTACCTATCCTTGGGAGATATGGCCAAGTCGCTTATGCCATAATGCATAAGACTCTTCCTTAGGTAGTGGTCTCAGAAACAACCTTTTCAACCGTATAAGCTACGTGATATGTCATCTGAGATAAACTTAATTCGTATAATCCGCTGACATATGACAAGCATCTAACCTTATTTGAATTAAGAAATATTGAAATAATATTGCTCTTAATTTCAAAAGAATAATCATATGAATCCAAACATGATACTGAAACTAAATTCCTTCTAAAGGAAGGTACATAAAATGTGTCTTTCAACATCAATTTAAAACCAGAATCTAAAACTAAGATTACATCTCCCACGAACATGACTTCAGCCTTCGTTGTTTCCCACAAAGTGAGCTGATTCATCCCCGTTTGCTTCTCCCATTTATGAATCCTCAGATGGTAAATGCAACATGATTAGTTGCTCCACTATCAAGCCACCAAGAACCGATGGTGTCAAGATAGGTCGGATTCACAAATTATATTAAAGAATCATTACCTATAAGCCCACGCCCGGGACATCCAAGCTTCTTTAAATTTTGCACGCCCTTCACGTGACCTTCTTCTTCAAGAAAAGAAGCAAATGATCACCATCCTTTTCAAGAATGTCTTCTGACCTATATTGCCTGATTGACCCCAGTCACGAGCACCTACGAAGCTCGACTTTGAACTTCTTATTCTTCCTTCATGGGACTCGCAGATATAAGGCCATATGCTCTTCTCCTTAAGCTTTCTTCTTCCCTCTCGCCACCACCCTTGCTATCAAGTCATTTACTGACCAAGTCTCATCTTGGAATCAGAGTTTGTCTTTATAATCCCAAAATCAGGTGGAAGGGTGTTCAGTGGTTTGATGCACAATGTAAGCATCGTGAATGGTAACATTAAGAGCTCGTGGAGCTCGCCTTAGTCCACCATCCTCGACATAATCTCTAACCCCAAACTGCATCATCATACTTCATGTTAGCAGGCTAAGAAGTGTTCCAACTCGCATTTGGATGAAACTCGATTTAGCCTCTATGGCCATCATTTCCTTAGCAAGACACCACTGCAAACCACTTTTCAAATGTTCTTGGCGATTTTCATCATTAATGAGCAACTATCGCTCCTCTCCCAAAGAAGTCGGCTCAAATTCTTCGCACTAGTGGTCGTGATGACCGTCATTTATCCATCAAGCGCCATGTGAACATCCGCCGCCCATTCCAAACAAGAAGTCCTCTTTCATTTCTTGGAAATTCAATCCAAGAAGGATCTCAATTCGAAATGGAATTCGCCGCTCACGTAAAAATCACTGAAAAATATAAAACAAAACAATACAATCAAAGATTGCGTGAATACTCATAGAGAATTACATACATCATCACATAATCACCTTTGGGCAAAATATGACATGCATTGTACACTCTCCACACGATACGCCATGAGAACATTTTTCATCCTTCTGTGAAATCACCACCTTCGGGTGTATGAACCACTACATCGCCTCATTTCAAGCACATGCCATACATGTATCCCTCCATGAAATAACACAGATCACCTTTCGGGAGTATGGTCACGCAATAAAACAGAGACATCCTACCACAATATGATTGATATTTCTCAAACTCCAATCATGTGCCACTTCGCACACAACCAATCAATCCTCAAAATCACCTACCAGTGGATATTAACTTTATGCATCACATTCTATATATATATATAATGCTAATTATAACGTTTCACCCTATTCATCGACAATGAATTTAGACTCTACACAGCCCCACGCGCCATATCTTAGCGTACCATATGTGTATTCCGAAACCATAGAGAAATACCAAAATATGTAAAAATACCCTAATTTCAGCGTACATAGGGTTTTATACGCATTTTCATCCGTAAAGCTCAAACATACTGTCAATGCTCATCAGAGAATTTCGACACGAATCAGACATCAAAATCGACCAAAATATCACATCGCGCCCTCACCGCCACCGGCTGCCTCTGCCACAGCAGACGCGCGGGCGTCACGGTACAGCCGCCAGTTATGTCGACCGCTCATTGATCGGGTAGTGGCCTGTCAAGCCGACCGCCGGGACCGGTCGATTGACCGGGCCTGCCGGCCGCTGATCATTGACCGCCTGCCGCTAACGTCGTGTCAATATCCTGCCTACGGTCGCGGTCGCGGCCTGGGTCGAAGACGGTCGTAGACGACGCCATCATGACGCCACGACCCACGCCATTCCACGCACGCCACGCCGCCGCATTAACTCGGGCTCACTAACCGAATCGGGTCAACAAACGGATCGCAGCATCCGCCGATCCGCCCGCCGGCCGACCGGGCATGCCGACGCCAGAAGCCGCTGGGAGATCCGCGCGGTCCTTCACACCGGGCCGCCGCCCCGCGCTGCGGGCTACGTGGCGCGCCGCGAGGGCGCCGGGCTCCCACACCTTCTCACGACTGCCACCCACCGATGTGATCGTCTCTGCCGTAGATTCCAAATATGCAAAATATTTACTGATTTATCGGAAAACCCGAACCGATTGCACGCGCGATTTTCATAAAACCCAAAAAATTCTCCACCCCTACGTTGAATTCTAATCCATATCGGGCTCGATACTCAACCGGTCGGATACGCATTCTATCAATTCTAGATAACCATGTTAGAACACAAAGCATAATTTTAATGGAGAAAACTGAGAATTACATACCCGATTGAACCATTGTCACTTTCCTGATGCTGAATCGATTAAGACCTCGCAAAGAAAACGACTCAAGATCTTCTCCCAATCGACTCGATGAATCGCTTAATGAGAACGCTTCACCGATCTCTCAAAATATTTCTAAAAACCATATGTGAGAATCTGTACGTATCACTCTAAGGTTTATGACTTAGCCTCTATATATCGAAACTCGACCACGTCCTCACCGGCCAGCCGCACTCACCCCACACACCAGCCACCCCATGTTTTGGCTACAGTCTAACTTCACCTCACTGTGACCGAATAAATCCGCTATCAAATCCACCAATAAAGTTCTCACTTTATGAAAAATTCAACATCCTCATTCTATGAGTGGGCGCCATGGGGCCATGAGCATGAAAAACAAGGGCAATGTTATGTGTAGAGATAATTCCACGAGTGTCCTTCAATTAGAAATGGATGAAATGCAAAGAATTAACACATTTTCAAGTTGTTAAAATAGGTAGCCCCACATAAGTTGTAATCATTAATGATCAATTTTTTTTAACTAAAATATTTTAGAAATTGGTTATGTATACTATGTTATATATGAAATTAAATTATTTTGAAATATTTTTAAAGGACGATTTGATGTGTTTCTTTTTCTTTTTACATATTTCTATTTTTGTTATAAATTTTTTGAGTCTATAAAAATAAAATAAAATAAAATAGGGTTCCAGAATTATAAGAAGAATGATGTTTTTGTAGGATGATAATCTATGTCTATGGGTCGGTTTGTGTTGTGTCAATACAAGCCAGGTTTAACGTGCATTTATCAGGTCAACATTCAAGCCAACTCAAACCCGACATGAATAATAAACGTGTCAACATTCGCTAACTCAAATCCAACCCATTTATTATTCGTGTTAAGTAGGTCAACACGAATATGACCCATTTAAAATAATAAGAATTATAATTAATTATTCATGTTTAACACAAATAACTTATTAAATTTACCATGTTTATTAATTTTATTATCTAAAATAATAGGAATTATAATTAATAATCTATATTTAACACAAATAATCTATTAAATAGGTTAATTAATTAATATACTAAACAGTTAAATTGATGTTAGGCTTGAATACCATCATGACCCATTTATTAAACGTATGAAATAACACGAATATGATCCAAAACCGATTATACTCAACCCAAACCCGCAAAAACCATATCGTGTTCACATGTCGTATCTAATTTTGAAGTGATCTACATCTATTTATTAGTATTATTATTATTATTTATTTTATATTTTTTTGAGAGGAAAAAACATAATGATTGTAAGTCAGATGTTCCTAAAAAGTCTTTCATACTCACCTCTCAAGTCTCTTTTTTTTCCATGAAATTTCAAAGGACGTTCTAGCTCCATACCTTCTTCCGCAGGCTCATTTATTTATTTATTTTATATTTTCTAGCGAGTTAAACATACCCACGGTAGTCGACGCCTCAAACAAGTCTTCAAACCCACCTCCTAAGTCTTTCTTTTCTCAAGAAATAGCTTAATTGCCCTCCTAACCTGAACTGAAATCAAGCTTCTGAATCTCTATATCTTCTTGAAACAACCATGGCCTCCATAAACACAAATTATGCACATCTAATCACAATAAATTTATATGCATGAGTTTGAAAGGAGTGAGATGGTACGGCAGATGCATAGTGATATCTAATTAACGGATAAATCTAAAGAGCTCAGAAGATACTTTCTAAAGAAAATGTCCATAACAATATTGCTATAAAGCGGTGAATTTGTTTTACACGTTCAAGAATATTTTTGTTTAAAATAGTGGCATTTTCAAGATTACTATTATAAAATATCATTCTTGCAAATATTTTGAGACTGTCTATTTTAATCAAACTTCTTATAATAATATACAAAAAGGAAACAAACTAGATTTGATTATAAAAAATTAAAATATAATAGCATTAAACAGAAAAATAACTTTTATTTAAATATAAATCGAACAGAAAAACTATTACTTGTTATTCAAAACAAAATAGTTTATCATCCTTTGAAAAATAAATTACATTCCCATTGTGAATATGGTTTTGAAAATTAATCTTAAACCGCATTCGTGAAAATTTCAATCCTAAACTAAGAATATATGCTTAAATTTTCTTTAAAACCTAGCTAGTTTAATACCGTTTTAAAGTTTAATTTTTCAAAATCGCAGCCGATTTAATAATGTCTAAAAGTAAAATATTACTTATGAATATTTTAAAAGAATTATGTACGTGTATTTAAAAAAAAATTATTTTTACTTTAAACCCATGGGAAAAAGATTGTAAATTAATTTGATTTATCAAAAGAAGTGTAAGACCCGAGAAATTCCAATTTCTTAATAAAGTAAAATCGTACTCGACATAAAATCAGAATTTCATTAAAAATCCGCACTAATTTCAGATCTTAGACGACGAAACTGATCATACCGCTGGAATCGTTTCACGAATCAGCTAAAGACGCAAAACTCATAATTTTCCGAGACAACGAGTCGGCACGCCGGCGCACACGTCGCCGTCAGAACGGACACAGATTGAAGACAGCACGTGATTCATGTACCATATGGTAAGGAGTATAAACGATGAAATCTGACTACGCAGATAATAACATCAAACTGGTATTTATACAAATTACTATTTGTAAATCGATTTAAGTCATCAATGACAAACACTAATACGCTATCTCCTCCTTAAGACACTAAGCAAAAACGTGATTTTCGGCCAGGGATTTATATTGAGCTCATTTCTGCAGTAGAGAGAGCCTTGACTTTCCAAATACACGCGATCTGATTTTCGGGATTCGACCAGCAAGAAGGAACGCTCTCTACGCCTGAGCAAATAATGCGCGACCTCGCTCATGAAGCTGACAACCCAAGAGGCAGGATTTTCTCTTACTAAGGCTTCATTCCCATTTTTACTGCTCCACGCTTTCTACGGCTATTTCGATGTCAGCTTGATTCTGCCCAAAGCCAGACTTAATTTATCAAACTCACGTTGAACAAAATGCTTCGTGGTTGTCAAGGTTTTAATTCTAAAAATTTATATGATTTAAATCGCGATATGAAAAGGTCGAACTAAGTTGCATGATCTGGCCCCAAACATGAGACCGAATCAGAATTAAAGAGAAAAATGGAAAGGCCCGCGGATCGCCTCCACTAATGTTGGGGTCGCTGTGGCGCGATTATGTTATCTTCGCAAGATTAAATGCTTCGTTTGCAGATGACAATAGAATGGTCATGGATTAAGGGTTCACTAAGTGAACCGACAGCCAGGATTCTGAATATTAAACGAGGGTTTCAATATTCCCGGAATAGTGTTCTCAAAGTATATATTTCAGAAAAATACGTATTGTCGAAAGGGATTTAAATTAAATTACTTGTATGATCATTAGCCCAAGTTTGTTAATTTTTGATGCTTGAACATTAATTGATACGACATGATCAAAGATCGATATTATGCTAATATATTCATGTTGATATGTTTGCATGTGATTAGACTGCTACGGAACTCAGTAATATACTTTATATTCCATACGCACTAACATCCTAGAACATAGAGTTAGTGCATGAGATGAGCCCAGAGAAATGCCCTGAGGGTAGCTCCTAAAAAGGTTAATTATCTAGAGGGTAGTCCAAAATTAAATAATATATCAACCGCCTGAGCTACCCACTGGATATATTAATCTGAGGGTAGTCCAAACTACAAATAATATACCCACCGTCTGGGTTTTTTCCTGGGCTGGATATATATTCACCTGAGGGTAGTCCACAACAGTCAATATATATCAATCGTCTGAGCTACCACTGATATATATATATATGGCCTCATCTGAGGGTCGCCACTTTCAACAAAACAAATATTCTCACGCCCAGGCTTAGCTTAGTGTGAGAGAGCCCATGAGGACTGGATCCGAGTCGTCATGAGACATTCGGCAAGATCATGCATTTGCTTCGAATGTGTTTAAATTGAAACATCAGACTGCACTTAGTGGTGAGCAGCCCATTAGTACATTTTCCTCCCATCGAGCTTTAATACCACTGGGACCCCTTTATTTTACAAAAAAAGTACGGGTGAAATACATGAGAGACGTCAGTCTGTAGATGACAGGAAGAAAGCCTGATGCTGGCTACGATGTATACATGTATTGGGAATCCTTTTCAATAATGTATGTATGGTATATGAGTAAATATTCAACTCTAATCATTGGATATAATGATTCTAGTTCAGATATGTTTTATGATATTATCGCATTCGGGCTCAAGAGTACGCTTTTATCCATACTTCAGATAACAGATATATCAGACTGCTTGGGATGTGATATGTGTTTTGTATTCGGGGTAGCTCCCCGCACAGTGATCTCGATTTTCTAAAAGCCGGCCTGCAACTCGACCTCCACTTATATTCACGGCTGACAAGAATAACTGACCCCTGGGCTAAAGGCCATACCTTGGTATCGCAGCTTAGTATACGAATATCTAGTGAGCCTGCTCATATCCATCACCACTGGGGTGGTTCGATGTGAAGCATGTGTATATGGAAACCTATGGATAGAAAATTTTGGCCAGTGCCATGGTCGAGAAGAGCATCACCACTAGGTTTGGTCTGATGTCGAGTTTAGGTATGAGATTACCAGAGGGCACCTAACAAAAAACTAAAGACACGCACGTGTGTTTTCAGGTGTGATCACGTGGGATTGATGAATGGTTGTAAGGTATGTGCTCGTGGGTATAGACATGTTGTATGTGTGATGTGTGAATGTTTGTGTGTTTAGGTAGATAAAGACATAGATGTTGGAAAACAACTCGAGTTTACAATGTGTAAATCGGAACAAGAAAATAAGTAAAATAATGTAAGTACTTATTCGGGGTTGTTGAGAATGAAATATATATATATATATATATATATATATATATATATATATATATATATATATATATATATATATATATATATATATATATATATATATATATATATATATAAAGATGAAATAAATTTTTTAATAAATTTATTGTGTACTGAAATGAAAGAAAATAAATAAAGATATTTTTGCATTTTCCAGTTAATAAAAAAAATGTACAGATCCTAAAGGGCGGCCGCTTATTTGAGTAGGAGGTTGGCGCTGGCGCGCAGCGCGGTACCGGGCGCAGCGCACGGGGCGCTGGCCGGGCGCTGGCCGGGCGCCGCGCTGGGCGAGAGGCGGTGGCACGGCGGCGCGGGCGCGCGCGCTGCAGGTACGGCAAGGAAGCGCAAGGCGCGCGGCGAGTTGGCGCGCGCGCAGCGCGGCGCGGCAAATAGTGACGCGCGCGGCAGCGTGCGTGCAAGGCGGCGCCGGCCACGCTGGGCGCACTGGTGTAAGCCACCGCTGTGTTGCTTGTACTTACCGCGGTCCTGGCTTGACTCAAAGATCGCTCGAAATGTCAAATGAACACTGCTTCCACAGGTGTCAAATTTTTTCGAAAAAAAAATTAATATTTATTAAATTCAAATAAAATCAAATAAAATTAAATAATTTTGATAAATTTTTAAAATAAAAAATTTTCAAAAATAAAATTTGAAATAAAATTTTGTTGAAATATTTTAAACGAAATCATCAAGATACAATCGAGCTATTGCATGACGCCCTGTGGTCGGTTATGCCCGTAGATATCAAGTTGGGATTTAACTACCATCAATGGTGATCGCGCAATAGCTAAGGTGACAACGGCATGCGACGCTTAATGCATAGAAAAGTGACGAGACTTCTAGACGAAGCCACACCTGGTACTTCCCAACCATCTCTATGACTCGCATGGGATGAACTGCTACTGAGTCATAGAACTCGCAGTCCAAGCATAAGGACTACTGACAGCATGAGGAACCAGCACTTCACCATTGTGGCGTCCGCTCTATTTATAAGAATAGCGGCAAGACCCTTCGACCGTATGCTGACTATGCAAAGGAACAGTATTATAATCCGCAATCTGCATCACTGAGGATTGATGATTTATTTGACCAAGCTGAGAGGAGCGAGTCTACGAAGATGCACCCTTCGCGCCGGTTACCATCGGGCCGAGGGTTGTGGATTACCTGATATCCCAAGACAAGCCATAGACGCTTACGGGCACTATGAAGCCATGTTGATGCCCTACTGACGATTTAACGCGCCATCAACATTCATGGATTCATGCATGGGGGTGTTCCAAATCCTTATCTGGGGACATTGTCGTAGTCTTCGGATGACATCTCGATCTACTCCCAAATGCAGGGGGCATGAGCATCATCTGAGGATTGCTTGCAATTGCTAAGAGACCACTGGCCAGACGCCTGCTTAGTGTCTATTTCGCTTACCGAGGTGAGACTTTCAGACACGTGGTGTCGCACTGTATGCCCGTCGCACCCAGAGAAGGTCAGGGAGGCAAGACGAGTCGAGAGACCGACGTCACCTTCTTGGGCCACAGTTTCGATCGGGCCGGGCATTACGAGACACACGTAGAATGAATAAGTCATTCATCTCGAAAGGATCGTAGACTCTCCTACGGGGATTAATGGACTACGGTCAGGGACACTCGACCATGAGAGATCGAGGATACTGAACACGACACTGGGCAAGCCGAGAATAAAGAGGGAGGATCGCTCCTAGTTCAGGAAGAGGCAGAAGACTTCATTCACGCTGGCCAGACTACTGTCAGATCAGCATGAGCGATGGGATTTCGCAGATGTGGATCCCAAGATTCGAGACAATCCAGCCTCCCAAGTACTGTAGGACAGAGAGTACATTTGCCTATTCTCCACACCCTAATACTTGGGTCGAGGAACCAGCTAGTTTCAGGGGTTATACAAGCACTTCCAACACAGATAAAGCGTAGGGGCGTAGTGTGCTCGGTCAGACAGACGAGTCAAGGTGATCTGGCCGCAGGGACTCCAGGTGGCATCTATCGTTGTCGATCACGCTTGACACGATGAGCTGGACAACTACTCCAAGTTGTCGGCATCAGAGAATCAGTTCTGGTTGTCATACCCGACACGATACTGGAATCGGGCTTGTAGTTAAGGCCTTTATAGCCAAGTATGCGATGTTCTTCTCCCCAGATGTGTAGAGAGTCGAATTCGACAAATGAGACATGAGCGAAATGATCTCTCAGATTCGTCACGGTGGACCAGACAGGTGTCACTAAGATGGCATTATTGGCATGCTATGCAGCAATCTAACATCCGGTCGAAGCCCGTGTGGGTGCACTGTGACGGCCATTCACCACTACGGTGAGCTGGGGTCGAAGTTGTTTTTAGATCACGTCCAATGAGACTCATAATAATCAGAAACGTGAAGAGGCTCCTCGGCGTAAGTCAAGATATGCCGCCGAGATGAAACATTACTCCACGTTATCACGCTGCACTTAGAGTTTGGAGTGATGAGAGCGGGTGACTGAGATTCGATACCAGGATTACATTGCAAGCCGTCAGCCAAGCAGCGCCAGAGTGTGGATGTCATTCACGCATATGGACCGGATTGACTATCTATTAGATTGCTGGGTGATTGTGACTCGGGAGAGGTTTGCCACACCAAGCGTAGGGTCAGTGTAGGATACGTGTTGTGATGGATTACATACGGTGTTGTAGGACATGCTGCGAGCATGTGTCCTGATCATATAGTAGAGGATTAATCGCTTCTAGTGGAATTCCTTCGCTCTACAACAATAGTTATTAAAGAGTATAATGCACGGCACCATGTGAGGCAATTGTACGAGGCCATGATCATCAGTATGCTGACCGAGGTGAAGAGAGCTCCATCAACGGCCCCGACCGACAGACACCTTCCGAGAAGGCGAGCTTGATACGACAACAGCTTTCACCCGCCGCAGCCGTACAGCTACACCGATGCGCGACGCCGACCCCCAGAGCCTCAGGTCAGATCACGCCTTCGCGCGACGCTTCGCTATGAAGGGTCGTCCCAAGAGCTGCGTAGCCATCGCCGGCGCTCATCGCCTTTCGGTGATACTTCCTCGAGAGGATAAAGGTTACAGACCGGCACAAGTACGCCCAACATGTCAAGTGTCCACGATGTTTCACGCCTCCATGTTCCCGAAATATACTCCGCATCCATCTCACGTGGTGGATTAGGACAGACTGAGGTCGACACTGACTGACCTCGAGGAGGACCTCTTATGGTGACCAAGGCGTGATTTCGGATAAATGATCGTGTTTTACGACGTGAAGACCGTGAGGCCATGAGAGTGCTATACTGCACCGTGGAGCCGGAGGACAACGTAGAGCGCGAGACACGACGTGCCACCTATCCTCTTGCTTAGGACGAATACACGCATTAGCTTCTGCCAAGATTTAACGATCACATACGCATTGGTAGAAATACACAGATACGCACAGCGCGCTGATCGTTGATGGCCCGAATTTCTATCTAAATCTTTATTGAGGAGAATGTATATCTCAGAAATTCCAATTCCTGACAAATCGCACTCGACACAAAATCATAACTCACGCGGTAATCCGTACCACCTTTCAGATCTCAGATGACGAAACTGGATCATACCGCTGAATCGCCTCGCTGAATCTGGGCGAAGACGTAAAATTCCCATAATTTTTCTCGAGACAGTCGATTCAAGATCGTTTTCTCGATAGTCATGTTTCGCCATCAGAATCGATTGACAGAACGAAGCGCATAGAAAGATGTACTACAAAAATTATATGAGACAGCAGAACGATGAATCGACTACCGGTGATAATCACATCAAATCGAGAAAGGAGGGGACAAAATGGTCATTTTAAATCGATTAGTATCACTACGACAAAATTGCCAATACCACATCTCCCTCCCAGACACTAAGCAAAACGTGATTTTCGCCTGGGGTGATGCAGTACTGAAGCTCATTTCTAGAGAGAGAGCCCCGACTCTCTCTAAATACACGCGACTCCGACCGTCAAGCTTTTCGACCTGAGCAGCATGAAACGCTCTACGCTGAGCAGCTAATGCCAAAGTGACTCACAGCTGCTGACAACCCAAGCATAGGATTTCCTTACTATGCTTTATTCCCATTTTGCTATTTTCCATTGCTTTCTATTGGTTCGACGACATTGCTTGACTGGCCCCAAAGCTCGGATTAATTTATTGAAACTCAATGTCAAACAGGGCTGTTACTTGTTAAGTGTTTTAATTTAAAATTTATGATTTAAATCACGATTACCGATATGAAAAGGCCTAGAATCCGGCCGATGATCTACCCCAAACATGAGACCGAATCAGGAATTTTTAAAGAGAAAATGAGCAATTGTAGATCGCTTCCACTCGATGTTAGCTGTTTGGGTGCGACAGTGTTATTCTTGTGCATTAAATGTTTGTTTATATATCGGGGCTCAGAAACTGCATGATCGCGCTCACTGCCGAACCGGACAGCGATTTTCCTAATATTAAACGGCGTTTCAATATTCTTAATATTGCTCAAAGATATTGCGAAATATGTCGGGTCGAGTGCGATTTAAATTAAATTACTTCATGTATGATCATTAGCCCAAGTGAGCTAATTTTTTGACAGTTAAATTATTTCACTATACGATACGATTGTGGTGATTTGATATTATGCGAATATATTCATGTCGAGCATGTTTACGCGATTGGGATCATGATGGAACTCAAAGATACATGATTCCATACGCACTCAACATCCTGCAACATAAGTAGCTAATACTTGGTGACGCAGCCTGTAAAATTGTCGAGTATAGTCTAAAAGGTTACCCATCTTAGGTACCCAAACTAAATAATATATCAACCGCTTCTGAATGGCCAATGCTGATATATATTAATCTGAGGGTAGTCCAAACAAATAATATATCGACCGTCGAGCGGCCCTGCTGATATATATTCATCTGAGTAAGAGTCCACAAACAAATAATATATATCAATCACCTGGAAATAGCCCACTGATATATATATATATATATATATATATATATATATATATATATATATATATCTGTTTATACTGCCTAATTAACAAAACAAATATTCTCATATCACGAGGCTTAAAGAGTGTGAGAGAAAGGCTCCATGGCGACTTCTGATCCGAAATGCACATGTAGACATTCAAGCAGGATCACGATTTGCTTGAACGCTGTTTAATCGAACAGACGCATCTTAAAGCAAAGGAAAGGTACCATTTAGCATGATTCTCCTATCAGCCTTACCACCCTGTCGCGACCTTTATTTTACGTGCACTGAGCATGGAGACACTATTCGTCTCTGTAGATTTATCACATGAATGACGCTGCACATTTACGTATACACGATTAACTTTTTCGCTTAACGTATTATGGTATAAGAGTAACATTTCGAAACTCTAGAACTATTTGACATAATGATTCATAATAGATAATGCTTTACGGATATTTGCTTGCATGGGCCCAAGAGGCCGTTTATCCATACTGCTGAGACAGACATACGTGACTGCTGTGACAGTGATACGCATAAGTTTTCAGACTGTAGAGAGTCTCTGCACAAAGGAGACTCGCTCGATTTTTCTAGTGCAAGCCGCTTGCAACTCGACTCCACTCAGATTCCTACGGCCGATCATCAACCACCCCTAAGCCAAAAAATGTTAAGACGGACGGCCAGTTATGAATAATTTCCCCCTAAAATGTAGTGAGTTATGAGCTGAATCTAATTGAGAAATCTCTTTAATCCTCATTTTTGCTACCGATTCTCAATTCTGGGAATGATTTTCAATGTGTACATTGAAATCTCATAACATAGATATATATATACAAAATAAAAATAGTTTTCAATGTTGGCTCATGGTGGTGTGAGGCGAGTGGCTTGGAGAAGCAAAGGAATGATGGTGAAGTTGAATGAGTTGGTGGCAGATGACATTTAATGTGAATAGACCAACAAATTGAATTAGCAACTTATAATCTTTTTAATATCGTTCTAATTTTATTGAATCAAAGTTTGACTATGGTCTCCACCATTAAATTGTGAATAGATATCAACGACAGATCCAATTTTAATCATTCATATTTTCATCAATTCAAGATTATCCATATAAATATAATATCGAAATGTGAAAGTTTATTTTTATAACACGGAATCTGTAGTCTATGTACTCGTATGCAATGATGGATAGAACTTTCCCAAATAATAAAATAAATTAAAAATAAATTAAAAAGTAGTTTGAAAATAATTTTATATATAATGCATTCTTTTTTTTCACATCATCCAGTCATGTTATATTGAAACTTAAAAATTTTCAAAATTATAAAAATGCTTTTTTAAAATACATTTTCAATACATTTTCAATACTTTTCTAATATAAATTAAAATTTTATAAAATTATAAAAATATCTTTTCAAAGACATTTTTATTACAAATTAAAATTTTTTAAAATTATAAAGGTAACTCTTAAAAAGATCCTATCCCTGCCCGCTTTTCTTATAAAAAGCAATAAATAGAGTTCCGTTCTTCACTTTTCATAACAAAAGTGAAAACTAAAAAGTCTCAAACTCTTGGGAGTGGTTAGTTGCGCCACCAGCTGTCACCACAAATGATCTGACAGAACATAATTGTATTATGTGTACAGAAGATAGACGGTACAGCCAAATCGAACATCTCTAACGACCAAAGCCACCCAACGGCCCACGTCAAAGCAACAAACACATCCGTAGAAACTGCTTACAAGTTACAACTTACTTACATCCCCATAAATAATTGAGTCTCATTTCCGCCTCTCTCTCACTCTGCAGACTTTTTCAAAAAAAAATTTCAACTACCATACTTATCAGCATAAAATCATCCAAGTATTTTCCTTTATAGGACCAAAATCTCGGAATTCTCAATCATGGAGATATGGCCCTCTCGACGTCGCATTTTTGGCTATAATGTATTTTTCACTTAAAATATGAGACTAGTTTTTTATATTTTGAAAAAAAAATCATTTAGAGTTGTCATTTATTTTTATTTTATTTTAAAAATAAAATAAAATAAAATAAAACCCTAAACGGTACTCGACAACAAAAATCGAATAAAACCAGCCCAAACTCGGGGCGTCATGTTATATATTAGGAAGATACTTCAGAGAGTTCGCATCACTTACTCCAGCCCCAAAATCAGCCTCTATTAATCGATTATTAAAACTGGCATAATCGATAAATTAATTATGATATCAATAAATCACGCGATTTCAAGATAAACGCTGGGCACTGACAAATGAATCGGTAACACTATAAATGTAGAAAATGCGACGCCTCTTAAAACTCCGGCATTCGCTGACCACCATTAACCCGTCGGACATTACTTAATGCTTCGGGGCGACTGACATTCCTCACGAAAATCAGCAAAGTCTCATTTCAGATTTTGAGCTCTACCCAAATACATACTTCGTCTCAACGACTGGCCAAAGGATTCATATATGGATAAATGAGTAAAATGGCCTCTTTGCCCGCATCACTCACAATAATCATATCCCAACCAAATACATATCTCATGGTTCAAGAGTTGATAATTCACTATTATACAAACATATTCCACCTTGTGAACCCGAAATCCAATGGCCATTCCGACCTTATGCGTATCACAACACAATCTATGGCATAAATTACACCATTAGCCACCCAAGCAGTCCGTGAGCAGTCACGGACTGTAAATTTGGGTTCCATAAATTCAAACAATTCGGTCCCAAGTTTTGGGACCGATCAAATGGCCGTTCAAGGCCTCAATCCAACCGAAACATTATAAAACACTTAAATAAAGTGTAAACCTAAAGAGACAAATCCTCACCTCACTCGAAATACGAAAACTCCTATAACCTACGCTCACGCAGTTCTCCTCGATGCAAGAGCGCCTTCCTCTCGCTTCGGGCACTTCGACGATCGAATCGTCTTAATCTGCAGGAGGGGTTTCGACACTCTCTAACTAAACACCATTTCTGCTCCTCTCCCGCTTTTCCCCGCCATCGCATCTTTGTCTCCAAATCAAGGAGACAACACTATGCCTTATTTCGTCCTTTTCCATTAAACTTCAAAAATGCCCATCATGTCCCTGGGCACTGATTTCGACATCGCAGACGATTCGTCGGTCCGCTTTCCATCATTTCTCTACTTACGAAATATAAGTAACATTAAGAGATAAGCTATGCTCGACTCACACATCACATGTCGCTTTACTCAAGACTCCGAACGACGCCTGAAAACGCAAGTAAATTTCATCGGTTTCCTGAAATTCGACGTGCTACCAGATTTCGGCATCATTCCAATCCAAGGAATCCATTTTCATTATCCGAGATCTGTATCAAATTTCTGATTTTGACCAAATTACGATTTTACCCTCTTTTCGGAGGGCTCAGATTTTCTCAGTCTTACAATCTCCTCTCTTAGCGGAATTTCGTCCCGAAATTTTCGACAATCATTATCATCACACGCATTACTTGATATGTTGCATAAGAGTACCCTAACTCGAAACTATGGCATATACTGTATGTTGATAAGTATATTAGCATGGGCCTAAGAGGCCGTTAATTACATGAATGTTATATTGATTGTTTGAGACAAAAGCTTGCATACGGGTAGAGCTCCCTGCACAAAGGAGACTCGTCCCGTATTTTCGAGAGAGACGTGGTCACCACATTCACTAGTAGCTGCATGTCGGGAACACCTTGTTAGTGTCACAGAAAATGATGTTAGTATAATAATAAAATGTAAAACATTCAAAATTAAATAAAAATTATGTGACGCCCCAAAACCGGGGTGTCCGCTGACCATCATTAACCCGCTGAAATCTATACGCCTCGTGATCGCAAAGACTCTATACGAAGAAAACGCCAGGCTCATAAACCAATACTCATAAAAACAATAGCACAACTATATTTCAATTATCTCCCAATAATTCAATAGTTGATTACACTTTTATACAAACATATATTAAAATCTAAAATTTTAATACATATTATCCAAAAACATCAAAGCCACAACCCGACTTTCTTCAAAATCGGCCTCTAAGATAAGCCGTCCCTAACGCTCCCGTACCTCGAAAAGAATATTCCTCGACAGTATTAGCTTATCGTCAAGAGCCGGAATCACCCTAAATTTCCAGTTACTTCACTCCAAGTGCATATGCAATGCCCAAAATAAACACACACCCAAAGAACACGCGATCCTACTCAATGTCTACATGATCACCCATCAGCCACGTAGTCCTCACCGACTCACCACACTCGCCAAGCTACGCATGAAAATAATCACTTTCAAAACAAAACCCGTTGTTCTTGAAAATATACTACCAAATATTCAGAAAAAGCATGGGACTACCTCCGAGGCGACACTATGGGCAGAGCTTCCAAAAGGGGCCATGGTCCTCATCCGATATGATCTCGTCGTCTATCTCCCAACCCAATTCTCCGGAATATCATCCTGTGAAATTCCTTTCGCAACCATGTCCGTTGTTTTTACAAAAAAATCATGTCATGCACTCACACCTAACTTCTAGGTTATCCAGTGCATATGAAAATGCATTATGCCATTTTCAAAACCATTTATGCAATATGTCAATATGCATATTCTCAATCAATTACAATTACACACATGTAATTCAACACTTCAATCATCACCCAATTTAGCTTACTTGAGCAATTTACATTCTCATCTCTAATGGCCTACACACACAATTATATTCCATATAATTGTGACCTCATGTTAATGCATCAAGCATTAACCTATTAATTTCTTTGATCAACCAACTCCCCAAATTAGCTCACTTGAGCAATTTACAATATCATCTCCACGACTTACAACACAATTTTATTCCATATAATTGTGTCATTGTGTTAACACATTAAAATCATGTCTTAACCTATCTATTTCCACACATACCAAGCCATCTATTTCAACAATTCAAGCAATACAATATACGGGACGATTTTGGTCCTACCATGACAACCCGGATCGAAAGTGAATAAATCAAAACAGCATGGTCGTCTGTGGCACCTGACAAATTCCACACGGTCCAACCTCTACCCATTTTTTGAAACCACTTCCTTGGCCATTCTCCGATCTCCTACTCACCAAAACACAATTTATTTAATAAATCATCACATCACTCCAAACAAATTCCTAAAATTGTTACGATCGCACAAATGGGTCTTAAAATTCCAACATTCGTTCCAAGATTTGGGGATCGAACTGCCACTACTACTAATCCAACACAAACATCAACAAAGCACTTAAACCAAAATAAACAAGCAAGGGATGAACCCCACCTCACGTAGCTATTGGAACTCCTTAAAACCGAGTCCACGCTGTCCTCTCCGCGAACAATTTTCCTTCGCTCGAAGGAACTGACTGGCCCACCTCCTTAAATCTAGAGAGAATGAGCACTCTCTCTCTCTAAAAAAATCAAAAACCTAACTCTGCAAACTCATTTCTGTTTTCTGCACGTTTTGGTCTCTCCAAATGTAGGAGATGACCACTATTTTCTATTTTGTCCTATCCTCATTTACAATTCAAAAATGACATCTATGTCCCCAAGCTTTGGATTTTCGACACGTGGCACGATCTCGGCCGTCCGTTCCCATCATTTCTCTACTCATACAACATGTGTCACATGAGTACATGTTATATGTGACTTTTGTCACATCAAATGCTTTACAAAGACCCGATACTGACATTCCTGAAACGCAAATTCGAATTATCTCGTAATTTGATTTAAATTTGACGGTTAGCTAGATTTCGAGATCGATTCCAATCCAGAAAACTGCTTTCATCATCCAAGATCTAGAAAAATTTCAGATTTACCAAATATTTTCTTCGAAAAATTGTAAATTTTCCAGATCTAACAAATTAAGTTATAAATCAGATGTTAAATTATTCATTAAAATGATCCATGGAATATCGAGACTCACCCAAAACCTATTTATTTATTTATGATTTATTTCCATAAAATTTCATTTTATTTGGAACTGTGGAATTAATCATATTATATTAAAAACAACAAAGTAATTTTTTTTAATTTAACAAAATAAAAAATAAGGTTTTGAAAATATAAGAAAGAAAACTTGGAGAGAAAAAAAATTATTGATTTGAATAAATAAAATAAAATAAAATAGTAAGAAAAAAAAGGGAATTTATCAAAGCTCCGACCCATAACAACTTTAAAATAAAAGAATTAAACTCGTGATATATTTAAAAGTGTAGAATCTTAATACAAAATAACTCTGTCCAAGGTTAAGCTCTTTTATTGTAAGCATAAGGTTTAGAGTTCAATCCCTCCATTTTGCAAATTTTTAATTTATTTTTGAAAACTTATTTTGACATTTAAAAAAAGAATGAAACTTTTAAAACAATTAGATAAAGCAAATTGGAATAATGTCAAAAGAATTGTGAGAGCTGCAAGTCGTAAGACCACGAACTTAATCTCCACAATTGATATTCAATCTCTCTCCTTTCTCCTCCGTCCAACCATCCCTCTCCTTTTCTCCCCAAAATTGCTAGACTCTCAGGATTCGCCCCAAAAAGAAAATTAATAATAAAAAAAAAAACTTCCGTGCAGCCTTTGTCCTCGTTATCTCATTACCTCAAGAAAAGAAGGTAATAATAATAATAATAATAATAATAATCTTCCATCAACAGTTGTGGCCCACTTTAGCGTCCTTCCAAGACAAGAAAAAAAAAATTCTTTTAAGAACATATTTTCCAAAAGAGAGGTGACCCTATGGATGATTGCCACATGGTGCCTCCACGAGCCTCATCTCCAAATCAAGCCGACAAATTGGATTTTTCTTTTTAGTGGTCACTATGACAACTTATAATCAAGTTTACTCACCCATCAATATATATATATATATATATATATATATATATATATATATATATATAACTAGATAAAATATAATTTTTTTTAAAAATGATAAAAATAATAAAATTATCGAAATGGTTCTAAAATTCAGTAAATTTTTATTCAATGATGAAATGACTTCACCGTTGATTCGCCTCGCAAAATCTAATTATCTTAAAATTTTTATCAATTTCAAGACAATATATTTTTTTATTTTCAGATGTCTGGTGTTTCATTGACCCCAAAAATAGATTTTTGAGAAAAAAATAGTAAAGTTTATTTTAAAATAATTTGAACTCAAAAATACATTTGGTTTATTAGCTAAATGGTTAGAAACTAGTATTCTAATACTTCTTATAACCTTTCAACTAGTAACATTTACTTACATAAAATAAAATATAAAATATAAAAATACTACAACTAGTTTACTTTATATTAGAATATCTCAACTTTATAAAATTTACGCAGATTTGGTTTCTAAAGCACTAAGAAAAATAAAAGACCAAGAAAAAAATAATGATAATAATTTTTATAATAATAAGAAGATTTACTTTAATGTGAAAGCAATATCGTCATGCGAAAAATTCAACTACATTATTTTCAAGGTGATTTGGTACAAGTTCCATGAAAAAGACTAGACAATAAATAAATAAAATAAAATAAAACTATTACACATGGGAACCCTATAAAGAACGACTGGAAAAGACTGGAAATTTGTGTTATTGGCTGCAGCATATTTCTCTTTCTTCCCGAGACTTTCATTCTTCCTTCCTTCCTTTCTAAATCCTAAGAATAATAATTTAGTCCAAAACCCTTTCTTTCTTTCTAAGACATTCGTAGTTTTTTTTGCCTTAAATGGCTTCCATCAACACCTTACAAGCTTCATCTTCTACTTCTAGCCGCCCTCATAGTTATGGTGTGTTCTTGAGTTTTAGAGGTGAAGATACCCGCAAGAACTTTACTGATCATCTTTATAACACTTTGGTTGCGTATGGGATTCGCACTTTCAGAGATGACGAACAACTCCAAAAAGGAGACGACATCAAATCGGGTCTCTCAACAGCCATCCAAGACTCAAATCTTTTTCTTATCATTTTCTCTGAAAACTATGCTACCTCCAAGTGGTGTTTGAATGAACTGGCAAAGATCATCGAAATGACAAAGTACTGATGATCAGTGACAATGATCAAGAATACCAAAAAGATTCTACCATGTCCACCAAGAGATGTGACACCAACTAGAAGTTTTCAAGATGCATTTCTCAATCACTTAGAAAGATGCGCATCAAGAGAAAAGGAGTTAATAGCAAAGTGAGGATTGCCTCGAGAAAGCAAAATGTTTTCGATACCATGTGGATAACCAGTAATGAATTCTCCATCTTTACTCATATTTCACAAATTTTATCCTTACTTTTTTTCTAATTACAAACCATGGTATATTTCCTAGGTAAATTATATATGATTTTCTTTTATTTCAAAGCTTACTCGTGATATCACTCATCCAATTTTAAACAAAATAGATAATTGTGGAGAAATTCCCTGTTATTTGTGTTCTCTCCTTATTTATTCAGACATTAATTTATTTTATAAGATGACAACGTTTTTTTTATTCAAAGTAATAAAAATTAAATTGAAATTTTATTTATGTATAACATTTATTTGTATATTTTATTTAGGGAAAATAGCATAAAAAAACCCTGAACTTTAATTCTGCTTTATTGTTGTTCAACTTCGAAAAAGCATAAAACTCTAAACTTGATTTTTTTTTTTACTGCAAATGGAGTCTTAACAAACTGAATCTTTATCCGAATCTGGCTTCCATTTGCAATAAAAATAAAAGTTCAGGATCTTTTATGCTATTTTTAAAGTTCGTGCTAACATGTAGAAACTTGAAAGTTCATAGTTTATTTTTATACTATTTTCCCTTTTATTATCCAAATTTCATATTAAGTGATAAAGAGATTCACTAAAATTAAATATATATAGCCGATAAAAAGATAACTTTATTTTAATTTCATCTATATTATCTTGATTATATGAAATAATAGTAATTGAATCAAAATTTCATTGATGCCAAATCTTTATTTTTATCTTTTTAAATTCCACACTACTATATGATTCAGAGTGAAGTTAATTTCTTGATATGCAACGTTATGATTATGATTATTATTATTATTATTATGCATGTACTATATTAGCATTCAAGCAATGAGTTTTTGATTTCATGGAGAGATCTAATAAAATTGTCCTTATTTTATTAATACAAACGATCAGATAAATAATCGCTTTTAGAAAGTGCCTGTACACATTATCCATAAAGTCAATCTTGATTAAGATATTAATTGCTAAAGGCCCATAGTTAGAGGAAAATGGTGATGCATTTGATTCTTTGATAAATAAATTTAAAAAAAAAAAAACCCAAATGATTGCATTGTTTCTTTCACTAAAAAAGAATTCGTCTTTTGTCCCACTTTTCCTATTTTATATCTTTCGATATTTTTTTCTACCATCACTTGGTTGGTTTTGTTCTTGTAGATATTCATCAAACTATTATTTTAATAATTGACAGATATGAGGCAGAGATTATAAAAAAGATTCGCGAAGTTATTGTTACAAGATTGAACCGTAAGCCTTTATATGTGGGTGACAACATCGTTGGAATGGACTTTCATTTGGAGCAATTAAAATCAATGATGAAAACTGAGAGAGATGATGTTTACATACCTGGGATATGCGACCAGGAATTGGTAAAAACTACCATGGCTATGGCTATTTATAATGATATCTCATCTCAATTTGATGGTAGTAGTTTTCTTAGAGTTGATGGAGAGACATCCAATAGGGGTCTCCTTAAATTACAAAAGAATCTTCTTCGAGATACGTTAAAGAATCAAAGCATAAAAATCCAAGATCCTAGTGAACGAATCAACGACATAAAAAAAACACTTTGCTCAAAAAGAGTCCTAATTGTTCTTGATGACGGGACGAATGGATAATTAAATAACTTAGTTGGAAAAGATGGTTGGTATGGGACAAAAAGTATAGTTATTATAACAACCAAAGATAAAGTTTGTTGAATCAACATGGAGTAGATCAATTCCACGATGTAAAGGAATTGTCAAAAAGCGTAAAGAAGCCATTGAGCTTTTTAATTGGTGGGCCTTTAAACAAAATATTCCCAGATCTGAAGATTTTAAAGACCTTCGTATTGTAGTAAAATATAAGCAAAGGACTTCCTTTAGCACTTAAAGTTTTTAGGTGGCTTTTTACGATAAGAGCATAGATGAATGGAAAAGTGCATTAAAGAAACTAGAAAAATACCCCATATGAAAGTCCAAAATATTCTTCAAGTGTTATGACAAATTGATGATGTAGAACAAGAGATATTCTCGACATTGCATGCTTTTTTAGAGGGAAGATAAAGATTTTGTTTCAATATTAGAAGTGATGCAAGACATGTAATAAGGGCTTCTTCACAGAGATGCCTCATTACTATTTCTAAAATAAGTTAGATATGCATGATTTATTACAACAATGGGTAAAGAAATTGTTAAACAATGTCCTAAGGAGGTCGAAAAGGAGTAGACTTTGGGGATCCTATTGATGTTGAGAGTATGCTAACAAGAAATACGGTAAGAGTCACATATATTTTATTTAAGAAATTATATATCTATGCAATAATTAAATTTAGTTTTTGTACATATTGTTTTTAGCTTATCCTTGGAATTTTCTTTTTCAGGGGATTGAAACAATTGAAGGACTATTCATAGAAATTTCTTGCTCAGGTCAAATACAATTTTCTAGAGACTCTTTCACAAAGATGAATAGACTTAGATTGCTCAAAGTCTATGTTCAGCCTTGGAAATATTATGACGTTGACCTTCCCATGGACTTTGAACTTTCTTCTTCTGAGTTAAGATATCTCCATTTTTGGAAGTACCCTTTAAAATCCTTACCAACAAATTTTCATGCAAATAATCTTGTTCAACTCCAATTTAATGCAGCAACATCACAACTTGAAAGAGAATGATAAAAATCATTTGTTATTATTATTGCCGTCATGGTTGCATCAATAATCTTTATATATTATTTTCAAGTTTATATAAAATATCATCCATTAAGCTATTTTGTTCTATTATAGGTCCTTAAAAACTTGAAAAAGTCATCGACTTTGGCTTATTCATATGGGATCTTTGTCAAATGCCGATTTTGCTAGTGTGCCAATTCTAGAGATCCTCAATCTACAAGGTTGTGTAAATCTAGTTAAAAATTCATCCATCACTTCTATGAGCCAGAAGGCTAATCAATAATTCTTTTAATTCAATAGAAAAGATGTTTCCTGAGAGTCTTCCACGAAATCCCACAAGTCAGAACATCTTTCAAGCCTCTATTGTTCTTTCGTGTTCAAAGTTGAAGAGCTTTCCACAAATCAAGGGCAATATGAGCAAGCTAAGAGAGACTGATCCGGTTAGCAATCGCTATACTAGAGTACCATCATCAATCGAGCATCTAAATGGGCTCGAATACTTCAATCTAAGTTATGTGAAAATCTTCAGAGTCTTCCAATAAGTATTTGGCACCAGGTCTCTTTGAACACTTGATGGGGAGTCGTTTCAATCTGAAGAAAGCCTGCCTCCAATCGACATCTAAATGCCTCTTCGGAAGCCTTTATTTGTTCAAGGTGTAAAAACTGTGAATCTTCCGCAGAGCATTGGTGATTTGAGGTTGCTCACACTTCCTCCATGTGGAGTGGGTGTTCAAAACTAGAGAGATCGAGGTGAAACCAAATGAAAAGGTGTATCTAACTTGTCGCATCTCTAAAGGCGTGAGTAATCTCAACAATGTGTGCTTTCTTCATTAAAAACATTGAATCTACGCCATCAAATGGAAGCAGAGTTCCTAATCATCCTATTCTCCTCTCGGTCACACTCGGGGTAGAATTGTCCGGTAAGAAACTCTCTAGGGATCAATGAAACTCTGATGGTTTCCACTTATCATCACTAAAAGTATTATCAGAGGAAAACTTCAATCTCCAGGGCAAGAGGAATAATCCTCAGTGATATTTTTCGTCAATCTTCATTACGAAGGTTATCTCTTCATAACTGCAATCTAATGGAAGAAGGAATTATTCCTACAAATATTTGGAATCTATCTTCACTGGTAAGTTTGTCTCTAAGTCACTGCAATCTAAGGGAAGGAGATATCCTCAATCATATTTTTCATATGTCATCATTGGAAGAACTATCTCTGAAAGGGAACCATTTTAGTAGCATACCTGCTAGCATCAACCGACTTTCCAATCTAAGAGGCCTAAACTTGAGCCGTTGCAAGCAGCTTCAAGATATTTCAGAGCTTCCATCAAGTCTACTATTTCTAGATGCCCACTGTTCAGACAGTATTTCATCGAGCCCCTCATTAATGTCCCTTCATTCACAATTCAATCGCTTCGAGATGGAATTAACCGACGTATGATTTTTCATGGAAGACTTCTTTATTTTTAATTTTTTTTCCATGTACCCATTGATTCTACATCATGGAAAGGGAATGAGTATTGAAAGTGATGATATGAATAGAAGTACTAAAGTGATGATGTGGTAATAAAGCCCTCGAATCGTATAAAACAGACTTGCTGATTCGCTTATAAGCAAAGGTATGTCCCGATGTCACTTGACGATGAATATGACAATGTATATGTCTCGGAATCTGAAGATGATGGATTGGGATGATCTCGATGGTCTCGAGAAATAACAATCAACGTAGCATGTGACAAAATCTCGCTAATTCGTGTAATTTATCTGATGATAATTGTTTATCAAATCAAATGTGGGTTATATATTATCCCAAGGATGCTATTGAGGAGGAGTATCTCTCCAATCAATGGACACACTTTAAGGCTTCATTTTATGGCAACGATTTTCTTCTGTTACGTATAGAGCGCTGATCCATCTTATATATTCCAAATTTCCTTCCAATGTTGATTTACATCACTCGTGAATGCCAACTGAGGCTTTGCTCAAGGGGTCATGGAATCAATGAATTACCCTAATCGAAGTTTCCCTACGAACTTAGTAGTTTTGCTCGGTGGAGTGTAAAACCTTGAGAGTCTGCCAAGTACCATTTGTGAGTTGAAGTCCCTTACCACTCTCTCTTGCTCTGGCTGCTCCCGATTAAAGAGCTTCCCGAAAATCCCACCAAAGGGTTTGAAAATTTTAAGAAAGCTTTATTTAAATGGAACTGCTACTGCAACAACCTTTTAAGCTTTCCAGAAACCATTTGTCATTTGAAATCACTTGCATTTCGCTGGGCCGCCTATGACTAAAGAGTTTCCGTGAATCTCAGAGGATATGGAAAATTTAGCAGAGTTTATTTAGATGAAACCTATAAAAGAGCTCCAACATCGATTCAACGTCTACATGGGCTTCAAGATTTGCAACTATCAAATTGCATCAATCCAGAATCTTCCGTACAAAGATTTGTAACTTGAGATTTCAACTATCTCAATGTTAATTGCTCAAAACCTCGATGTTTTCCTTTAACCCGTGGAGTTTGCAATGTTTAGAGTTTCTGGGAGTTGCAAGTTTTGATTCGAACCATTTTAGTAGCATACCCACCGGCATCATACATCTTTCAAAACTGAGAATCCTTAACCTAAGTGACTGCCATAAGCTTCTGCAAATTCCAGAGCTTCCACCAACTTTAAGAATTCTTGATGTCCATGCCTGCCCATGTCTGGAAACTTCATCAAGCCCCTTAGGTTTTCCTGGTTTTTCTCTGTTCAAATGCTTCAAATCAGCAATTAAGGTATGATTTTTCTAGATATTTAAGTTTTTTTTTTTTTTTTGAGTGAAAATGCAAGATTTACACTTTCTTTCTTGCAGGAGTTTAAGAGTGGATCCTATTGGAGCAAGCTGATCAATGTTTTTATTCCCGATATGGTAAATTCAAGGGATAAGCCATAAGAAAAAGGATCTCAAATAAAATAGTTTTTATGGATTGCACCAAGAACGACTTCGATTTGCCGTGATACTTATTTCGCTCGCCTATATTAAATCTAAGAAAAATCCTTGTCGTTTAAAATGTTAATCAATTTCCATGGTCATCAATCAAGTTCTGGGATGATCTCCCATATACACCCAAATGATAGATGAATTCTCGTTATGCACGCTATTCATGCTGCCATATTAATGGCTGTGAATCAAATAGAGTGTGGGTGGTATATTATCCAAAGGTTGCTATTGATAATAAGTAATGGTCAAAAAATGAATGGAGGCATTCGGCTTTGTTTCATGGTAAAAGGAGTGAAAGTGGAAGACCGGTGGGTTCCATCTTATATACTCGAAGAGCATCAACGTAACCAAGATGATCAAGACAACCACATGCCCATGTTCTCGAATCTTTCTTGAGAATTTCAGACAACAGATCAACAAAGCCAGAAATGTTAAGAGAAGGGTGATGATGCTATAACATAATCAGCGTAGGAACCACACCATAAAAGATCGAGGGAATGTAACACCGATTTGAAGCTCTAAACTCATTCATCAGCTATCAGGTACATCATCAAAACTTTTTAGTTCATGTCAACCATTTCTTATAGGGTGATTTGATTAAGACTTTTGAAAATCCACTTGAAAATTTAAACATGCATCAACTGATCTATTTTGATTTTTTGATAAAAATGTCCTTATTTTCATATAGAATAACCCTTTTTTTCATAGAATACATATAAAAACATGAAATGGAAAAAAGGGCATTTTTTGCCAAGATAGATTACTTTTCAAGAAAAACAGGGGTAAGTTTATATTTTCAAAATTTGGATTATTTAAGGTTTTTCAACCAAATAATTCTTCTTTATACTAATCACACCTCTCTATAGGTGGTGACTTGTTTTCCCATTCTCTCTTCTATTCGTTCCCGGTTCATTTTGTGGAACTTATTTTATTATTTAAGGCTGAAACGAGGTGGTCTGGCAAGTTCTAATCAAGGAACAAAAAATCATAAATATCGGTCGATATATCACTAAAATTTTAGATATAGGCAAGTACCGACATGATATTGCTAACCGAAAGTTGGTTAAACAAAATATCGGGAAGATCGCCGATATTTCGGAGAAATATCGAAAAATATCGATATTTCGCCAAAATATAGGAACAAAAAATCAGAAATATCGATCGATATATCACCAAATATTCTGATATCTACAGTACCGATATGATATCGCTAACCAAAGTCAAGTTAAACAAAAAATATCGAAAATCACAACATTTTGGCTAAATATAAAATATCGATATTTCGATGAAATATCGAAGCGATACATCACCCACGCGAGTCAGAAATTATAGGAAATATCGAGATATATTGACATATTCGAGATATACTCCGCGGCCCGCATTTAATTTCGACCAACGACATCCGATGGCCGAGATTAAGAATCATATACTTCGATCAAAATCCATTCATTTCATCCACTTTTTTAAAAGCATCCAACGACTATTTTTTTGATCCAACGGTTGATTTTAAATATGAAGCTTGATCTAACGGTTCAGATTGATTTTCAATGGATATATGATTATCCAACGGTCAGATTTCAACCAAAATAAAATCCAACTGTTAGAATTAAATCACATCAGTTTGTTGACAATCCAATGGCTATTTTGACTCCAAAAAATTCTATAACTACCCCTAAAATAATACAATTTCATTACAAATCCATCCACATCAAAGCTCCATTTGACTATCAAATTATTTTTCAGGATTTCAATATTTTGGAAGATCTTGGTTTTGAAGGTTTCTACACATTTATGCATGACATGTTCAAAAGTTACAATCAATATTACCTAACACCATGTTCGCATGAATATCGTTTTCATCAAGATGGGATCCCTTCATCAAATAATGTAATGGAGTCACGTCGGTCTTCATTTTTATTTTAAAAGACTATTGTAATATAATTTCTCGATAAATTATAATGAATATTGTCTTCAATAAGTGTATATTTTCTTATTTATGTATTTTTTTTATAGGTCAACAATGTATTTCCATGAATTTCAAACTATTTTTGTTAATTTTCGTTTTACCAATATTTTTGTCAAAATATCCACTGATATTTCCGATATATCCGTAATTAGCGATATTTTGTTCCTTGGTTCTAATATATCAGTTCTTAAACAACATTATGAGTATAAACTTTTGGAATTGGAAGAAGAGAAGAAAGTTTGTAGGTAATCACTTTGTTCATACCTAAGTATTTTGTGTGTTAAGGTCATTACTTAAATTTTTCTTCTTGAATCGTTATGTCACATCCCATACTCCGATAAGGGGGAAACTTTTTGTCACTATATATGGACTTCTTCAACTTAGTAGATCGCTGCTTCAGCCGCATGGTCCCTTTGGACCCAAAGCTGACAACATCTACAATGGTTAGTCGGATCGTTATAAATGATGTCAAAACTCCATCCACGACCCCGACGTGGTGTGGTCTATTGCGATCAAAACTGCTCCATTCGCCTGCAAGGGGTGTTTGTCTGTGGGCCCCATAATTCATGAGACACATCATGATGTTGTGTCGTAAGATGAGGGTATTTGTCACATCTCACACGGATAGAGAAAATTCATGACATTATACACCATAAAGAGCGTGTACACCCCAGCTGTGGTTATCAAATCTCCTAACTGTGACCATCAAGCACATTTATTGAATTAATGAGGCAGAAGAAAATTTTGTTCAACCTTTTAACCGGGGAATTAGTTGAACGTTACTACATACATTATATAGTTTGATAAAATACAGAACCTTTGCTATATAGTAGCCAAATGGACAGGATAGTGTTAGAACCCCTGCTATAGACAACCCAATAGACACTTGGATTTTTTGCCGCTACCATAGAGTACATACATAAGCCTAAATGTTTCCCGCTTCTTTGATCATCTCTCGCTTTCTGCCAGACAAGATCGAGCCGTTGCCTAAAGCTTTGAGTTCACCGAGATTCGAAGAGCGAGATCATCAAAAGCCAATTCTAGCTTCTACTTAGAGCTAATCTCCTCGCTCGGTATCTTGTTTTTTTTTTCTTTGGCTTTGCTTAATGAAAATCCTAGCTTTATTTTCTTATAGAAAATTTCGAGCGATTCTCCGAGTTGAGTTTGAATTTTTGAATTTTATTTGCGTCTCTTTTGAAATTTTGAATTAAATAAAGTGGGTGTTGGATTTGTATTTGCTTAATGCAAACCCTAGTTTTCTTTTTGCGTGAGAAACTGTCTAGTCCCTACAAAATCAAGTAGAGATACTAATCACTAATAGTCATGAAAGAATTGTATAGTTCTAATGAAACATATATCCTGTGAAATATAACTAATTAGTTCCTTTTTTTCTTTTAATTTTTTTAGTCTTTTCTTAATTTTTTTTAGTTCCTTTCCATGGAGCTTGCTTCTTTGAATCATATGTTCTATGGCTTTGGTATGGACCTAGATGTACTCATGGTGAGACTAGAGGTAATAGGAAAAAAATGACGATCTTAGCCCTTTTCTATTTGTTGTTTTTGAATACCCGTCATGATGTCAAGCCTGTGCTTTAATTGCTTTTCGGGTCTTTGCTGGTTTAGATTTTGCTTACTTTAGATTTTACGTGGATAATAACGTTTATGCTCTCAACGCAAGGCTTTCGCATTTTTTTTTCCTTTTGGATTATACTTGCTTGATTGTTTATTTGTTGTCTCGTGTTGTTGCCAATGCCCTAGTTTGATGAATTTCATATATATATATATATATATATATGGTTGGGCAAAGAGAAATGCAAGTGTTTGCTTTGTATTTTTATCTTTTCAATCATCTCATTGGTATTGCAATTTCTGGTTTTGGCACTCCATTCATTGCTAACTTGTACCAGTATCTCTTCAATTTTTGGAATTTTAATTGAAAAAATTTCCTTCCTTGTCTATCATCGTGTCTAAAATGCCATTGGTCATGCTGATACTGAAGTTCCATATCCTTGATCTTGCTTAAGTGAGATGCAAAACATAACCACATCATAAAGATCGAGGGAATCTAACATCACCACTCAGCCTAAACTCATTCATCACCAACAGTACATCATCAAAACTTTTTTAGTTCATATCAACCATTTCTTTATAAGGTGATTTGATTAAGACATTTGAAAATCCAGTTTCGAAAATTTGATCATTCATCAACTTTTGACCTTATTTTGACAAAAATGCCCTTATTTTCATATAAAAATAACCTTTTTTTTTTCATAGAATACATATAAAAACATGAAATGGAAAAAAGGGCATTTTTTGCCAAGATGGATTACTTTTCAAGAAAAACAGGGGAAAGTTTATATTTACAAATTTTGGATTATTTAAGATTTTTAAACCAAATAATTCTTCTTTATACGAATCACACCTCTCTATAGGTGGTGACTTGTTTTCCCATTCTTCTATTTGGGTTCCAATATTTTGAACTTATTTTATTATTTAAGGTTGAAATGAGGTGGTCTACACAGTTCTAATATATCGCTCTAAAAACAAGTATAAACTTTGGAATTGAAAGAAGAGAAGAAAAGTTTGTAGGTAATCGTCGTTCATACTCTGCTATTCGTAGTTAAGGTCATAACTTAAATTTTTTCGAATTGTTTGAAAGAGATTGAGGAGCTGAAGCATGACCTTGCAAGTATTTCTTCCACTTCTAATGATAGTGCGTATAAAACACATGTGAATCTCGAATTCCTTTACTCCTTACTAATGGTAATTTTATGTCTTATAATATAATATTTGCATTTCGTGTTTCAGAGTTTAAGAAATAAGATGCCCAATCTCATCAACTCTTTAAGATAAAAGAAAAAACTACGAGTTCATGAGATCTGTGTGGAATGAAATCCCAAAAAGGTTTTATATCTCATTCATGCAACTTGTCTACTTACAAATGAAAGTCAATTTTATAACTATCTCGCTATGTTATCTAGGTGTTCACAAACATAAGATCAAACCGTAACTCGAGTAGCTTAAGTTATAAAAGCATCATAGTAAAGTTCTTCAAAGTACATGCATCATTAAAAAAATATAATTTACACTTTGTTTTCATCTTTAAATGCTTGATTTATGGTCGAGAAAATTTTAGAGATACAATTGCATAAAAATTGTTTTTAGTAGAACTTTTGGTTAGGTCATTTTCTCATTAAAGATTTAGTATAGCATATATGCTTCAAAAGTGGAATATCTTCTATAATTGCTCAAAAATTTTAATCCAAGTGTTGTTTCCAACTTTGTTGAATCAACTCTTTACTATATTTAGGTAAAATTACTAGAATGCATCAGTGAGTATTATGTGTCTGCCTATTATTTGTTTTGTTCGTTTGTTTGTTTTCTTTTTTTGTTTCGCTTAGCAAAGTTTTCTCATATTAGATGTTATTTTCATATATTTGGGTCAAATATGATGATTAGATGAGCTCGCGCTGAGAATGTTTTTTACCTTCTCTAAATCAATTACCCATGGAACTTGTTTAACCATAGCTATTTCTTCATGAGTAAAGCAATAAAAGAATGATGGTTACAGCATGAAAAGAGAGTAGTCTTAATTGAATTCTCCTGCCCTTAACATATGGATTCTTAATTTCACCAATGCAAGTCAAGCCAAGAAATTTAGCCCCATAAACTCTAATAGAAATTGATGCTCATGATCGCACGGTCCCTTGGAAATTTTGCTTAATCCTTCAAGTCCATTCTGGTCATTTTCTCCTCAAATTGTTGAAATTATCACCTCCTCAGGTATGATGTGTTAGATATAAGTTTTCTCATACCAAGAATTGTATTTAATGATGGTGCTTAAACTTTACAAGAAGATTCGCACGTGATAAACAATCGAATCAAAAGAAATTGATATTCCGTGCAAGCATCGTAATCTACGGTTAGCATCCTATCATAAATCGGGGGACCAAACGCTTCATATCAATTTGTACGAAGTTTGTACTCGTATTTATGATAACAACCGGCTAAGCAATTGTATGTCTAAAATTGCTTTATTTATTACAACTCTTCGCATTTGCTTTCTTCTATCTTTTATCGAGCAATGGTTCATGAGGACCCGTGAATGCTAAAGAGTAATGGTGGTGGTGTTTTATGTCTATAAACTAAAGTGTGCATTATTGTTATGATTATTAATACACATCCACTTTTATGCATGCTTTAGATGCTTTCTAAATATTTGAACCTTTCTAGATTATTTAAACGTGACTGAAAGGCTATATACAAAGAGGATAATCAAACTTACGTTTAGCTTTTTTGAGTTTTTCTTCTTTTTCCTCAAGCTCAGTTATTAAGGAATCAAAGAGCCCAACATCTAGTTGATTTTTGAATGCAACATTCATATGGTAAGAATACATTTGACAAAATAAGTTGGAAACTATAATTTGTCCAGAGAAACTTGTTAACTAGAGATGGAGTTTCTTTTTTCTCTAGTGCCTTTTGGTGCAGCTAAAGTCTATTAGATTGATGGTAGGCTAATACAAGACTTAAATTACAAGAGAATATCTTTGTCTCAGTTAGTGGGGTGTTCCTAATTCCGGGCCATGGATGATTGATAGTTAAGGGTTGTATTGTCATTGAACGACTGGTCAAGATAACACCTTTACCTTGATTTTCTGGGCTAATTGGATTTTTCATGTTCTTTTCTTCATCGAAAGTGATCTTATTAATCATCTTGTAGCTTAGGCATTTAAATCGCATCTACTTTTGCTTGTCATTAGAATTATTGGCTTTACTATTGAATGCTAGGTCAACATTGAGTTCACTTTGTTGGTATTTTGTGGGTTTTTCTTTACTATTCAAAAAAGAATAATGAAATAAAGGATAATAGAACAATTTTTGGGGTTTTGATTTAAAATAAATTAAAGGATAATAAACAATTTTTTTTCAAAGACCCTTAAATTCCACGAGTGTCCCTCAATTAGAATGGGATGAAGTTCCAAGCATTCACGCATAAGAAGAATGATATTCAATTATTTGTTTTCTAATTTTGAAGTGATCTACGTTTGTTTATTTTTATTATAACTTTTTTTTACTTCTATTAAACATATAAATAATAGGTTTCATAATATTGTAAAAGAATGATGATTATCTTTCACTTGAATTGATAAATCATGCCTTTAGTTTTTTTAATAATAAAATACTTCAATGTGACGCCCCAAAACTCGGGGTCCGTTGACAACCTGCCAACCCGTGACATTGACGCTGCAACCCGACACCACTCATCAAAATCTAAAGTAGCCCCTTGTACAGGAGCTCTACCCAAGGTACATAACTCCGTCCTAACACCAATCTCATGACCACATCGTTCATACAATTAAATGAGTAAAAATGGCCACTAGTCTCGCACACTCACAACAAAACATATCCCCAACCAAATATATACTACATGGTTCAAGAGTGTTTACATTACTCTTAACTCAACATATATTAAAATTTACCATTCGAATACATGTTATATTAAAATCAAAGCCACAAGCTCATTTCAAATTCTTAATGAGTGCCTCCCGATCCCTCCCCGGTGACTAAATGGTGATCCTCGATTGCAGGAGCAAAGCCCAAGAGATATCCTACTCCGGGTTACTCCCACCTAAGTGCACATGCATGGTAAACAAACATTCAAGTAATTACACAACCTACTAATGTCTACATGATCGACTCCCGTGTCCAGTCCTCACCGACTTCACACACACCATGCCTAAGCCAATATGCTAGTAAAATAATCAGCTTTAAACAAAACTTGTTGTTCTCGAAAATGATATCACCGAATGCAGAAAAGCATTGGACTCATCCGAGGCGCACGTTTCGAGAACCTTCCTAAACAATTCACGGGCCTTCCGACATGAAATTGTTAGACCATCACCAACACCATTCTCCCGAAAATCATCCATTGAAATTCCTTTCGCAACCATGTTCGCTTTTTCTTTCATGTCGCGCACTCACACCTAATATTCTCTAGGCTACTCCCAAGTATATGGAATGCACGCATGCCACTTCCAACACATCTACGCTAATATATTCACACTTGATATACATATATTAACATAATTAATCATGAAGATCCCGACCCGATTAACCTCATGAACCCCGAGGACCTCCCCAAGACTCCAACGTATATAGAAACTTTCCTTAAAAACCATAAATTAAAACTGTGAGCGAACTCCTTACAATTCTTCACATATCTTTTTTAAAAATAATGCTAATGTATGCTAAAAAAAAAAATTTCTTTTCTTTTCTTTCCAACATCTAGATTTTTCAGAAAATCGCCAGAGTTTCCTCCGCTTTTCTGATTCTTTCCCAATTCCTTACAAACCAATTTAAAACATTTAAAAAACACTTCTAAACTTCAATTCATCACTTCCATATTAGGACTCCTCGTCCACAACCCAATCAAACACAATATACATATATATACATTTATTTCTTTCAAATCATCAAACATTTAAACCTTTCTTCAATCTATGCATAATTTTATCAAAACATGACAAAATTTATTCACATATATACAATATGCAAATTATTTTCAATGCAGTCACATGCGCTGCTCTCCTCGGAGAAGCTCGACCACTCGCACAAGGAGGGTACTTCTACCGATGCACCCGTCTCAAAAGCCCCGAAAATATTTGTTGAAACATATGGAAAAAGAGTGAGCTAAACGAGCTCAGCCAATGGCACATTTTCATTTATATAACATTTTCAAGACATATCAAAATAATACATACTTTATACAATTAAATCCATTTATACATTAAACATTTATGCCTTAAACTTTCTTTTCCATAAATACTTATACCATTAAAATCAGTTTATGCTTTAAACATTTATACCTTAAACTTTCTTTCAATAAATACTTATGCATTTAAAATCCATTTATGCTTTAAGAATTTATGCCTTTAAACTTTCTTTCATAAATACTTATGCATTTAAAATCCATTTATGCTTTAAGAATTTATGTCTTAAACTTTCTTTCCATAAATACTTATGCATTTAAATCCATTTATGCTTATTACTTATAATTAAACTTTTCTTTTTCTTTATTTCTTTTTTCTTTTCTATTCTTTCTCGATGAACCTGAATAAACACACCTAACAATTTCCTGGTACCCGACTATGAGGGACAAATACATTCCAAGCCATAACCACTACTAAGGGAGAAACTCACGCTTGGTATAGGGTTCCAGCCATAGTACTTTATCACGGTATGATATTACTCTAGACACCTATTTCCTCTCCCTCGCTTAGTAACCTATAACTTACCCTCTTAATCCTTACACGCTTAAAGGTTTCTCGCCAATATCGCCATAACAACATAGGTTTAGCAGAACTATCAAGAAACATTTCTTCAAAATACATTTATAAATATTATTTAAATTTTACTTTATCATTAAAACACATATGCATACTTAAACATTTTTAAACTTTCATAATACCTTTTTTAACATATGCATACATATTTAATACACATATAAATATACGCATTGGACGCAAAGATAAAACAATGCAATATAAACATTTCCATATGCCTTAACATTTACATAAAAATTTACATTAAACTTTCAGTTTAACATTAAAACCATTCACTTTTAAAAAAACTAAATTCTCAAAATATCATTTCACTACGCTTCACCGCTCAATCCCGCTTGCTTCTCCGTCGACCCCGCTTCCATCCGACAGTCCTTTTTCACCTTTTTCAAGAAACCACAACTATACACATCATAACTTCCATTTCAATCCACCATACACATTCCATTTGTGCCAAATGAACAAATTACCTTAAGCACTAAAAACTCATTCATTTTCACAACTCTTTTCCAACTATACCCTATAGACTTTATGACTAAAAAATTATTCAAACGGGTCTTCAAAATTTATGAAACTCTCCAGACTGCTCCTTGATATATCAAATAACATCTCTTTAAATTTTCAATTTAAAATTCCGTCTCTAAAGCCCCTCAACCATATAACACAATCTGCACAACAATAACTCAGTTTGGCAGAACAGTAGACCCAATACAGCTCCATCTTTGAACCATTTCTGGGCACTTTGTTTACATCAGGCTTATCCTCTTCCTTTCGATAAATTTTTCCCCTAGAAGTCTATTTTACCCAGAATTGAATCACCACCTTGACCAACGAGCAAGAGTGGCCAAATACCAAACTGGTCAAACAGAAAACAGACATCACTGAGACTCCAAGGCTCAAAATCTCTAACAAATCAAGGCTTTCTCTTCCATTTTTTCTTTCACTTTTTTCTTCCTCAACATTAATCTGATGCATTATACCCATTCAACATATCACAAAGATCTACATCAAACCTAACATTCATTCCGCTTGATTTGTCAAAGCCCTAATCTAATCCATGGCTTTTTCTCAATTTATCTCAAAATCATCATCATTCAACCTAAATGCCACTAATTTAACATCATACAGAAAATCAAATCATTAGGCATGAAAAACATAAAAAATCAACTTTCATGTGAAAAAACTACTTGACTTTGGGTTTCCACTTATCTTCTCTTCCTTGATTGGCTTGTTCGCTTGGAAGGCAGAGAAGATAAAAATTCACCTCTACCACTTTGCCTACCCTTTCTCCTCCTCTTTCTCCTTTCCCTTTCTTTTCTATCTTTCTCCTTTCTCTCCTTCTCATGGACGTGATCTCCTCTCTTTGGAGCACTTAAATCCTAATTTTAGGCTCAAATATTCTTCCAAAAGTACCACTTAAATTAAATAATTCCATTGGATTTAGTTTAAAGTGGTTTACACTTTATCCAACTACCGTTGTTAAGATTCTCATGAGGCAAAAATTAGTCTGTGATTTCATCGTAAGCTTGGCCAGTGAAAGGTTTTAATTGGCTCTCGTAATGGAATATCTCCATATAGCGACTTTATCTCGGTTTCACCTTATCACCTTTTATACCGATTAAATATCAAAAAAATATTCTATGATCGTCTAAACTTCCATTAACCATGAATTATTCAAATTAAATCCTTCACGGTGAATTCAGACTCTGAAATCGCGAAATGATTCGTCATTAAATCAGTGGACGATAGCGTATTATCCGAATTACGTTCGGATCGCCTGGAAACTATCCAAACGGACCCGTTTCACTCCGTTTCAGTTGCGTTAGACTGCTGATTGATTAGGACGTTTATTCGTGTTCGAAAAATTTCAACGGACTCAATTTTCGATCCGGAAATCACTATTCATAAATCTCCCATTATCTTCTAAATATCAGTTCAAAGTCATAAGAGCAGAATTTTCTTAAAAATCCCTTTGCAGCCCCTCATCGGATAAAATAAAAATGCAGCTGTCGTTAGAAATGCGATTCTGATTTTAGAAAATTTGTTAAATAAATGATGTCCGACGTTAAATTCTAATCCTCTCGCTTCTATCATTAGACCTCCATCAGTTCAATAACTACTATTATAACATTGATAAGGTTGAGGTTTACAATCACCCTCCTTATAAAAATTTACGTCTCGAAATTTAAATTCTCATGTTGCTTCCTCTCTCACAGTGATTCATCCAAAAACACCTTTACTAAAGGAATCACTTTGTTTCAAAAGAACCTAATCATTTCGATCAACAATTTTAACCGGTCTTTCTTCATCGTGAATCTTCTTTCAATTCAACTAGGTTGATCTCTTTGCTCTGTGTGAAGAATCTGTCATATACTTTGAGAAGCATAGAAATGTAAAATATGTCACATGTATTAAAGCCCGAATTCGAGTGGCAACCTCGAGCAAGAGCAGCTACCTCTCCAATTATTTCCATAATTTCATAAAGTCCCATATAGAGATGACTTAACTTCCCTTTCTTTCGAATATCAACACCCTTTCGGTGAAATATCCTCATAAATGCGATCCCCGCCCTAAAATTCCAAATCTCTCTTGGGTTATCAACATAACTTTTCTATCAATCTTGAGCTATCTTCAATCTATCGCGTGCTTTAACATTATGCATTGTGGCACGAGCAATTTATGAACCCTAAAAATTTCTCTCCCTTTCCTCATCCCGACATAATGGAGTCCTACACTTCCTTCCATATAAGGCCTCATAAAGCGCCATTTCAATGCTTGCATGATAACTATTATTGTAGGAAAACTCCATTAATGGTGAAATATGTACCTCTGCACTCTTCCTTTAAATCAGCACACAAGCCTTGAGCATAACTTCAATGTCTGTATGGCTCTTTCGGATTGGTCGTCCATTGAAGTCGTCTGATCTCTTTTACATACAACTCGGCCAACTTCTCAACTAAGTCACTGTTTTTCATAGGTAGGAAATTAGTTGATTTCGTCAATCTATCAACAATCACCTATATCGCGTCATAACCACTCGGCGAGATGAGGCAAAAAAAAATCCATCATGATTCTCTCCCATTTCTAGCAGGGATGTCGGAAGAGACTATAAGAACCACACTCAAATCTTTGATGCTCAAACCTTAACTTTTGACAAATGAGACATTGAAATAGGTCTGCTTGTCTTGCTATACCCCTCCACCTTTAGTATTCCTGTGGGTATGATGCATTTAGTGTTTCCCTGATGCATCGCCTATGCGGAAAGAGTGAGCCTCTCCCATAATTTTATTTTCTTTTTAATCTTCCATCTAGTACACATAACCTGTGACCTATCATCCACTATACCATATGCAGTACTAAAATCCTTTTAAGCGCCGAGACTCGACTTCCTTTTCAATTTAATCATGATCGTATCTGCAGTCTCATAGCTCTCCCTTACTTGTATCTAATGATGCAAGGACTAATATCTTATCCCAATTCTAGTCTCATACCTAAAGACCTCAATTTATAATCAGGAGGTACACAACCTTTAGGTGAGATATGGAACGTAGGCTTCTAAAACATCGATTACCACATTAACATTTCACGATGGTACTCAATGGTACACTCATAATCCTTAATGAGTTCAACCCGTCTCCTCTTGTCTCATAACTTTTTCTATGTGAATAAATATTGCATGTTCTTGTGATGTAAAATTTTGGCCCAACTCCATATCATTAATGCCTCCATATCGTAGAGCAAAGACTGCAACAACCAACTCTAGGTTATGTCTCGAGATAAGTGCTCATGCTTTTTTCGAATTGCCTTAAATCATATCTATCACATTTTCATGTTGCATTAACTCACCTAGCTACGCACAGAAGCATCTGCAATATCTGTATATCCTTCTTGCCTGCGACGGAATTTAGCCAGAACTAGGGCTAGGTCAAATTCCTTTTAGTTCATGAAATCTTTTACGACATGTCTCTTACACCATACAAACTTTTCATCTTTCCTTGTCGATTTAGTGAAGGATCCGCTAACTTTGAAATCCCTTAACAACCTTAGATACTGCTTAACCTAGAAACTTTGTATCTACGTACATTCGTAGGTGGTTTTTCGAGTTCACAATTTTCTCAATCTTTGAGGATCAACGAAACCCCCTTCACTGAATCACATGCCTTAGAAAGCGACAACTGTCCTAACAGGAACTAGAATTTACTAAGTTTGGCATACTAAGTAAATAGAATTTACTTAGATGCTCCTCATGATCTTCATTACTGCTTAAATAGATTAAAATGTCATCAATGAATACTATAACAAACTGATCTAAATAAGGCTAAAAGATCCTATTCATAAGATCCATAAGCGGTGAATATAAGTTAGTCGACTAGCATGACTAAAAACTCCTTAATGCCTATACCGTGTTTTCAAAGTTGTCATAGGAACATCCTGCGACCTAATCTTTAATTGATGGTAACTGACTTAGATCCATTTTCAAAAATACCCTGTTGTAATTGATCAAGGAATCATCAATCCGGAGTGTAAATAGATTGTTGATTGCGTATTTTCTACTTTATTCAACTCTATGTAATCAATATACAATCTTAAACTTTCATCATCATTTTTTTTTTTTATAAGCAGGCAAGCACTCCCAAGAGAAATTTTCATTCCTAACAAAACCCTTACTCACAAGCTCATCCTTTTATACTTTCCAATTCTTTCAATTCTTTCAACTTTTAAGGCCATCATATAAGGTACTTAGCAATTATGATTTCTGTCCTAGGGGTCATTTCAATCTAAAAATTATATATATATATATATATATATATATATATATATATATATATATATATATATATATATATATATATATATATATATATATATATATATATATATATATATATATATATATATATATATATATTTTTTTATATATACCTAAGAGGAATCCTGCGGAAATACATCGGAAATTATTTAACTATCAGAATATCTTCCAGTCGACTACCATTATCCCTCACCTCAATGGCATAAGCTGGAATACCTTTGATATAATGACTTTAGTATTTTGCTAGCCTAGCTTGTCATATTGGTAGGTAGTATTTTTAAGTAACCATAAAACAACCTCTGTCTTCCTTGGCTTATAAGACCTAACCTCTTTCCTATAACAATCCTTTGTAGCATGATGTCTAGATAGTGAAATCAGTACCTAATATAACATAAGTCATGGATATCTAATATCAAATACGCCGAAAACTCCCTATCGATAATCACTCTGTTGTAACAATCAACTTTTTCCATACTTTTCCTAGGTGGCAAAAATCCCTACAGTACACATTCATCATTATGTCTTCAATTTCTTCCATTTTCTTTTAACAATTACAATTAATAATTCACTTAATGTCATTGATTCATAAGAAAGCTAAATTAAACCCATGCATTTTCAATTAACCATCTCATTACCCTCAGCCACGACCATGCCTTTCCCGGGATCTCCTATACCGATATAATTTCTTGCCTCTAATTCCTTACCCTCTCAATAGTTTGATCGGCTCACGAAATTTGATTAAATGTTGTGGCTAACATCCCAGGCCATCTGCTCTAAAATTATCTGTCCTCCTCTGACCTTTGGAGCGGTGTGACCCTAGTGCTGCGGGTGGGAGGAACATACGCAGACTCGTCGACATGTTCCTCGAATTGGTGAGTGCTGCGCCTCGGGGCTCCTCTGGTGGGAGTGGTCGGCCTCGACGAGCGCATTTTTAAATGAATTCAAAATTTTAATATGTCATGTAATGCATATATGATTTTAAATCACATAAATTTTTTTTTTGTTTTTGTTTTTGAAATCTTAAAGAAAACATTAAAACAATCATATAAAAATAAAAATTTTCAAATCTTTATAACATTTCAAAACTTCGGCTCACGATACCATGTTGAAGGATCCCGACCCGGATTAACCTCATGAACCCGAGGGGACCTCCCGGCACTCCAACAGATATAGAAACTTTTCCTTAAAACCATAAATTAAAATCCGTGGAGCGAACCCCTTTACAATTCTTCACATATCTTTTAAAATAATGCGACGAAGTCTTTAAAAATTTCTTTTCTTTTCTTTTCGGCTTACTTAGATTTTTCGAGGAAAATCGAGCCGAGTTTCTACGTTTTTCGGACTTTCCCAAATTTACAAAACTGATGAAAGCGTTTCGCTTAACTTCAAACTGATTCATCAACTTCCATATTAGGACTCCTCGTCCGCAACCCGATCAAACCTGATATACATATATATACATTTATTTCTTTCAAATCATCCAAAACATTTAAACCTTCTTCAATTCCATGCATAATTTTATCAAAACATGACAAAATATTCACATATACAATATACAAATTATTTTCAATGCGGTCACATCACGTCGTCTCTCGATAGCTCGACTCATTGCCGCAATTACTCTACCGATGCATCTCGAGTCACGAAAATATTTGTTGAAACATATGGAAAAAGTGAGCTAAGCGAGCTCGGTGAGTGTACATTTTCATTATATAACATTTTCAGTACATATCAAAATAATACATACTTATACAATTAAAATCCATTTATACATTAAACATTTATGCCTTAAACTTTCTTTCCATAAATACTTATACCATTAAAATCAATTTTTATGCTTTAAAAACATTTATACCTTAAACTTTCTTAATATTGCCAACAAAATTTAAAATCCATTTATGCTTTAAGAATTTATGTAACTCTTTCCATAATACCTTGCATTAAATCATTTAATAGCTAAAATTTATGCCTTAAACTTTCTTTCCATAAATACTTATGCATTTAAAATCCATTTATGCTTTAGCATTTATGCCTTAAACCTTTCTTTCTTTATTTCTTTCTTTCATTCTTTACGATGGAACGGGGGAATAAACACACGGCGGTTCAGAGATGCGGCGGTGAGACGATCACATTCAGTCATAACCACTCTGTGCCGGAGAAACTCACAGCTTTATGAGGTTCCAGTCTATGTACTTTATCACGATGTAAGGATATTACTCTAGACACCTATTCCCTCCCTCAGGTTAGTAACCTATAACTACCCTCTTAATCCTTACGGCTTAAAATTACTTGAGCGATATCAGTCATAGCAGGTCATGAGGGGTTTAGGGTGACTTACATTCAGTCAAAACATTCTTCAAAATACATTTATAAATACATTTCAGTCTTCTTATCATTAAAAACATATATACTGTATTTTAAACTTTCATATACCTTAACATATGCATACATATTTAATACACATATAAATATATGCATTGATGCAGGTCAAACAATGCAATATAAAACATTTCCATATGCCTTAACATTTACGCAAAAATTTACATTAAACTTTCGTTTAACATTAAAAGCCATTCACTTTTAAAAACTAAATTCTCAAATATCATTTCCTCACGAGTTCACCGCTCAATCATTGCTTCCAGTAATTCCCGTTTCCCGTCCGATAGTCCTTTTCACCTTTTCAAAGAAAACCACAACTATCTGTTAAATATGCTTCCATTTCAATCTACCATGCACAGTCATTTAAAGCCAAATGAACAAATTACCTTAACACTAAAACTCATTCATTTGTAGCCTTTTTTCCAACACCTATAGACTTTGACAAATTGATAAACGGTCTTCAAAATTTATGAAACTCTCAGATAGTTCTTGATATATCAAATAACATCTCTTTAAATTTGCACAATTTAAATTCCGTCTCTAAAGCCCTCAACCATATAACACAATCTGCACAACAAATAACTCCAGTTTGGCAGAACAGAATCTGCTGCCAGCTCCACTTTGAACCATTTTCTGGGCACTTTAAGTTTTACAATTTGCATGAACTTCCTTCAGATAAATTTTCCCTAGAAGTCTATTTGCAGAATTTTGAATCACTCAATTCCGATCTGAAATGAGCAAGTTATGGCCAAAATAAAACTAATTCAAAACAAGAAACTAGGACATTCCTGTACCGAGACTACTGCCCAAATTTACAGTGTGTTTCTCTTCATTTTTTTCTTTGGTAAGCGTTGTCGATGCGACTATCTGCGTTGACATATCGCGCGAAGTCACCGTCAAACCTGGCAATTCGTTAAGCCCGGTTTGTCAAAACCTAACTGTCTAATCAGCCAGGCTTTTCTCCAATTTATCAAAATCATGTCATTTGACCCTAAATGCCGCTAATTTGCTCAAGTACAAGAAAATCAAATCATTAGGCGTGAAAACATAAAAATCCAACTTTCAGCATGAAAAACTACTTGTTCTTGGGTTTACTTATCTTACTTCTTGGTTAAGCAGGCTCCTTGGAAACTTGAAGAGAATAAATTCACCTAAAACTGCTCTGGCTGCTCACTGCTCTCTTTCTTCACTTTCTTTTATCTCTCCTTTCTCTCTCCTTCTCATGGACAGTCTATATAACAGACACTTTGATACTAATTTTAGGCAAAATATTCTTGAAAGTGCCGCTTAGATTAAATAATTCCATTGGTTAGTTTAAGTGGTTTACTTTTATCCAAGCTCTCGTTGGTGATTCTCATGGCTGCGGTCGTTTCTTAGTGATTTAAATCGTATTGGCCCGAACAAGAAAGGTTTAATTGGCTCTCATAATAAAATATCTCCCTTATAGCAGCTTTTATCTCAGTTTCACCTTATACTGCTTTTATACCGATTAAATGTCAAAAATATTCTATGGTCGTCTAAACTTCAAATTAACCATGAATTATTCAAATTAAATCCTTCACAGTGAATTCCAGGCTCTGAAATCGCGAAATCGATTCGTCATTAAAATCGGAAATCCGGACAATAGCGTATTATTATCCGAATTACGTTCGGATCGCACGACTATCCAAAACGGACCCGTTCACTCCGGGCTTCAGTTTCGTTAGACTCTATGATTGATTCCGGACATTTTTCGTATTTTCAGTACAATTCAGAAAATTTCAACCTGAGACTCAATTTTCGATCAGGAATCACTATTCGACTTCAATCTAGAGCCTCTTTACAAATATCGGTTCAGTCATGGGCGAAATTTTCTTCTAAAAATCCTTTGCAACCTCCATCCAGGATAAAATAAGAAAAAAATCACTATTCATTAGAGACTTTTGATTTACAATTTTAAAAATTTTCACTTCGTACGAATGATGTCGAAGCGTTAAATTACAATACTCGCTTCTATCATTGAACTCAAATCAGTTCAATAACTACTATTATAACATTCAGCTAAGGTTGGGGTTTTACAAATCACATAATAAAACATCATTATACCAAATTCATCGATACGCTAAGATTAGCTGTGGGCTAATTGGCAAATACAAACAATTCATTTTGAATCACTCAACATCATAAAAATTCACACAAAAATATTCCGCGTTACTATTCATGAGCAGTAAAACCCTTGAGTTGCTATTCCGACCACTCAAAATTGATTTTAATAAACTGGGTTGTTTTTGGGACAGTTCACAGACTAAAATAGATCTCGGAAGTGTTTGTGACATTTTGTGATAACAGACGGATAACACAAACGGAAAAGATCATCTGGGTTGTGGACTTATGGCGAGATGAGTCGTGTAAATGTATGCATGGGTAGAAACATTGAAGAATTGAGAGCAGTAGATCAGTTAATTTGAACCTGGAAGCCACTCATCTCTATAGACTCAAGTCTTTCAAACCGCATCTCTTTCATTACCGTTTGTTTATTTATTTTACTGGAAAGACATTATTTAAATTGTGTATATCATTAATTAAATTTTATTAATATCATTTTTCTATTTTGACATAAATAGTATCTCAGGCAAAATCCATTCCATGTCTTATAATATGGCGTATGTCTGGGAGTATGACCGAGTGTTTTATCAAATGATAATATAGTTCTGCGTTTGATATCGATGTAAACCATGGATCAACATGCGAACAACGTGATGATGACTCGTTGAAACGGTTCGGGATCGGTTTGAAGTCATCGAATCGCGGTACGGTTACGAAATCGATTTTCAGTGGATTTTCTGGTTCTAATAAGGCGATGTTTTATAATCTCCTGTTCTTCTGATTTTGTTGCTGTTGTCGTTAATCGTTGAAGTGGCTGTATTTTCTGTTTTGTTGGGATGAAATAACATTTTACTTTAATAATGAGGAAAAAAGAAATGAGATAGATGGACACAATGCAGGAAATGGAGTGACTTTATTTGGATGGAATGGAAAAGAAAGACAATTGGGAGGAGAAGGAGTGAAAGATAGTATGAATCAGTTTTAGTGTGGAAGTAAAGTGATGATGTTTGATCTTATGAGTGATCAATGAACAGATATTCAGTTGAAAAGGACATAGTTTTATAACCTTCTGTATAATGAAAAATTCAGTTGAGATGTAAAATATTGGATTTTGCAGCAGTATATTTATTCAAATGTCATTTGATTTGTTTAACTTATTTGTAGAATTAAATAATTTAAATTTTAGTTTTTTAAATAATTTTAATTATATTTAATTCTTGTCCACATAATCTAGTTAAATTGGTTAGAGTTGAACCTTTAAAAACGGGGACATGGCGGGAAGGGTTTGAGTCCGGATTGCTATACTGTAAAGTGATAAGCTTTAAAAAAATTACATTTAATTTTATTTGATATTTAGACAATGAGTGCAAAGAATTAATCTGTACTTGCAAACATTTTTTCTTTGTCTGTCCTTAAATCCTTTTATTATTGTAACATGAAAATGATAATTTCATAGGTACTATATAAGTTTAGTTAACAATCCTACATGTAATTGAAAAAAGCAAACTTAAAAAGATGATCAGCTCAACATTTAATGTAATAGTAAATAAATACTAATAACTAATAAAAATTCTATAGTCTAAAAAAAATTCAAAATTGTTTGTATGTACTTCTTTGAATAGTTATTCTATTATTTTATTCTTTATTTTATATTTTCTAAAGGAGCAAACATATCAAATGTCCCAAGTCTTTCTTCCTAAACTTTTCTCAGAAATAGCTTAAATTAAATCCTAAGCATACTTTTATAAAACATTAGATTTTTTCAAACAATTTCTCAAGAAAAACTGGTCATTGGATGCCAACGACTCTTTGACCTTGGGAAGCAAATTTTTAGGTGAAAGAAGCAAAATGGATTCTTTGACTCTTCTACTTATTGTTTTACTTTGTTTTAGTCCTTTTCCATTCCATTATTAGCGCTCCTCCTCTTATATAAAAATTTCTCTCGTCCATTTGCAAAGCCTTGACACCCCAAATCCAGGGGTCGTTGACAACCAGATTAACCAGCGGAAGATTAGTGGATGTCGGGTAATTCGACACCACACCATTGAGTCCCCTTTTCCTGGGACTCGAGTTTAAGCGAAATCGGGCGAGTCTCGCGCATGCGAGGGCTCTACTCAAAATACAACATGTGCAATTTCATGGCAACCTGTCCCAATATTATACAACGACCACACCGGGTCCGCATACGAATAAAAATGGCCACGTAGGGCCCATTTATCCATATAAATCGTCCCCAATATCGACATGAGTTATTCACATCCTCTTAATACAAGACATTATATTAAAACTAACATGTTCTAATATAATATACAAAACATGGATCAAGGCCACAATCCGGCCTGCTTCATGATGTTGGCCTCTAAGAACTGCTAGCACACATGTCACTGTACTGCACGAAGGGGGTCCCACGATGCGTGAAATTGACTAACGTGATTTAGAGATAAGTCTGAGGGCTATTCCTTAAATACTGTGGTCAAACAACTGGCTTTAACTAGGACATGCGATCTGGCGTAGATCCTACTTGTCATGAATGAGGCCACTGACTCATCATGCCACCATATCAAGTCTCATATTCATAGCGTGCGTTTCATGTGAATGGCCCATTTCAAACAAAGGTATTTGTGTTTACCCGTGGACAACCCTCCAATATAAATAATGGACACACTCTGATAATCTATTTTGTGGACAACCCTCCAATGTATATCAATTGGGCATACTCCAACAATTGACATTATATGGACAACCCTCTGATTTAAATAATGGACACACTCCGATAATCTATTTGTTGATTAAACATCGAAACAATTCTCTCGAGAAACCACCTCATGCACTCGAAAATATCTATTCTGAGTTGCTGATAAATGTGAATCACGATGAGCCATTTCCATTTTCTTACCACAGGCAGCACCATGCAAGCCGTGGATATCCATTGGACCCATTAAAGTAAGTCTGACATTCACTAAGGATGGTGAATGACTACGGAGTATGCACTCACACCCACACATATACGATGTCCCACGTGCAAAGGAGACTCACGCGATTTTAGTTAAACCACGAGTCCCTTGGAAAAGGGGACTCAATGGTATGGTGTCAGATTTTGGCATCCTGATCTTCTGTGGGTTGTGGGTTGTCAACGGCTTGGGATTTGGGGTGTCACAAACCGCCTCTCCCAAAATAATCTTTTTCCAAAAATAAAAATAAAATCCAAATTAACATATGTTTCAGCCATCTTTAACGTCTTCATTAAACCATAGTTGGTAGTTATGGTTTGAATTTTTATCATAAGATTAAACTGTAGATGTTTTCACTAAAGTTGAAAATTTTAAGCTGTGATCACAAACTACGATTTTAAGTGATAATTTATTTATTTTTAAATTTGTACTAGATTGATTTTTTTTTTGAAAAGTAATATTTTGAGACAAAACTCCATTTATCATTATTTTTTTTATCAAAATTCTTAAATTAATTTTAGAGTTGTTTGCATAATTAAACTAAACATTAAATCAAAAAGTGGTCATTTTTTTATTAATCGTCAGACTGAGAAATTGGTTTAGAGATACAAAATCAAAAAAATATTTGCAAAAATGAACTTGGACAACAATTTTCTACATCTATAGAAGGAGCAGAGAAGGATAAAGCCGAGAGACCATAATTAATATTCGATGATCAATCAACCCAATGTCATTCAACATGATCACCTAACTTTCATTTTGAAACTGACGAATTCGGCATTTAAATTCCTATTATTGTAAGTTTCTAATAATTTTAGTGTTATTTCTATTCATTCATAATCAAATCTAATATTTTTTATAGCAATTCAGCATTCTGGTTATAAGTTCTATTCAAGTGTATGAGTTTTCAATCACATAACTGTTTCATTCAAATCAATGTTTACTTCAGCAATTTCGGCGATACGGTTTGTAGTATTCAAATCTATCAACTTTTAGCACTATTATTTTATTCATTTTTAAAAATTGCATTTTATTCAACAATTAATTCTTGTAATATTTCAATTCATACGCTTTCACTTTTATTTATGGGGAAGCTGTCAAGTTAACCAAAGGAGTCTAAATAGCCCGGTGTAAGTTTGATCTTCGAGTCAATTCAGTTTAAAACACTTTAATTTTTTGACACGTCCGCACACTTATATTTTATATGTTTCGTGTAAGATTAAAAAATCACCATGACATATATGAAAGGAAATTCCTACTAGCAAAATCGACAATACTCCAAGGCTAAAATCTTTATATCCTTAAAAAGAACATGAAAATTAACTTTTAGAAATTTAAACTTTCATGTAATTTTAATATCATCTCCTGACAAAAATATTTGTATTATTTTATTGTAAAAATAAATTTTCTTTTTAAAAAAATATATATAAATATATAAAATTGTAAAATACATTTTGTTCAAAATAGATTATTTTTTAAGAACAAATATAGAAAGGGTAAGATTGGAAAATGTTGGATTATTTAGGCTATTGCTTTAACATAAGTGGAAATAGGTGAACTATTATCCATATTTCTTAGATACATTTCTTTGATTCTTATTTGACATTGTCAATGATGGGTAGCATTCATGAGAAGTGGTTTGTCATTGCCTCCTTTTCTCCTCATGTAAAAAACACATTTTAGGTGACTCTTCAAAAACATGAGAGAATTTAGATTTTTTAAAATTTAATTTAGAGATATGTCAGTTTCATATTTGTAAGTTATAAAGGAATTAATGACTCTTAATTACTCTTTAGCTCTCAAATAAATAAAGAAAAAAAAATTGTTGTTATATGATATCATTGAGTAAAAAAAAATCATCATAATTTTATAAGGATAGTGATTTTTAAGCAAGTTATAGGGAGGAAGAAGTGCCAATGAGTATTTATGTCATTTAACTTTTTACATTTTCATTGTCTTAAAAACTTTATATTTACGAATTATGTGTACCACCATGGTGTCGAACCATGTTCAAAAATGTATTCCACATATGAATAATGAAGATAGATTAAAACAAGGAAATTTTATCAGCAATTCTATTACTCAAACCCTTAAGATTGGATTAAATCCAGATTTTTAGATATTGGAGAAAAATGTAGCTCCTTATTTCTATTGACGTGGCCATGGGATGCATGGCGTGAAAAACAGAGGCAATGTTTGGTGTGGAATAATTCCACGAGTGTCCTTATTTAGAAATGGATGAAATTTGAAAGCATTACTTAGCGTTTTAGTTTTGTTTTACATTTTCAAGCGTTAAAATAGGTAGCCCCATAGAAAGTTGTAATCATTAATGATCAATTTTTTTAACTAAAATATTTTTAGAAGTACTATGTATACTTAACGTTATATATGAAATTAAGATTATTTTGAAATATTTTTAAGGACGATTTGATGTGTTTCTTTTTCTTTTCACATATTTATATTTTGTTAGAAAGGGTACCAGTCTGTCGAAAAAAAAAAAAGTTTGTAATTATGTAAGAAGAATGATGTTCTTCATATGATTTTTGTTATCTAATTTTGAAGTAGTCTACATATATTTATTGTGTCTTATTTATTTATATTTTTTCGAGAGGACAAAACATAATGACGGTACGTTGATGCTCCTCAAAAGAAAGTCTTTCATACCTACTTCTCAAGTCTTTTTCCCTTGAAATTTCAGGCGACCTTCCTAGCTCCTACCTTCTTCCATACCTCTTTGCACTTTTCTCAAGAAATAGCTTAATTAAATCCTAAATCAAGCTTTTGAATCTCTATATCTTCTTGAAACAGCCATGGCTTCCGCAAACACCAATTATACACATCTAGTCACAAATCTCGTAATTACATCATATAGCATAATTAAGGAGACAAGCAATTGATTGTATATAATAAAAGGATATACAATTAAAGCAGAGACAAATCCAAGAATTAAAATACAAAAAGGTAGAAAAAACATATTTTCGAGCAAAAATGTCCACTTAGAAATATTGTTATATGGTGAATTTGTTTCACACGTTCAAAGGGTATTTTGTTTAAAATAGTGATTTTTTTCAAGATTACTATTATAAAAAAAGATCATTCTTGCAAATATTTTAGGGTTAACCATTTGAATCAATTTCTCTATAATAATATACAAAATAAACAAACAACATTTGATTACTCAAAATTAAATATAATAACATTAACGAGAAAAATAACTTTTATTTTGTGTTTCTATAAACAGAATAGAAAAAAAACTATTACTTGTTATTCAGGAAAACAAAAAGAGTTTATCATCCTTTGAAAAATAAATTGCATTCCCATGTTGAATGCGATTTTGAAAATTAATCTTAAAACCGCATTTGATGAAAATTAAGCTTAAAATGGTAAATACATTTTTAAATTTTCCTTAAAATGTTGATTGTAATAGATTTTAAGATTCATTTTCAAAATTGGAGTTGATGAACTCTTGTCAGACAACCATTAACCTTGATTTCTGAGCCTCTAGTATTATACGAAGAGTAGTTAAATATTCAACAATTATTAAATGTCATCAATTAAATTAGAATATTAAAGAGCACCCATCATCAAGGGAATTATAATAGAATAACAATAGTCAATGAAACTCATACAATGCAATCTACTAAAAACCCATAAGAAAATATTACAAAATATAGGTTTCTATAAAAAATAAAAACATTTGAATACAATAATGATTGCATCTATGCATCATATCACATGTAGTCATCATTAATAAACAGTAAATAGGACTGTGATGGATCGAACTATTAGTAAAGAGCAATAAAAATCAAATAATAAAAAAAAAACCATCGAAAAAAGCGAGAAGAAAAGCCCTTTTTCTGAGATACAATCGAATCTCCACAATTGGTGGTGGAGTATCTTTACTCCTCATATCTGGACCATCCCTCATTTTTCCCCGAAATTTTGCTAGCCCTCCTCTGTATTCATCCTCCCGAAAAAGAAAAATAATAATAATAAAAAAAACTTTCCACCAAACCTTTGTCCCCACTATCTCATTCTCTCAGAAAAGAAAAATAATAATAATAAAAAAAAATCTTCCATCGGCAGTAGTGCCCCTTATAACGTTCTTCGAAGAAAAGAAAGAAAAATGGGTTTGGCCAGGCTTATATAAGTTTGAGCTTTTCAACCATTGGATCGAAATATGTTAGCATATTTTTTGTGGACCTCATACCTAAAAAAGTGATAAAATCAGTTTGCGAGTAAAAAGCTTCGAACTTATATAGCTCGGCTTCGCGTAACTCTTCCTAAAAAGTATGTTCTTTTTGAGGCAGTGCTTTTCCAAAAGGGAGGTGGCCCTTTGGATGGCCGCCACGTGGGGCCTCCACAGGCTCCCATCTCCATATCAAGCAGGCAAATCGGATTTTTCTTCTTAGTGCTGTAAAACCTGAGAAAATTCAAATTTTCTGAAAAATGGTAAAATGATAATTTCAGTAAAAATCAAGTACTGCAGTCTCGAATGACAAAACATACTTCATAGTTGGAATTGTCTAAATTTGTTACCATGTCGAGATTTGTGGTGAACGATCGAATTTCATGTTTTTCGAGGCACCGGGTGTCGGGTGCCGTAGAAATGACTAAGTGAAAGACGCTGTGATATGACAAAAGTACCCTCTTGCATGTACTCATGTGACACATGTTGCATGATTAGTGAGAGGATGAGATGAATGGCCTAGATTGTGCAAAGTGTCAAAAATCAAGAAAAGGGACACATTGGGAATTATTGGAAATGTTAAGTGAATAAGACAAAATAGCAAATAGTATTCTTCTTCATTTTGAGACAAAATCGTGAAGATGGGGAGTGACAGTAGGCTGGTTTTCATTTTAGAGAGAGAGGCTCATTCTCTGCAGAAATTCCGTAGTTGGACCGTCGGTTCTCGACGAAGCAAGAAGCAAAATCGATCTATGCGGTGAGGGCTACGCGTGGGCATTGATTTTGTGGAGTTCCGACAACTCCAAGAGGTAGGGATCTTTTCCTACTTGTGTTATTCTTTGGCTAAGAGCCATGTAAATGGTTAGGGATATTCTGAGGCTTGATTTAGTAAATTCGGTCTCAAAAGCTTAGAACCGAGTGGAGAAAATCCCTATTTGTGTGGCCGTGAACAGTGCCGACCCGAGGGTTTCACTATTCACGTGATTTTTGGTGTGAATTTTTATGATGTTGAGTGATTCAAAATGAATTGCTTATCTTTGTTAATTAGCCCATGTGAGCTAATTTTGGTGTTATTGATTGTGAATTTGAATAACATGATTTATGTGGATTAATTATGTTAATATATACATGTTTTATATATTAGCATGGATATTTTGGAATTGGCATAATGCATTCCATATGCATTGGGGCACCCTAGAATATTAGGAGTGAGTGCATGACATGAAAGAAAATAAAAAGGGAAAATGTTTGTGAAATGAATTTCGAAGGAAGATTTTAAATTGTGTTGGGAATGTCAACAATTCACGTCGGAGGGCCCATGAATTGTTTCGGAAGGTTATCAACATGTCGCCTCGGAGGCGTGCGATATATTTCTAGAGATCCTCGGTAGTAAGTTTTCGAGAACAAAAACTTGTTTTGAAAGCGTATTTTACTCGCATTTGGCTTAGTCGTATGTGGAGAGTCGGTGAGGACTCGAGACATGGGTTTGGGCATGTAGACATTGAGTAGGATCATTTATTTGGCAGGTGTGATTGTTTGCCATGACTTGTAATGAAGCTGGGTGGGGAGTAACTCATGTAGAAAATTATCACTCTTGGGCTTTGCTCGCCTGTCGGATCGGCTGTTTCGGGTGAGGAGAGCGATCGGGAAGGCGGCACTCATTAGAGGCCGTTTTGAGAAGAAAGCCGACTTGTGACTTTGATGTTGTTGTATAACATATATTAGAATTTTATAATTTTAATATATGTTTGTATTAAGAATAATGTATTAACTCTGGAACCTTATTGGTACATGTTGATGTATTTTGTGAGTATTGATGCAGGGGCCCAAGTGGCCTTTAATTACTCGCATGTGGACCCTGTGTGGTCATTGTTAATTGTTGGGATAGGTTTTGTACCGCTGGGTGAAACTCCCATTACAAAGGAAACTACGCTTTCGATTTTCGTGAGTGGTGTTGGGTTACCCGACATCCACGAGTATTCCGTGAGTTGACGGGTTGTCAACGGACCCCCAGGAAATGGGGCGTCACAGCTTGGTATCAGAGCCTAAGTATACGAGTACCTAGGACTTGATGGGCACGGGTTAGATCACGCATTCCTTGTGCACTCTGATGATTGTTGTGTGATGTGTGATTGTGTGCTTGGTGAATAGCACATAGGAAAAAAAAAGTGTTGAGGAAAATCAGTAGAACCAAATAAATGTGTTGAGGAGAATTGTTTTTTTTTTCTGATGTTTTACAGTGTCTAAACTGGAAAAAAAATAAAATAAAATAAATTTTTAGGAATTTATTTTGTTCTACTTGAAATTTAAAAACTATATATATAAATATTTTTTTTGGTGGTTTTCTAGTAGCTGGAATGAGAGAAAAAAATGATGTGAAAAAAAAAACGTTACAGGTAGCGGGCCGGGCTGCCGTTTGTTGTTTGAATCCACGATCTGATGGGTTGTATCTCGTGACACGTGACTGTGGGCGCGCGGGGATGGGCCACGATACGGTCGGGGGCTCGGCGAGACACGGCCAGAGCATGAGCCCGCAATGCGGCGATACGACCCTGGGCGCTCGCGCCGGTGGCCTGGCTAGCGAAGAGTGTCGCGAAACAAAGATTGTATCGTGGCAGGTAGCGGTTGTGTTCGCGATGGGGCAGCGATACGAGAACGCGACTCTGACCGCGAGGACGACCCACGTCACGGCGGTGTGCCTTGGCGACGCTGGCGCCCAGCGAGCTATGTTGCGTTCTAAAGCTGTATCGTGACGAGGGGAGTGCGACCTGCGGCGTGCTAGAGCGCGCGTGCGCCGCAGCGACCGGCGACCACGGCTGCGGTTTCTTTGTCGAGCGAGGCCACGACGGCGCCGGCAGCGGCCTAAGCGTGGCGTGTCGCGCGGCTTTGAAATCTTTGTACGCCGCCGGTGTCTCGCCCGAGTCCGTTGGGTGTGCACCTTGTGCGCAACCCAGATTTGACTTCAGTGCCTTGTTCTAAGTCTTTATTTGAGACGTATTCATGAACAACGTTCATGACAGCATTCCTGAGTTTTTAAATAAAATAAAATAAAATTTTTGTCGTTGAATATGATTTAATATATTGACTTATTGTCTTGCATTACCTATGAATGCATGGACATTGTGTATGAAATATTTTTCTGTATATGAATAGTGTCTCGGGGCTGTGATTAAGCCTTAGAGATACTACATTAGAATTTAACTTGCCATTTGACATGTGTAGATGGCTAGTCGAGGCGGGGCGTAGAATTAGTCCACGGGGTGATAGTCGAGCACCACGGTGTTAACCGACGAGGCCTTTGTTGAAATTTGTAGGGATTCTGTCTTTGCTATTGCACAGGCTAGTGCGGCCAGTGGCGAGGAAGATCGAGTAGCCTCCCGAGGAGGTTTATGTTAGTAATAGTGCTCTAAGCCTATTGTATGGACATGGTATTTTGACTATTTATGAGAATTTATTATTATGATGATTTGCATGTTTATTATATATAATTTTCTTGAATAATATTATTAATTATTCTAAATGTCCCTAATCGGTTATTGTTATGGATAACAATGAATTAAGATTAGTATAAAGTTTGATTGATATTCATGGGATGAATATTATGAATACAAATCAAATTTATATCTATTTATTTGAGAATATTAGACCAGAGACCGTCTTAAGATTAATACATGGATCAAAGTCAAAGTTAATCTCTAATAATTGTGTCATTAAATCCTTTGACTGAGATCGCTATAGTTCTCAACATAAGGAATATTATGTTTTGATATAATCAAACGTTGTCTTTAATCGGATGACTATAAAGGTTATACTTGAACATAATAAAGAATTATGTAGTGAACATAGGCGATTAAGATGGAATTTACCTCTTATTATAAGAGAGATATATAAAGGTCCCCTGCGACAATTGAGGCCCGAAATGCATGGTCGTGGCTCAAATGAATTAATGGAGATCAATGTCATTTGTTTAGTCGGTCTAATTGGGTTTTGATAATCAAAGATAGAAACGATATAAGGTTGACTTTGTCCATGCCTTATATTCTATCAAGATATCATGAGACAAAGTTATGTCATTAGCTATATTAAGGTTGTCTAGGATCATGAGCTTTTCTACATTTAGCAGGTAGTCATAATGTCTTGCTAGAGGCCACTTATGACTTGTAGGATCAAAATGAGTTTAGGCCCTGCGCCAATGTTAATTGAACCTATAGAATCGCACGTAAGAACAAATAATAACGTTTATGGTTTTTCACTCTATGTAGTAATTTAAAATGATGAGATTATTTTAAATTACAAATAACAATTAGTTGTTATTTAAATTCGAATTTAATTTTGAGAAAGTTTAGTCGTGATTTAAATTATAACAAATAATTAATTTATTATATTTTCTTATTGGATAAAATAATGCGTAAGGGTTTTAATAAGAGTTTTAAATATATTCGTTTCCTTATCGTGATTTGAATTTAAATTGTTATTATTTAAGAGTAGGATTTGAATTTAAATTGTTATTATTTAAAAGAGTTTAAATATATAATAATATAATAATATAAATTCGTTTTTTTTCCTTATACGATAAGGTTTGAATTTAAATTGTTATTATTTAAAAGAGTTTTAAATATATAATAATATAAATAAATTTGTTTCCTTATCTGATAAGGATTTGAATTTAAATTGTTATTATTTAAAAGAGTTTTAGATATGTAATAATATAAATTCGTTTCCTTATCTGATAAGGATTTGAATTTAAATTATTATTTAAAAAAGAGTTTAAATATATAATAATAAAAGTCGTTTTGAAAAAAGAGCAGGACTTATATAGATATATATATGTGAGACATTTTTTTTTTTGTAGTGGTCGTCTTTTACTCTAAGAACAACCAAATCAGAGAGACCCTAATTTCGTTTTGAGAAGACGAGACACGAACTAGCATTAACTGAGATTATTTCATTATTTGTTCGGTATTGGATGCAGTAGAGGGTGGTCACTTTTCAAAAAGCGACATCTTTGAAGATCGAATAAATGTAGACGCAGAGAGAATTTCAGAGAAGACTTGGCAGAATCTGATCTGAGTAGTTTCGTTTACCGCCTACGCCGGTTTATGAAGCATGTGATCTTGGTGGGTTAAGGGATAAAAATTTTAAATTCTGCTGCATTTATGTTCGATCGGATTGGATATTACGCGTATTGTAGTTTGGGCACATCATCCTTAACATTCACGGAGATCCGTGGTGCGAGACCATTAGTTCTGTCGGTGAGAAGGGTGTTGGGCTATGGAAGTTACATGGGCATGATCGAGTTAGGCCCAGTTGCGTTCCGGTAGAGGGTGAAAGCGCCTAAGTATGATGGGCCCGGCGAAAGACCCTCTAGAATCTGAAGGCAATGACATGGACGAGTTCAGCTGTTCTTCCACGGCAAAGTATTTTGGGATGCGCTTTCCTAGTCACGCTGAGCTCGGGAGTTCCTGAGTGGAAGCGGGGTATGGCGGAGTATTGGGTGCGGCTGGGTTCAGGCTGGCTCGTTTCTTTGATAAACTATGTGACCACGGACTGCCCCAGCGAAGGAATTCTACAAAATGAAGACTAAGTTGTCCTTTGGAAGCGGGTGTGGACTCCGCCCTCGGGACATATGGACTCATGTGGTTGAGACGACCTGACCCGTAGAGAAGAATGAGGATGCCGGAGCACTGGGATGCGGGTGTTAGTAGCAAGAGGAAAGGAGCGTGATCTTCTTTGGATTCGGGAAAGACGAGAGGGCTTCTTGCTGAGCCAGAAAATTTCAATTTTAAAAAAAATATACAAAATATCGTAATTTGGTAAAAATCAGAATTTTTCTAGATCTTGGATATAATGACGGAGACTACTCCCGTTGAAATCGTCTCGTGAAATTTAGCTACCCATTAAATTTACGATTTGGATTCGAGATGGTCGGGATTTCGTTTAATGTAGGTGTGTCGAATGACACGTAGCGAGAGTGGGGATCTTGCGTAGCCTCCAGAGTGTGACATGGCGTAAAGGAATGGCTGTGAGCCATGGGTCAACATAATTCCACTTGGCTCATAATAACCATAGGTATGATATCGCCAAATGAAATAAAGAAATAAGGAATAAAGATAGGAAAATGGAAAGCCACACATTTAGCTTGAGGAAGGGGGAGAACTTCCACTCTTTACGTATCCCCAGGTCAATGCTCCAAAAGGAAAGTCTGCTGAGAAAGGAGGAAATAGGAGAAAATGAAAGGGAAGTAAAGACGAGAAATGAGAAAAAGAAAGAAAAGGAAAAAGAACGAAAGAGAGAAGGAAAAACAGTCGTAGGAAGAAAGAAGAAAATGAGAGGAAAGGAGAAAGAAAGGAGAAAATGAAGAAAGGAAAGGAAAGAAAGGAAGAATTTCGGCTTTCCCACGACGATCGGGGGTGTTAAAACCGAAGATTCGAGGACTAAAGTTAGTGACGGCGCGATCTCGTGGACACAAGTTGGAGTTCGACAAATTTCGGTGGTGGGGGTTTTATCCTACTTGTTTGCCACTTGTTTAAATGTTTGTAAATGCTTGTGTTGGTTTGAGGCCGTGTGTTGGCCGTTTGATCGAAGTCAATCATGGAATCGAAGTGTATGGAAATTTTGGAACCTTTTAGGCGATCTTGAGACAATAAATTGTGTTTGGTGGTAGGAGACCGGAAATTGGTATAAATTCGGCTCCTGGATGAATCGACGGTGTTTGGTGGTCGTGCCTCACAGATGAAACCTTTGTTATGTTTGGAATTTATTAAAAGCAGTCCGGGTTCTATAATGAATAGTGACACATGAATAGTGATACATGAATAGTGACATATGAATAATAGTGACACATGAATAGTAGCGTAAATAGTAATCACATAATATTTTGTGAGAAAATGTGTGTCTTGGTTGAGTGATTCAAATTGAATTGTGTACCTTTAATTAGCCCACGTACGAAGTAATTTTGTGTAATGGATTGAGAATTGTTTAAGAATGGCGAATTAGTTTGATCAAAATAGATGGGTTAATGCATAAACTTGTGTGTTAGCATGATTTGTTCGGTGGAATATAATTGTGTATAGGTATTGGAGATGAAATTTTGATTTATAATTATATGAATTATAATTTGAATATGGACCATTGGAGATAAAATTGCAATTTCTCAAATGAGTTAATTTATGGGTGATGTTTGATTAATATTAGAATAGCTCTAGTGAGCTAAATTGGATGATAATAGTTGACATTGTGAATTACATGGTGTGATTGATAACCTGTGCATATATAGATATATTGAAATATATTGTTATATATATTGTGTTTGAAATGACATAATGGCAATTTTATATGCGGGGTAACCTAGAAATTAGGTGTGTGTACATGACATAAATTTAAAGCGGAACATGGACTGAAATGGTTCATAGGATGATTTTTTGGAGAATGGGGTTGGGAGGCAGGTCAATGATCATTTGGATAGGGTTCATAGGCCCCATTTGGGAAGTTCTCTTACATTCACCTCGGAAATTAGTCCCATATTTTCACCAGGCACGTTCGGTAGTGTATTTTCAAGAACAACAAGTTTTGTTTCAAATGATATTTTTTCTCATATGACCCAGGCAGGGTGTGAGGGAGTCGGTGAGGACTCGAGACATGGGAATATAGGCATAGACATTCAAGTAGGATCCTGTATTTGCTTGGGTGTGTTTAAATTAGACATTGCATATGCCGTTAGGAAGTAACCCATTTAGGATAATTCCACTCTTTGGTGATAGCCTGTCGAGGGAATATTTTTCGAATGCAGGGAGTTAGAAGGCGATACATTTGAGAGACAGTTTGTGAACCAAGTTATAGCTGATGAACTTTTAGGTTTAATATATGTGAATTGTAGATTTTAATATGTATTTGTATTAAATAATGATCGCTCTTGTTCTTAATTACTGGATTTAATTATATGTTTTGATGAAACCCATTGTCTTATATATTAAGTAGCCATTTTACATGAGTGTGTCTGCATAATACAGGCGTATGAATTTTCCATGAGGTTGTGGTAGTCAGCGGACCCAGTTTTGAGGTGTTGTCACGCTTCGTTCACGAGGTTAATTCGCGACCATCTGGGCGAGGCGGATCGAGGAGTGCGATCGGGGCTGAGGGCGGATGGTGTGCTACCATTGCGGTAGCGGACACGTGAGGAAGGATTGCCCCGAAGCGAGATCGGGGTTTGGGCGGCCTGGTCGATCGTGATGGGCGAGAGAGATATATATGTTCTGCCGCAGCCGGCGTCACGGTCGGAGGCAGTTCGGTCTCAAGGAGTACGAGCACCTCGGGTTACGAAGCCAGCTAGACCAGTTACCTGGGCGAGCGAAGACAGGCCCACATGCACGGGGCGTCGGGGTTGGTATACATGCCATCACCAGGTGAGTCGGCCAGATCATCTAGTTATCTCGGTCGTTCACTGCCTCTGGCCTATGGGCAAGTGTTGTTGATTTAGTGTCTCAAACTATTTTCATTCTTGCATCGGTTGATAGAGTTGGGCTTAGAGGTTGAGACAGCAAAGACCTTTATGTCTGGGTTCTCCTTGGGATAAGTGAGGATAGGAGGATGATATGTTGTGGTTGAGTTAGAGATCTCGAGTTCTACTCATAGTGTGTTTCCCAGAAGGTCATATGGACATGTCAGAAGTTAATCGTCACGGGGATGGATTGGATGGCAACTACAGAGTAAATCATAATGGCGTAGGAAGAGAGTTCCACTTTACCGCGGGGCGGTACTTTCATCATTGTGTTTCGGGGGCAAGCATGACATTTTGCTATCACGATTATCGAGTCCGGATATCGGGGCAGTTGGCGGGTTGGCTAGCAAGCCTTACTGAAGGGACGAGGCGGGAGACCGGACTTAGATCACATAATTGGTTGAGTATGAGGATGTTTTTCGGGATGACTGGGATTACTCCTGGTGACTTCGGTGTCAGGTTACACCCTGTGCCCGGCCCATCTCTATGACTCACTGCATAAATTACCTTCCGGTTGAGTTACGGGAACTAGAGTCATTCTACAGGAATTCTTGGGCGAGGTTCATTAGGCAGAGCACTTCACCATGGTATTTCAGTTCTGTTGCAAGAAGAGCGAGACCCTTATTTGTGCATTAAATTACCAGAACGAATTCGACGGGATTCACGATCAGGAAATGGTACCTATTCTAGGATTGATGACTTGTTTGATGATTTGAGAGGCTTGAGTCTACTTGAATAGACCCTTGGTTACCATCTGCCGAGGTTAGGGGAGACATATCAACATTCAGGACACGTTATGGGCACTTTGAGTTTATATTGATGCCCTTTGGATGGCGAATGCATGGCGACATTCATGGACCTCATGCATAGGGTATTCCAACCTTATCTAGATAAGTTTGTATGATCTTTGTGGATGACATTTTGATCGAGTCGATTAGGTGGAGCATAGTATCACTTGAAGTTGTTCTGATTCTTTGAGAGATTGCTCGATTGTCGCAGATTCATTAGTGTTTGGCTTCTTGAGGTGAGATTTTTAAGACACGTGATGCTTGCATCAGGCGTGTCAGTGGACCTAAAGAAGGTCGAGGTTGTGATGAGTTGGGAGAGGCTAAAGTCAGTCTTTAAGATACGTAGTTTCTTGGGATTGGCTGGAAGTCTTCTGAAGTTCATGATGATTTCTCGGTCGCGACACTGTATTAAGATTGACTTGGAAGGAGGTCAGTTGATTGGGATGATCGATGCGAGAGGCATTCGAGTTGAAGAAAAACACCTTCGGCTCTATTGATAGTCCGGCAGGGGATAGGTCACGCGAGTGTATTGTGATGCCTCGAGGGTCGGCCTGGGATGTGTTTTGATCTGACCAGGAGGGTATAACTGGTTTCCCAATGGTTGAAGAATCATGAGCCGTTAACCCACCTGACATAGGTTGGCGGTCGTAGTCTTCGCCTTGAAGATTTGGCACCACGTATATGGCGAATAGTTTGGGGTGTACTCCCGGACCACGAGTCGAAGTATATTTTCTGCGGCGGGACGCCAATCCACCGACGCGTAGATTTACCATCCTCGTAAAGCAAATGTGGCGTAATTTTCGATCGGAAGTCGCGAGGAGCATTGGCTAGTATAGCATCCGGGAGTGGGCGTGCTCGGAAGCTATGGGACGATTTGGGCTCTGATCTGTTGGCGGGATTAGTGCGTTGGGGAGTTTAGTGGGCATTCATCATCTTTGTTGAAGCCCAGGTGATTGAGTCAGGGACGGGACACGGAGATAGTGTCCATCGGGGGCCGAATCCTGTCAGTGCAATTGTGGCACGGATGAATCCACGCAGTGGTAGTCTTTGGTATAAAGGACGGGTAGTGATTCCCCAGTTGACCGATTTGAGAGAGGAGATTCTCGGGAGTTTCACTTTGCTCTGGGTTTGCCGGAGTGCGCCACAGAGTGGCACGAATATGCCACCCGGGATCTTATCTTGATCTCCTCAGAAAGTAGGATGAAGAGACACGTGGGACTTTGTTGACGATGTCTCACGTGTCGGCGAGTTAGAGCGCTGGCTTTCGCGAAGCCCGGCGGGCTAACCCCAGCCATTAGGTGGTTGGTGGAAGTACAGACGCGTCGCGATGGATTTTGTGACACGCGCGCAGCGGACACGCAAAGGACATGATCTTTGTATGGTGGTAGTGGACCGGCTCCTGCGAAGTCGGCATTTTCTGGCGTGCGGATGACCTTCCATTGGAAGTGCGCGGTTGTACGTCGAGATATGTTCGGCTGCATGGGTACGGTATCCATAGTGTCGAATAGAGACCCGGGGTTCTGGCTTGCCTTATTTGGAAGGTTTCCAAAGGCTGAGCACCTGTTAATATGATCTAGCACCAGCCACGGACATTAGTTTAGTCGAGAGAGGACTATAGAGGTGTTAGAGGACATCTTTGCGAGCATGCCTTTCGATCATAAGGGTAATTAGGAAGGCATTTGCCCTTAGTGGAGGTCCTACAACAACGGTTATCATCTTTGAGTATCGGATGGCACCATATGAGGCATTGTATGGGAGGCCGTGCGGATCATCGATATGTTGGACCGAGGTGGGAGGGGCTCCATATTGAGTCTGAATCGATTAGAGACACCTGCGAGAAGGTATGACAGTTCAACAACATCTTCTCTCAAACCCAGGCGGCGAAGAAACCGTGGCGATGTGTGGTGATGCGACCTGCTTAGAGTTCGAGGAGTTGGGAGATCAAATCTCTTCTTGAAGGTGATGCCCTAGAGAGGGTGGTCGGGTTCATTAGCCTTTGACAACTATGTTTGAGGTTCATTGGGCCCTTGAGTCTCGAGGGTAGACATGACGTCTTAGGTTGGCTTTCTGCCAGCTCTAGTGCTCGTCATTCCGTCCATGCTGGATATCAGATCGGCTCATGTGGATTAGGAGAGATTGAGGTTGACACGGATGAGACCTTCGAGGAGGGACCAATGTCCATTATAGATAGCCGGGATCAGGTTTTGCGATGCAAGACCGTGAGGCTAATTGAGAGGGTGCTCTCGCCAAAGCACGTGGGTGAGGAGTCAGCGTGGGGCAGGGACATGATGCGGGCCACCCTATCTCTTGTGGAATTTAGGGATGATGAAGGTACGTGGTTTAGTCGTTTAATACTTAAATGACTAGTTTACATGCATGACATAGTACACGTTGCATATGCATGTGATTTGTAGTGATTTTCCAGAATTTCGGGACGAAATTCCTTTTAAGGAGGGGAGAATGTAAAACCCGGGAAAATTCAAATTTTCTGAAAAAGGGTAAAATGGTAATTGTAAATCAAAAAATTTTTCTAGATCGGATAATGAAACGAACTTCCTTTGTTGGAATCGTCTCGCGAAATCCTAACTACCATTAATTAGGTAAATTAGAGGCAATTAAATTTCAGTTTTTCGGGCATAGTGTGGCAGTGTAGTAAAATGACTCGTGAAAGACATGTGATATAGCCAAGTCGCTCTTACGTATCTTTCATTCTTGACAGCGTATTTAAGCTGGTGTGGAGGATAGAAATGAATGGCTAAAGATCGGTTCATGAACCTTTGTTCATCTGAGAATTTTAAAAAAAATTAAATTAAATAAAAAATAAAATAAGTCAACTAAAATTAGACAAAATCTTCGAAAAATAAAAATTTCAAAAATGAAAATTTCCAAAATAAAATTTTGTTGAAAACAATATTTTAAATGCAAAATTGATTGTCTTGCACCGTAGTAAATCTGAGGACAATGTGTATCTTGATTTATGTGTATGATTAATTGTCTCGGGGTTGTGTTTATGCCTTAGAGATCTTGTATTGAGATTTAAGCGCCATGTTGATTGTGTGGATGGCTGGTAGAGGGACGGGGCACGTGGGGGCGTCACGGGGGCTGGTCGGGCACCACTTGGAGCATTTGACCCGGTACGCCGACATTTGATCGATGGGGGCTTTTGCTAAGGTTGTGGGTGTTGCGGCGGCTGTATCGCCGCGGGGCTAGCATAGCGGGGTGGTCGAGGAGGTCCTAGTAACCTCAGTTTGGGCGCACCACCCTCGGAGCATTCCACTGGGAGGGGCAGATGGTGGCGGACCATTTGGTTTATGCTGGATCGAGCGTCTTTGGGGCTATGGAGATCACCTCCGTCTGACCCGGGATCGAGTGTTTGCATTCCGGCTAGAGGGGCGAGGCGGGTATGGTGGAGATGGAATAGGATAGAACTTGAGGTTATGACATGGGCGAGTTTGGGGCTATTCATGGGTGCGTATTTTCCGGAGACTACGAGGCATGCGAGGCTCGGGGGTTCCTAGAGCTTAGCGAGGGCGATCTGATGTGATGGATTATATGACTAGGCTCACGAGCTAGCGGAGTTTTTGATGATTACGTGACCCTGAAACTTGGCCAAGGTTAAGAGATTTGAGAATGGGAATTTGAGATTCATCCATTCGGGATAGAATATGGGACTTCGCCTACAAGATATGAATTTCATGGTTGGGACAACCCTGATCATAGAAAGAGAGTTGGGCTTAGAGGTTGAGACCTTAAAGGGAGCCTTTGTGCGTGAGTTCTCCACAGGGGATTAGGGGCGAGAATAGGGATGATATGTCGGGTTGCGAAATTTAGAATCCTCGGGGACTACACTTACAGTGGACTTGAGGATCATGGACATGTCAGAGTTTGATGTCATTATGGGGATGGATTGGGTGGCGACTTGGGCGGGTGTCGATTGTAGCGCGGGAGGATGCTACACACGGGACCGGTACTGTGTGGTATTTCGGGGGACAAACGCGGATATTTTGCCCCAGCTTGGTATCACGAGTCAGTGTCGGGGACGGTTAGCCCGGGTTGGGTAGCGAGCCTGCACAGAGGGGCGGTGAGACCGGACTTAGATCTACCTCGAGTGGTTTGCGAATATGTGGATGTTTTCCGGATGAGCTACGGATCTACCTCCATAGGGATGTAGACTTGGTATTGAGTTACACCACAGTGCCGCGTCTACGTGACTCGCGTAGGATGGCGCCGTTGAGTTACGGGAACTCGAGTCCGATTACGGGAGCTATTGGACAAGGAGTTCATTAGATCGAGCACTTCACCATGGGGTAGCTCCGGTTGTTGCGAAGAAGAAGGACAAGACCAGCCATTTTTGTGCATTGATTATCGGCAGGTTGAGCGGGGTTCGCGATCGAGAATCGGTACCCATTCTGCAGAGGATTGACGATTTGTTTGATCAATTGAGAGGAGCGCGAGTCTCCAAGATAGACCTTCGCACTGGTTACCATTAGATGAGGGTTAGGGATACAGATATCCCTAAGACAGCGTTTAGGACGCGTTATAGGCACTTTGAGTTCACGGTGATGCCTTTCGGATTGACGAGGCCTTGGCCGTATTAAATGGATCTAAATGCATGGAAATATTCGACCCTATTTAGATCGGAGTTTATCATTAGTCTTCGTGGATGACTTTGTCTTGATCTACTCCCAATTAAAGTGGGAGCATGAGTATCACTTGAGGATCGTTTAGTTCTTGAGACCATCGGTATGCAAGTTCGATGAAGTGTGAGTTTAGTTGCGGGAGATTTTGGGACACGCGTGGTGTCGGCACCAGGAGTGTCAGTCGACCTAGAGAAGGTTGAGGACGTGATGAGTTGGGAGAGGCCGAGATGTCAATCTTCGGAGATCCGTAGTTTCTTGGGATTAGTGGGTATTATAAATTCAAGAATGGGTTGAAAGTTGTCCGGTCGGGCGGGGATCGTGGGACTTACGCCTACGGGAGCGGTGGACTGCATGATTAAGGACTGACCTTGACCATAGAGAGTCGAGGATGCCGGAGCACTCGGGATACGGGTGTTAGTAGCAAGAGGGAGGATCGGCCTTCTTCTAGTTCGGGAAGGCGAGCACGCCACGCGGGTTCAGGGACTAGGTCCCGGGATTGGGCATGTGGGCCGGGTTGCCCGAGACCGGAGGATCGAGACTTTGGGACAACCGATCCGATTAGTTGTAGAGCAGGAGAGTATACGGTTCATTCCTCCACACCCCTGATGCGGTCGGAACTAGTTTCGGTTCCGGGGATTGACACTCCCGACAACAGAATAGACGGAGGGCGAGTGTGGGTCGAATGGGGACGGATCGAGTTACGTAATGAGGGCGTGGTGGACCTTAGAGATTGGTAGACCTATTGGTTGTTGATGTCGAGGGCATGACATGGATGAGTTGACTGACCATCGGGTTATCGGTAGTGGGATCGTGGCTAGGGTTGTCATACCTGAGCCGACCTTGGTTGGGCTTAGAGGTTAAGGCCTTTAGAGAAGCGGAGGAATAGATCATTTATTTCCACTCCAGGGTGTAGGGTGAGGATTGATCGATGGAGTCGGGATTATGAGTGGTAGATCTTAGAGATTACGCTCATCAGTGGACCCGGGATTGCGGGTGTCCGCAGTATGGCATTGTGCACGTGCGTGTGCACGGTAACATCATGTCGGTCGGGTGTGGGTTGCCGCGATCACGGTCATTCACGCTCGTGGTGAGTGTGGGTGATTTGTCTTTTGGACTCACGTCGATGAAGACTCATAGTTCGGTCGGGGAAATGTAAAGGCTTGAAGTGTAAGCCAGAAGAGTTATGTTAATCGAGATGAAAACGCCAAGGTCGGGTTATTACGTGAACTTAGAGTTGAGTGATAGGAGTCGGGGTGACTCGAGATTTGGATACCCACTTTGGAAATTGCATTGGGTGTTGTTGGCGGCAGGGCTCGGTATATGGATGTCGTGTAGCGTAGATTTGGGATGCCGATCCGAATTCTTGGATTGTCAATGATTGTGACCTTGGGAAGGTCAGCGTTTACACACAAAGTAAGGGTTGTGTGTGGGATTACGAGGTTGTGTGGGTATATACGAGGTTAGAGGGCAATTTGCGGGCATACGTCACGGAGTCCCCAGGGTAGAGGGAAGCGATTGCCGCTAGTGGATTACGCTACGACAACGGTTACCGAGGCGAGTAGCACGAGATGGCTCATATGCGAGGCATTACCTTGGAGGCCATGCGAGTCAGATTATGTTGGGCCAGGGTGGGAGAGAGATCCATCCACGGGTCCCGATGTATTAGGGGCACCTTAGAAAAGGTGAGGCTTGATACGACAGCGTCTTCTCACGGCTCAGGGCCAACAGAAGAGCTATGTAGACGTACGACGTCGACCCTTAGAGTTCGAGGTTGGGGATCACGTCTTCTTGAAGGTGATGCCCTAAGAGGAGTGGTCGGGGTTAGGTAGCCAGCGGAAAATTTATCGCCAGGATTTATTGGGCCCCAGAGATACTGGGGAGGATCAGGCGTTATGGCGTGGAATTGGCTTCTTGCCCGGCATGGCCAGTGTCCACCCGAGGTATTTCACGTCTCCATGCTCCGGAAATATACTCCAGATCCAGCTAATGTGGTGGATTGGGGACAGATTGAGGTTGACACGGATGGGACCTTCGAGTAGGGACCAGTGTGCATTGTTGATAGCCGTGAATAGGTTTTGCGACACAAGACCGTGAGGCTAGTGTTGGTGCTATGGCGTCACTATGGAGTGGAGGAGTCTACGTGGGAGCGCGAGGACACGATGCGGGCCACCTATCCCTTCTTGTTTAGGGATGAAGGTACGTAGTTTAGTCGTTTAACATTTAAATGGCTAGTTACATGCATGATAGAGTGCGGTTTGCATATGCATGTGAGTGATTGTGATTGTCCAGAATTTCGAGACGAAATTCCTTTTAAGGAGGGGAGAATGTAAGACCAGGAATTCAATTTACGGAAAATGGAGAAAAATCGTAATTTAGGTGCCACAAAATTGTAATTTCGGGTTAAAAATGCGAAATTTATTCCTACAGATCTCGGATGGCGAAGCAGTTGCACCGTTGGAATTGTCTCGCGAGAAATCTAACTAGCGTAAAATTGCGTTGAATTCGAGAACCGGTCGGAATTTACCGCGTTTTCGAGCATGTCGTGATTCGGTCTGTAAAGCGATTTTCGATGTGACAAAACGCATTATGATGCGTACTCATGTGCCATAAATTGGCATAATTAAGAAAGAAATGATGAAAATGGGCGGCGAGAGATAGGCAGATATGTCAAGCTGGGAAATGAAGCGTAATGGTCATTATGGATTTGATTTAAGTCCAGCTAAAGGACAAAACTTGGCATAGTGTCTTCTCCTTCATTAAACGAAGGAAGAACGTGGGAAAGGAGAAAATACATCCAGTGGCGGAATTTTCTTAAGTTCCTAGTGAAGAGTAGTCATTACTGCAGAAATGCAGTCAGGCCAGGTCGGTAGTCTTCGGGACAAGAAGGGGCGCTCTACGCGGAGAGGGCTTGGCGTGGAGTGCCCGGTTGGGAGTTTCCTCAAACTCAGAGAGGGTAGGGGTTTCTCCCTACTTGGGTTTGGCCGGTTAAGTACCATGTAAATGTTTCGGTTGGTTGGGGCCTTGAGCCGGCCGTTTGATCAGTTCAAACCTTGGAATCGAAATGCTTGGATTTGAGACCACGGAGAGGCCGGTCAGGTATCGGTTCACCAGTTTGTTTGGGTTCATGTGTGGTGTTCTCTAAATCATGTATTGGGTTGTTGGGGCGGAAATGGCGGAGTGAGGCAGGTTCGCCAAGTGAGCCAGATGGGGTGTGCTTTGAAGGAACGTTAACCTAGGGTTTTCTTTTGTTCCCCGAAACAATGATCACAAAATAATTTTTGTGAAAATATGTGTTTAGTGAGTGATTTAAAAACTAAATTGCTTTCGTGTTTGATCGTCGCGCTTAGAGTGAGCTAATTTTGATGTATGAAATGAGAATTTACATGACATGATTGTGTAAATTGAATGTTTTGTAAATATATGCATGTTTATATATATTTACATGTGAATTAGACTGTGTTGAAATTGGCATACATGCATTCCATATGCACTGGAACATCCTAAGACTATAGGAGTGAGTGCATGAGATAGTACAGAATGGTTCGGTTGTCTAAAATGTGAATTATGAGGGTTGTCTAAAAATAAAAATATCAATCGTGGAGGCAGCTGAATTGATATGGCTCCCGGAGTGAATCCATAAATATCAATCGCGGGAGGCAGTTGATTGATATCTACACCTTCGGAGGGTTGTCCACTAACAAACAAATAAATATAAGAATTCTCATATCGAGGCTTAGAGGCGGGTGTAGGGGGAATCGGTCGAGGACTCGGTCACGAGAGGGAGTAGGTTGAACATTCAAGTAGAATCCGCATTTGCTTGAATGTGTGTTTATTTAGACATTGCATTGCACTTAGGTGGAGAGTAGCCCACTTAGGGTGATTCCACTGCGAGCATTAGCTCCTGCATCGAGGAACATATTTTTGGTACGGGGAGGCGCACGAGGGACGACATCTGAAATTTGAGTTTAGAAGAAAAATGGGATTGTGGCTTTGATGACTTCATACATATAGTACAGAATTTTCTAATTTTAATATATGTATTGTATAAGAGTAAATATTTGAACTCTTAGAATTATTGGATATAGTTGGATTCATAGTTGGTATATGTTTATGAGTACTGTTTATGGACCCAAGTGGCCGTTTTACTCATGTTGTAATTATATTGGGCGCGGGACCGGGTTCGTGCGGGTGATGTATTTAGGGTAGAGCACCACGGCCTGAGGGAGACTACGCGGATTTTGAAGTGGGCGTGCGTAACGGAGCATCCACTTGTATTAGACGGGTTGTGGGTAGTCAGGACCCCCGGAGTTTGGGGCGTCACGGTGCGAAGTGTCAAAATCAGAAAATGGACACATTAGGAATTATTGGAAATGTTAAGTGAATAAGACAAATAGAAATAGTCTTCCTTTGCCTTCATTTTTGAGACAAAAATCGGCGGAAGATGGGAATTAGCGGTAAATTTGGCTTCATTTTAGAGAGAGAGAGCTCCTTCTATCTAGATTATGCCAGATTCGGTAGTCGGTTTAAGGCGGAACAAAAGTAAAGTCGATCTGCCGACGAGGGGCTACGCGTGGAGCAGATTTTTGTGGAGTTCCTAACAACTCTCCAAGAGGTAGGGATTTTCCTACTTGTGTTATTCTTTTTGGCTAAGAGCCATGTAAATGGTTAGGGATGATCGAGTCTTGATTTAGCGTAAGAATTCGGTCCTGAAACCTTTACAGGCAGAGTAAGAAATCCCTATTTGTGTGGCCATAACGGTCTTAGACCAGGGATTTCCTTTAGTCATGTGATTTTAGTTATTGAATTTTATGATGTTGAGTGATTCAAGGCAAAATTGCTTGTGTTTGTTAATTAGCCCATGAGCTAATTTTGGTGTTATTGATTGTGAATTTGAATAACATGATTTATGTGGATTAATTATGTTAATATATATATGTTTTATATATTAGCATGAATATTTTGGAATTGGCATAATGCATTCCATATGCATTGGGGCACCCTAGAATATTAGGAGTGAGTACATGACATGAAAGAAAATAAAAAGGAAAAATGTTTGTGAAAGGAATTTCGACGGAAGATTTTCCGGAGAATTGTGTTGGGAGATAGTCCAACAATTCTCGTCGGAGGGGCCCATGAATTGTTTCGAAAGGTTATCCAACAGATTCACCTTGGAGGGTAGTCAATATATTTACCGAATCTCGGTAGTAAGTTTTCGAACAAAAAGCTTTTGTTTTGGCTTGTATTTTACCGCATTTAACCCAGACATGTGTGAGAGTCGTGAGACTCGAGACATGGGTTTAGACATGTAGACATTAGTAGGATCATGTATTTTCTTGAGTGTGATTGTTTGCCATGACATGTGCATAGGTGAGGTAACCCATGTAGAAAATTATCACCCTCCCGGGCTTTGCTCACCTTGTTAAAGGATCAACTATTTGGTCACGAGGGCTTGTCGGGAGAGGCGGCACTCATTAGAGGCCGTTTTGAGAAAGCGACTTGTGGCTTTTGATGTTGTTGTATAACATGTATTAGGGTACATAATTTTAATATATGTTTGTATTAAGAAGCATAATGTATTAACTCTTGAACCTTATTGGTACATAGTTGATGTATTTTGTGAGTATTGATCACGGGGGCCAGTGGCCTTTATTTTACTCACATGTGGACCGCAATATTAGTCGTTGTTAATTGTTGGGACAAGTTTTGTACCTTGAGGTAGAACAAGGTATAAAGGAAACTTTGCCCTATTTTCGACAGTGGTGTCGGATTACCCGACATCCCGCGAGTGTCCATGATTAATGGGTTGTCGGACCCCGGAAAATGGGCGTCACAAGTGGTCACTGTAGTGACTTATGATCAGGATTTACATACTCATATAGATATATAGGGTATGTTTTTGGAAGAGCTTATTTATAATTTATTTGAGCTTACTTTGTTGTCATATAGGTGTTTATAAAAAATATTGTTGGAATCACTCATGTTTGGCTTCCTCCACCCTCTTGAGTCTGTTTCACCTGAAGGTACTTTATATATTACATTATAGTACTCTGTTTTGGATTCGATCCCCATTCTTCTATATATTAAATCATCCCTTTACCACTTGAACTAGGCCTCAATAGTTTTCAAGTTGTTTTTCTCTTATTGAGACTGATTGGTAATCAAGGGTTATGATTTATGTTTCAATTATGACCCCGGTACTCCCGGTTGGGTGGAAGAATTCGTTTTGAAAGCAAGTGCGCAAAAGTCCTCCCCACCCGATATTATGTCTGAGGGGGTGGGAACCGTAATTTCAGCCCATGATTAATTTGAAATATTTTTAAACAGAAATTAAACCAAGTATTATTATTAAAGAATAAAAAGTAATGGGAGAAATAAAAAAATATGGGGAGAAAATCTTTGAAACCCGACCACAAAATCTTATGTACAGTAATAAATTGTAGACTTTAGGAGAAAAAGTCTCCCACGCTATTTTTTTTTTTTTTTTTGACTAAATTATAAAAGGATATAGAATTATTTAGAGGGACATAATAATATATAAATAAAATAACTAAATAAATATCTTTTTTATTATGCATGCGATGATATTGGTATTTATAATATAGCCTAGAAACCTATGTGCATGAATGGATATAAAACAAAAAAATTACAAAATAAAATTTTCGGGAATGACCATGAGGAAGAGGAATTTTCCCAAAAAAATTAGCATAATAAAGGTTTTTTAATAAATATGTTTTGTCATTTGAATCTCTCATATATATACTAGTAAAGGTCGCAACAAGAAAGATGAAAAATCGACTATGTACGAGAGGCAATGACACAATCATACGTCGAAACAAGTGGGCGATACCAGATACAAAACAAATTAAAAATTCAAAAATCCATGTGGAAAGAGATCCACTTTAATGAGAAATAAATTATAAAAAGACACTGTGGTGATTTAAGGAAAAAGAATGGTTAAAATTAACCCTCTTATTAACGAAAAAGGGCCTTAGAAGAGAGAGCACACAAGAGAAAATAGGAGGGGCTAGGGTTTCAACTTGAAATTATTGTTTTTTAACTATTATTTAGAAAAAATAAAAGAGGAGGAAATATATAATTATATAAAAATACAAGATTAATCTTTGTTCTATATATAAAAAGATAAAGAATAAATAAATGAACAATGTGGGAGGTGGGAAGATTCTATAAACTTTGAGAGACCTCCCATCTGGAAGGTTCAACAAGTTCCGAAGAAGTCCACACTTGTGTGGAAGAGTATGGAGAGTAGGGGATTATCCTAGAGTCTTCTAGAGACCTCTTGTAAATACATGTACATAGTAGAGAATTCTATAACTCTATTGATTTGTAAAAAATCTTCAAAGGTTCTACACATTTCTATATGTGGCTATAAAAATAGATGGTGGCCTCATTTGCCAAACTACCAAAGTTGAGAGCTTTCTCAAAACATTGTATAGAGTTACATTGAAAAAGAGTTTCTTTCTTCCCAAAGTGTTCTCTTATGAGTTCTTTTAACATCCTAATACTGTGGGTGAAAGCAGACATGCAAGCAAGGCAAGTAAGAAGCTAACTTAGCAACATTCAAGGGATGAGTTGTCTAAATTATACATCTGTGAAGCTAAGTGGAGACTAAGTCAGTGACATGTTGGTTTGATGATTGATCCAATGAGAAAAAAGAAAAAAAAATAGAGAAATTTTTTTAAGAAAATGACAACAAGAGAAGCCTTTATGGCCACTTAAGTCTAAAACTTTTCAATTCGTTCCTTTGCAAGCTAATTTTTATGGACTATACGAGGAAAAAATCTTCATGGAGATTTGGTGTTTTCTAGCCGACTGTCATGAGAAAACATCTTTCTCTTCTTTCATAATTGATTGATTGACTCTCATGCTACCTTCCCCTTGCCGCCTTCCTCATTTTTTCTCTCAAGAAAATGGAAATATCTTAAATGTTAAGCTACCTCCTACCTCATAGCCTGAACCGGAAGTCCAAGGCCTTTTGTTACAGTTTTTAAAAATTATTTTTTGTTCTCAACAATATGGAGAACACTTTATTTTTTAAAATTCTGAAAAATATTATCGACACCAACATATTTTTATCTCTCAATGTGTTTGTAAAGAATATTATCAAATATTTTCTGATTATTCAGGAAAATACTAAGGTAAGGAAAATTATACTATTTATGTTTTATTTTTAGTTTTCTAAATAAAAATCTCAAAATTTTTTTTTTTTAAAATTTACATATTTTTAAATTATATAATTTTATATATAGGAACCTGTAACAGTCTTGAGGGTCTGGAATGCGATATCGCTTTTGGGGCCCATTTGAAACTGTCTTTCTTCAATAATTCCGTCAATGGCCAGGCTATGCTGCCATATCGTGCTACAAAATGGTGATAATAACCAATTAATCCTAAAAAACCGCTCAATTCTTTTAAGGAGTGAGGAAAGGGCCAATGTAACATCACCTCAATTCTGGACTTGTCCACAACGACACGCCTTGGTTGGAGATGATATGTACCAAGTACTCAATACTAGATTAGCTGAATTTTCATTTTTTGCTATTATCAAAGAGTTGTTGTGATTCGAGCTTCTGACATGACTAAGATTGTTGATTAACTTCTTGAGGAGTGCGGCCCCCGTATACGAATATCGCTCAACCAAAACAGGTACACCGCCAAACATTCCCTGCACATCATTCATAAGAGACTGAAAAGTAGCAGGGGAATTGGTGAAGTCGACGGGCATGACCACTAATTCATAATGGCCTTCATATGTTTGTTGATCTTGTAAGATGTCATTTGGCTATACGAGAATCGGTGATATGGCGGTGCTGAGAAAATAGAAACTATATGTAATTCATCCATGACTCGTTAACTAGGAATGGGAAACTAATCAGGAATTGTGGCTTTGTTGAGGACATGATAGTCCACACAAAAATGACAGATCCCACCCTTTTTGTGAACTAAGAGAACATGGCTCGAGTATGGGCAGGTGCTAATTGTATAATCTTGGCGATCGACATTCTTTGCAGGAGCGCTCAATTTCAGCCTTTTGAATATGTCTTGGGGGACGTGCAGGTCCCAGACCAGTGCGGGGCCCGACTTCTGATGCGGCTCCATAACTTCCATGCGACTGACCTAATTAAGCCATATACCTTCGGCTGGTTTGCCAATACCTTCCACCACGACTTTTAATGAAACTAGGGAGTCTTGAGGACTGGTCTTTGGAGGATGCACCTGGCACTCTCCGCGAAAGTACGAAATCTGTTGGCGTCTTCAGCGGTTTGCCGCGTACCCCCTAAAGTTATGGGCGGCCCCGACGAAACGATAAAAGGTTGTCGGCGAGATCATCTTGCCAGGTTGGATCTTTTGGCGTGCTCTTATGGAGCTGCTTGCATTTCGTTCACATAATTCATGTGCTCAAATTTGTAATAACAAGATTATTACCTGTGTATATTATGCATACCATATAGTGGCATTCATTATATTCTATACACATATATATTGAGTCCCTTTACTTGTACTATTACAATTTCACTATTTTAAACTTTACATATATGCACATCGACAATGATTAACGAACGATCACGGTGAGCACCTATCTACGAGATGGCTGTCTTTGCGATGTGGGGATGTCACTATATCCTCTTGTCTCCGCTTCTGTACCTACATGGATTAAAACCCGTGTTAAGCTTTTCTGCGGCGAGAAGGGTGGGAAAACATATACATGGGCGACCCGATAGCATTGATGCGTCGCAAGCTGACCAAATGCTTCATATGTCTTTTACGGTATAGTCTTTCATCTTTCAGTTCTATGACTTATTACATTCTATGTACTAGTACATATATCATTTCTTATCCTGTACCTATATCATGCCTCATTTCATGTAGTGGCTACACGCCCATGCTATACTATCTATTTCTTACATATTGTTTTATCATATATTTTCTTATACGATCTTGTATTGTCATATACTTTGCATTTGCGTTTTCACTCTGACTATAGAATTGACATTCACGACAGATTCGAGAGGGAATCTCGTCATGTTTGTCATTCAGTAGCAATGTGATTTCATGTACTTGCATATTTGTCATATACTTTCATTTCATCTTGTACTGTCATATTGTACTTCCCTATATTTTCATCTTGTACTTTTCATATACTATACTTTCCTATGATTTTCCTTATCTTGTGTTTTCATATCTTGTACTTTCATATGCTTTTCTTGCCTTTATTTGTCATATACATTTCGTGTCATTGACACTTTATTTCTTAATACTTGTATACTTGTCATCACCGTAGCAATTCTATGCTTCTCATATCATGTCATATCTTTTATCGTTCGAATGTTAATATCTTGTCATTTGTTTTATGTTTCATGCATAAACCTTAGAAGTGGATAAAGGAAACTATAAGGGCGAAGAATTTGTACTCCTTGTCTGGCTTGAGTGGTCACATAAGGGTCGCGTTATCGTTGCTGAGACAATGACCATCTATAGGGCCGAAGGCGTAATGACCACACGGGACCAGCCCGATTCGGTATCGCTGGGACTTATTTTCCTTAATAGGCATGCCCATCTATCCCTCTATCAGGTTCTAAGCAGACAATTCATTTTTATTTCATTTTCAGTACATATCTCATATTCGAATAATTATGGTTATCCGGTAATCATATCGTATTACTATGATTACTTTAATCTAAATTCGTTCTCTGTTGTAACTTCATATCTGCATTCTCATATTTGCTTTCTTTACAATACATGTATATCATTTCACTTATATGTCTATTTTATATAGCATTTCGTTCATGTTTTAGCTATTCATATTCATCTATTCACTCTTGTATTCATATCATGTTCTATCATATATTCATCTCATATATTAGCATATAACATTTGCATATAACCTATTGGATCATATCTCTGTCATCTACTTGTAACATCTTATATCTTGTTAACTTATATCTTCATGTACTCTATCAGACTATCGTATCTTATGACATATACCTATACATTTCTATACTTGTACGTTTTACTTGTACTTTATCAGACTGTCCTATCTCCGTAGGAGTGCAGAACAGACACTTCTTCTTTGATACCCTTAGGTACCCTTCAAAACATAAGTGTTACTTTTCTTATTTTTTTCTTATTGAATACACACATATAAGTATTTGCTTGCTTTAATAGGAGATAAAGAATAGGTTAGACTCGGTACAATATATACCGAAGGTACATTCTGATCTTGAGCAGAGGCGTGTAATACGCCCACGTGGCCGAAATTAACGAGAAACACTAGCGAGGAAGCGCGAAGCAAGCGGTCATGTATATACGCCACGGCAATAGAAGCGTTGTAGCACTAAAAGGAGTGCCGAAGCACTGATCGTATATGTCTTGTCATTCAATATCCGGTCTTAAGCAATCATACAATTATATGTGTTATCTGAGCCTATCATTTTATTCTTTTCTTCTATATTTCTTTACATATCAACTCTACGTATATTGCTATTTATATCATTCGGATATTTAATTCATGTATGCTTATAAGCGCCTTAGCGGTGAAATACGCTTGGTACTACAATCCAATTTTTAGAATGAAATTGACACCAGATGCCATTAAATAACATATTACTAGATTCTAGACTCAATGAGCTTTCCATAGAGTCCATGAATTCCCATAACGAAATCCTAACGAAGGAGTTATGCAAGTTGCAAGCCATGAAGAAAATCAGCAACTTGCAGCACTTACAACAGCAGCAGCCATTGTTTTTAGTCATTTTCGGATGTAGTATAAACTCAATATGGTATCAAGCTATATATGGGTGGATTCGAGACTCAAAGGGTTTTCCATAGAGTCCAAGAACACCCAAAAGTTTCAGAGGCAGAGAAGTTATGGCGGTCAGAGATTGGAGGACCCCACAACCAGATCGGTGCGCCGAACCAGCGGGGCCTACTGTTTTCTGTCATTTTTCAGACATAATCTGAGTTCAAGTTGTATTAATCTATATATGGGTGCATTCTAGACTTAAAGGGCTTTCCATAAGTCAAGAACACCCAAAAAAGGACTCAGGGCCCGAAGAAGTTATGGCCGTCCGAAGTTGGAGGACACAACCAGAAAATCCGGTGCGCCGAACCAGCAGAGGCTTACTGTTTTCTATCATTTTCGGACATAATCTGAGTTCAAGTTGCATTAAGATATATATGGGTGCATTCTAGACTCAAAGGGCTTTTCATAGAGTCCAAGAACACCCAAAACGGACTTTGGACGAAGAAGTTATGGCCGTCCGAAGTTAGAGGACACAACCAGAAAATCTGCTCGAAGGAGCAGGTACCACGAGACTCTTTGCACACCGTACGTCTTTGCTCCACTTTGGATTAATTTCTAAGCCTAAAGGGTTCGGAATTTGGATATACCTATTCCCGAGAGATATGTTACTCGCATGAGTCTAATTCACCCAGAAATTTGAATCACTCAATTCGGATGAGTGATGACCAAGTTATGGCAAAACAAAAACAGTTTTGAAAAAATTTGGACAGCATCTCCCCTAAAACCCCTATATTTCCTTAATACAAATATTCCTCAATTGAGGAGCACAATCAATCAACCCAAGCCCCAGCTTACAACAAATTTAACATAAACTAACATTCATTATAATAAATGGGGTTCTTCCTAGCAATTTCATCAATACGGGTTTGGGGATTTGATTTCCCTACATGTATTCTTAATCCATTGTAGTCTAGACAAATTCTATACTAATTAAAACGAGTTCCTTACTTAGTTTCCATACTGAATTCCTATATTTCTACCATATATGCATCTATTAAATTCGTGTATTCATTATATTAAATGTCGTTACGTATTCACTTGTCATGTCTTTATCTATTCATGTCTCTTATGTATTTCTATCATGTATACATCTATTCATTTACGTATTCACTATTCATTTACGTATTCACTATTCATAATACTATTCATGTGAAAATCCAAACCTTAGCGAAATCTCGTGATTTCAGTACCCATGTGTAGCTCTCATTGCGTAGAGCGGCTTTAACTCTTAATTTAGACAAATTCTAGCAGTCAGAGCGTCGTAGATCACGAGGCGAAACATAGGATTTTAGAACTTTTACCTGAAATCTCGGCGAAATCCACATTTTTGTCGTGTAGCCTCGTTGAGTAAATGAACTTTCGTTCTTGATCCGACGAATTCCGACAGTCGAAACTCCGTATATCGAATAAAGAAGCAAAGAAAATAAAAATAAAATAAAATTTTCTCTCACACTCTCTCTCTCTCTCTCGGCTGCCCAAAATCTGCTCCTCCCCATCATATATATATATATATATATATATAAGCAAGGTAAGACCCATGCCCCCTGTCCCTCTCGATTAGTTTCGACTCAGAAGCAATTGATTCAGCCTTGGATTGAGTTCGATAATACTTAAGTGGACATTCTTTAAATATTGTCAATTTTGAGATTTTCTAAAAATCCGGATTTTAGGGTTCACGATGCAGATTGCCTCGAATTAGTAGAAAATTTATTGTCTTGGAATACGAAGAGATTCGACGGGATAAACCCAGATTTCGAGGCTGATTCAGCGGTGATGTTCGTTTCGTCATCCGAGATCTAGAAATTTTTCAGGATTTTCCAAAATGACAAAATTACCGTTTTACCCTTTTTCATAAAAATGTCATTTTTTTCGAACGAATACAATTTTAACTTATTTTATACCCTAAACATGTTATAAAACTGTTATGGTATATTTTGAGGTGTTACACGTTGACTACCTGTCAACCCGCGGAAACACTCGTGAATGTCGGGTGACCCGACATCTCTTCACAAAAATCGAGGCAGAGTCTCCTTTGTACGGGGGAGCTTCTACCCCCCCGAAATGACACAATCCCGAACAATCAAATAACATCAAAGATATCTACATGAGTAAAGCAATTTTACTTGGACCCATAGACCATCCCATCCAAATAATCCCAACTATATACAATAATTACAGAGTTAAAGAAAGTTGCTCTTATACATCGCATATTAAAGTTTACAACTTTCTAACAAAATTATTCTAAAACACCAAAACCCCATGAGCCGACTTTCTTGATATCGGCCTCTAGGATAGTAAATGCTCCTCGTCTGGCTACTGTACACAGAAAAATATATTCACTCGACAGGGTGAAATTTAATCTTAGGTAGTGGAATCACCACTAAATGGGCTACTCTCCACTAAGTGCATATGCAATGCTCAATGAAAACACATTCAAGTAAATGTGTGATCCTACTTGAATGTCTACATGATCAACTCGTACCCCGAGTCCTCACCGACTCCCTCACACTTGCCTAAGCCACGTATGAGAAACATTATTTTCAAACAAGTTATTTGTTTTTAGTTATGGACAACCCTCCGATCTAAGTAGTGGGCCAGGCTAGATGTTCTATTTAATTGGAATGACCCTCAGTGCTCATCAGTTGGTAGAAACTCAGGCAGTTGATATTTTATATGGACTCTACTCAGATGTTATTATTATTGTGTGGTCGACCCTCGAAACCATATCTCGGCCAAACCACCTCATGCACTCCTCCTATCAATCTAGGGTGCCCAGTGCATATGGAATGCATGATGCTAATTCCAATACAATTCATATAACACATGCAAATATATCATAATGCATATATTTACATAATTCAAATCACACAAACATGTTATGCAATTTCACAACCCATTACACTAAAAATTAGCTCACTTTGGCTAATTATCAAACACAAGCAATTCGATTTGAATCACTCAACCAAACACATTATTTCACAAAATTTATTTCATGAACATTCCACGTGAGCGATCAAAATCCTGGAGTTCTTGTTCACGGCTGACGTCGATACGTCGGTTCACTTTGTGGCCGAGATTTCATGGCCATTCGGGCCTCATACACATCCTGATACATGATTTAATTCGTATTCTGGCGAAAGCCGACCCTGCCGAATCCACACCGCGGTCCGTGGAGCTGTCGAATGGCTCTAAAAATTCTAACAATTCGGTCCCAAGTTTTTGGGATCGATCAAACGGCCACTCACGGCCTCGTCGACTCAAACGCCATTAAATACCTTAAACAAAGTGCCAACACTCGAAATGGGATAAAGCCTTTCACCTCGCGGAGTTGTCGAAACTCCTGGCCGGAGCTCACGCGTAGGCATCGTCGCGTAGAACGGCTTTCCTTCTTGTCCCGACGAATTCCGACGGTCGGATCTCCTGGAATCTTAGAGAGAAGTTGCTCTCTCTCTCTCTAAAAATACAAAAACTCAGCTCACCGCATCTGATTTCTCCCCCTCTCACGTTTTCTCCTTTGGCTTCTTAAGGAAGAAGACCACTATTGGCTAATTTGTCTTATTATCATTTAATTATTCACCCAATGCCTTCAAATCTCAGTTTTGACATTGGCACTATCTCGGCCAATCCATTCCGTCCATTTCTCTACTCGTGCGACTTATGTCACGCGAATAAGTATTTATATGTGAACTTTGTTATCAAATATCGTTTTACAACACCCGATACGCTATGCCTCGAAAAACGTATCAATTCTGATTGTCTCGAAATTCGACGTGGTAGCTAGATTTCCTTGAGCGATTCATGAAAGCCACAAATCCATTTCGTCATCAGAGATCACAGAGAATAAATTTCGGATTTTGGCCAGAAAATTACGATTTCACCGTTTTCATAAATTAGAGTTTCTCGGGTCTTACACCATTTTAATCCAATTTCTCTATAATAATATACAAAAAAAACAAACTAGGTTCCTGAAAATTATAAAATTAAAATATAGCCAGCATTAAACAGAAAAAATCACTTATATTTTGTGTTTCTATAAATGAGAACAGAAAAAAAAAAACTATTACTTATTTATTCGAAAAACAAAAATAGTTTATCATCCTTTGAAAAATAAATTACATTCTCATGGGGGAGGGAAGAAATATGTTGAACATTTGGATGGATATTGGAGAGGTAAAAGAAGAAAAGAAAGAACTACCTTTGATAAAAAACACCTCTCTTATATGATGGGATGAAAACTCAAACCAACCATTTCCATGAGAGCTTTCATCTGCAGACATGACGTTGAATCTATTTTTAGGAAGCTATAATTGCTATAAAAGCTAAAAATTATTCGAGGACAAAACTCATGAGGAAACGAGGGAAAAGGAGTTTAATATAAAAGTAATTCATTTTTAGAAAAAAAAAATGACATCTCTTTTCAAAATATTTAGAAAACTATTTTTTTTTCTTTTTAAAACCGCATTTGGTGAAAATTAACTATAAAACCGCAGTTGGTAAATACGGTTTTAAATTTACCTTAAAACCACAGTTGGTGAATACGGTTTTAAGGTCAAGTTTCAAAACCGCAATTGATGAATACGGTTTTAAAAAGTAAAAAGATTTATTTTATGAACATTTTGAAAAGAAGTCCTACACATGTATATTTTAAAATGAATTATTTTACTTCAAACTTAAATAAAAAAGACTATAGAATTAATTTGATTTGTCAAAGGCTTTATGTAGTCGTGAATAATTCTCCCCCTAAAATATAGTGAATAATTCATCGATTGCTACCTTTCGATTCTCAATTCTGGGAACAATTTCAATGTATACATTGAAATCTCGGAACATATATTATATATATACAAAATAAAAGTAGTTTTCAATGTTGGGTCATGGGTGGTGTGAGAAGCGAGTAAGGCATCTATTCATTTTGTATATTATATTGTAGTACTTTGTTTTGGATTCGATCATAGTTAACCATCCAGCCACTGTGTCATTTAAAGTCGGTATCGAGTGTGAACAAATTAATTAAGAGTAGTCTTTCGGGTGTTTTTCTCTTGTTGAGACTGATTGGTAATCAAGGGTTCTGATTTATGTTTCAATTATGACTTTAGTACTCTTGGTTGGAATTGGAAGAATTCTAGAAACTTTGAATTTTCTTTTCGATATATTTAAAGAATGGACAACTCAAAGGGAACCAGAAAATAAAGACCGGAAGTTAACATGGTCAAGGAATAGAACTTTAAATCATAAGAAATGATTGAAATTTGATTCAGATTCAAGAGTATTGTTTATGATGGTTCACAAGTCTGTAATCTCTTCTCATTGGATATTTTTTGAATTAATTGAGTTGGATGTAAGAGATCATGATGAAGAAAGCTATAGATTCATATATATATATATATATATATATATATATATATATATATATATATATATAATGGAAGAAAAAGAAAGAAAAAACCTAGGATTTGTTTAATAGGTAGAAAATTTTACATTTTCTCTATTCAAACTGCAAACAAAGGAAACTTGAGTTTAGTTACGAGAACTAAAAGCCGAAAACAAATTTTGAAAACAAAATGGGTCGCTATTTTGACATTTTATATGAATCGAAACTTGGTAAAGCTGTTTCCTTGTTTTTTGGGTAGAATTCAACCAAATTCAATCAAATGGGTTGAAAATGACGTATTTTCAGCCAAATTCAAGTGCAGCATATTTTACGAATGAAAACTAAAGATTAGAATACATTGAAAATTTTCATATTGCGAATTTTTGGATAGAGTTGAAAATTTTCGTAGGCTGGGGCCACCTTGTTCCCATTTTCAAAGTATATGTTTCTTCCCACATGCACACACGCTTTTATAAGGCGACAAATAAGGTGCGTAGATCCTCCCGCAATAATCACTGTGTAATACGGGATAGAACCATAATTTCCAACCCATGATTAATTTACAATGTGTTTAAATTAAACCAAGTATTATTATTAAAGAATCATAAGCAATGGGAGAAAATGAAATAAAAAAATGGGGAGAAAATCTTTGAAACCGACCGCAAAATCTTATGTACAATAAATGTCGTGAGTGGTGTTTGTTTTTGACTTAATTCGAAGTACGTAGTTTGACATTAAAATTTGTTTTTTTTTTAATTTTCATGACTTATTGCTGAAATTTTTTTAAAAAGTTTTGAATAGAAAAAGTGAAAATATTTAGCTTTTTATATTCAGAAAAAGTCATTTTCTACAAAAATAAGAAAAACTCAATCATTGCCCGGCAAGAAAAAGTGCGATATCTGGCTCAGGGATGACGGGAGGGTTTGGGGCTGAGGCGATTACGTCGGGCCGTCTCGTTATTTTGATTCGGCATGCCGTTTAAAAATTAAGCGGTAGCTGAATGAAAATTTTCAAACTCGCCCCATTTACATTTTATTTTTGTTTTTTTTTTTAAGTTTATTTTTTATATTTGTTTTTTTTTATTTTATTATATTAAAATTAATATTTTCAAAATAAAAATATTATGAATTTTATAAATTATTTATTAAAAAACATTATAATAATAATTATTATTTATATTAAAGTATAAAAATAAAATAATAAAATTATTTTAAAATATAATCGGGTAAGGCTTATATTATTATTTTGGATCACATGATTCATATTGCTTCATTCGGGCAGTTTCTGCAAGGAAACAATTTATTTTCTTTGATACAATACTAGGGATGACAACGGGAGGGTTTGGGACGGGATTGGTCTGAAATCCGAGCCCCATCCTAGTTTTATTTTGATTACGAGCTTATGCTCATTTAAAAAATTAAATAGGGCGGGCGGAGATGGAAAAATTTTGAACTTGTACTGCATTTACATTTATTTTTGTTTTTATTTTTAAGTTTTATTTTTATGTTGTTTTTTATTTTATTATATTAAAATTAATGTTTTTCATAAAAATAAAAATATTATGAATTTTATAAATTATTTATTAAAAACATTATAATAATTATTATTATTTATAGTAAAGTATAAAATAAAATAATAAAAAATTATTTTTAAAATATGTCGGGCGGGGCTTATTATTATTATTTTGGATCATGGTTCATGTGCTTCGGTGAGACCCGTTTCTACCCCGAAACAATTTATTTCTTTTCAATACAATACTAGGGATGACAACGGGAGGATTTGGGACGGGGTGGTCCCATCAGGCCTGTCTCGTTATTTTTGATTCACGGCATGCCATTTAAAAAATTAAATAGGGCGGGGCAGAGATGGAAAAATTTTCAAACTCGCCCCATTTACATTTTATTTTTGTTTTTATTTTTTAAGTTTTATTTTTTTATATTTGTTTTTTATTTTTATTATATTAAAATTAATATTTTTCATAAAAATAAAAATATTATAATTTTATAAATTATTTATTAAAAAACATTATAATAATTATTATTATTTATATTAAAGTATAAAACAAAATAATAAAAAATTATTTTAAAATATAATGCGAGGGGCTTATTATTATTATTTTGGATACATGGTTCATATTGCTTCATTCGGGCCCGTTTCTACCCCGAAACAATTTATTTCTTTTCAATTCACTTTATTTTAAAAATCTCGTCTCTGGAGTCACTGACAACTTATCACCCAGAAAATTGGAAAAATTTTCGCTTGTCTCAGAATTCGACGAAACTTTTCTAAGTCACTAGATTTCACGAGACAAATTTAATAACTTACCGATCCGTTTAGTCATCCAGAGATACAGAGAATTTTCTAACTACTGAATCCTTATGGCGATTTATTATTTTATTAACATTTTGCTATTTTAAAAATTTCTAATTTTCTGGGTTTTTCACAGTAACAATACAGACAATCTCGGTTGAGAAAATAATTTGGCAGTTAAAAGCCGATTAAATTAAATTAAACTGCGTGCGAATTTAAGAAGCGAAACGGGACGGGAACCTAAAATAATCCGTCCATTGTCCTCTTTACTCAACACCTAATATTAAAAAACAAATACATAATATTTAATGTAATTAATGTGGCGCCCAAGGCCGAATTAAGATTAACCACCGTCAACCTGAAACACTCGTGAATGTCGGGTGACCAGAGCATTTCTCACTGAAATGAAGGTGAGTCACCGCACATGCGGGGCTGCGAATACAATCTGCGTATGCACATCCCCGAATAGTTCAATATATCGATATATCAATCACATGAGTATCACGGCCACTTGGGCCTGGCGATACTCATAATATCTATCTATATGAATCAACTATATGCCAAATAGTTACAAGAGTTACAATATTTTCACTCTTATAAAATACCTATATTAAAATTAGACATTTCAATACATGTATATATCATCAATAAATGGCTTAGAAGCTTTCTTCTAATCCTCAATCCCTAGGGCAAAGTCGTCCCTCGCAACTCCACAGTACTTTGTAAAATGATGTCCCTCGACAAGGTGAGCTAATGCTGGTGATGGAATCGCCCTCTAAGTGGGCTACTCTCCACAAGTGCGGTCTGATGTTCCCAGAAATAAACATACACATCCAAGCAAATGCAGTCTACTTGAATGTCTATATAGTCAGCTTCAGGATAAGTCCTCCACTTGGGCTCGCTCTCACACCTCTTCAGCCTGTATAAATTATTGTTTGTTAGTGGACAACCCTCAGGTGTATATATATCATTTGGGTGAATCTCAGGCTGATTGATATATTATTTGTTTGTGGACTACCCTCAGATGAATATCAATTGGTAGTCTCGGAAGCTGATTGTGTATAATTTGGACTACCCTCAAGATAATTAATATTTTTAGACAACCCTCAGAACCATTTTCTCTAGACTCATCTCATGCACTCACTCCTATATAGTCCTAGGTTGTTCGGTGCATATGGAATTACATGTATACTTGATTCAATCTGATCTAATCACATGCAAATATGTAAACATGCACATATCCACATAATATCCAATCACACAATCATGTCATGTAATTAATCAATTCATACATCAAAATTAGCTCACTTGGGCTAATGATCAAACACGAGCAATTCGACTGAATCACTTTCGACCATGCTCGTTTTCACCGCAATATATTTTTGAGAACCTTCATTTAGGAATAGTGAAACCCTCGGTTACTATTCTCGGAAATTCACAAACCATCGGTTCACTTAGTGAACCCGGGTTTCACGGCCATTTCCGACCCTATGCATATCACAATACAATTCATTTCATAATTTATGAATTTAGCACCCCCGTAACAACCGACAGTCCAGAATTGCATAAAAAATTTCAAAAAAATTTTCAACAATTCGGTCCCAGTTTTGGGGCCAGATCAGCAACCCCTCACGGCCTCATTCGACTCAAACATCGAAAAAGTACTTAAAGAAGGAATAAAACTGAAGTAGGGAGAAGCCCTACCTCAAGGAGTTGAAACTCCACTAAATCGAAATTGCCTGCTTAAAAAACCTCTCAGCGTAAAACTCCTTCTTATTAAGAAGGAAATTTGTAAACCCAGTCGGATCACCTTGATATTTTAGAAAGAAGTTTCTCTCACTCTAAAGAAAATCTCAAAAAAAAAATGGCTACTGCAAGTTTCTCGTTCAATTCACGTTTTTGTTCCTTTTTGAATGGGAGAGATGATACTGTTGACTAATTTGGCATTTTCCTCATTTTAATCAAATTTCAAAATGACATCTACGTCCCTTCTTTTCCCAGTTTTGACATTCGGCACTACCTCGGCCGTCCATTTTCATCATTTCTCTACTCATGCCACTTATGGCATGGGGAGTGCGATGTTATATCACGATTTTTCGGTCGCATGTCGTTTCTGGCCACAGAACCACGATGCCTCAGCGTGTAAATTCCAGATTGTCTCGGAATTTGGCGCTGCGTGCCCTTCGTTGTGAGACAATTCCAACGGTGAAATCCATTTCGTCATTCGAGATCTAGAGAATAAATTTCGGATTTTTTTTAACCGAAATTACGATTTTGCCCTTTTTTTTTCCTAGAAATTGGAATTTCTCGGGTCTTACATTCTCCCCTCCTGTAAGGGTGTCCCCGAAATTCAGACAATTACAATCAATCACATGCATATGCAACGTCATCTACCATGCATGTAAGCAGTCATTTAAACAAAAACGGCAAACCCGTGCCTTCATCCCTAAACAAGAAGGGATAGGTGGCGCATCGTGTCGCGGCTCCCATGTAGACTCACTCCACTCCATGGTATGCGCAACACTAGCCTCACGGTCTTGCGTCGTAAGAGCACGATCCGCGTGATCTAAAATGGACAACGGTCCCTCCTCTGAAGGTCCCATCGGGTGTCGACCTCTATCATCCCCGATCCACGAATGAAATTTGGATGCGGAGTGCCGGAGCATGGAGCGTGAAACACCTCGTGGACTGACGTCTTTGGTAATTAAAGCCCAGCGGTGCATAGCGGTCGCCTATCCTCTCGAAATATCTCGAAAGGTCCAGTGAATCTTGGCGATGGCTTCCAGCTTCTAGAACGCGACCACTCCTCTCTTAGGCATCACGAGAAAATGCTGATCCCCGACCTCGAACTCTCTAAGGGTCGACGTCGCCTGTCGGCATAAGCTCTTCTGGCCGGCTCTGGCCAAGTGAAAAATGTTATCGTATCAAGCTCACCTTCTCGGAGGTGTCTATAATCAGATCAACCAGTGATGGAGCTCTCTCTCACCTCGGTCCAACATAATGGTGACCTGTATGGCCTCCACTCCTGATTGCACTCATGTCTGATTACCATCTGTATACTCGCTGGTAACTATTGTTGTAGAGCGAATTCCACTAAGAACCGTCTCCTCCCGGTACGCCCTTATGATCGAAACGCATGCTCGTAGCATGTCATCTAATACTGTATAGTCCTCTCAAAGCGACCGCTCATCGGGTGGAGCATTTGTACTCATACGTCGATCGTGTGCCCATATAGCCTTAAAACTCTTCCAAAAGTGTCTTGTAAACCTCGGGTCCCTATCGACACTATGGATGCGGGTACTCCATGCTTGTCTTATCTCTCGAATGTATAGCAAACGAGAATCTCTCGAGGCGAAGGTCAATGTGCAATTTGAAAATGTCTGATTGTGGTGGTCCACTATCACCCATACCGTCGTGCTTCTGCGTCCGTTGCAAGTGGGTCTAAAGTCAGCCGTGGTGCTCACTTCCGCTCGTACCTCGATCATTTGAAGTAGCCATGCTGGCCACGGTGCGCCGACCTTAACCTGCGACATGAGACATCGTCAGACAAAGTCCCCTACGTGTCTCGCTGTCCCACTCGATAGTGCGTGGCGAAGATCTGGTACATCTTCGTGCCACCGGGATGCCGAATGTCGGGCGGTGAAACTCCACGAGAATCCTCTCTTCATCGGTCGGCCCAGGGAACCACTACGTCCACATATGAAAGTACCATGCGTGAGCGGTCCGGCCCCTCGTGCGTACTGTGTATTCGGTCCACGATGGACACCTCCTACGCATCCTGCCGGGACTCAATCACCTGCTCAATAGAGAGGCGGTGTAGCCTTTAAACTCCCGAGCTACCCGGAGTGCGCTCATTTGTCACTGCATGGCCAGCCCATCCTGAGACTCGAGCATCCGCCACTCCCAGAAAGCTATACTAGCCAATCACTCCCTCGTGACTTAGATTGGAGTGCATCGGCCACCACATTTGCATATTAGGATGGTAATGCAAAGTGAAGTCATAATCCTCTAGGAAGTCCATCCATCTGGTGCCTCATGTTGAGGTCTACATTTGTGTGAAAATATCTTGGACTTTTATGGTGAGTACACCTCGAACTCCTCATTGCGTATATAGAGTAGTGGCGCCTAAATCTTCAAGGCGAAGACTACGGCCGCCAACTCCATGTCGTGTGTGGGGGTAATTCTGCTCGTGATTCTTAATATTGTGAGAACCATAAGCTACTACCATCGGGTGCATCAAAACACCCAATCGGCCCTCGAGGCATCCTGATACACTTTGTGCGCACCACATCGGAACTATCAAGATGGGAAGTAGTAGTCTCCTCTTCAACTCTGGAATGCCTCCTCGCCTTCAGTCATCCCAATCAAACTTGACCTCCTTAAGATTCGACCTAGTTATAGGTGCTGCTAATGCAGGAGAAATCTCATTGAATCTCTGTAATACCCGGTAATCCAGAAACTGCGTATCTCGAAGATTGACTTCGGCCTCTCCCAACTCATGCTTTGCCCCTGGAGCCTTCTCTGGAGTGGAGTTGACCTCACGATGCGACACCACGTGTCCCAAAATCTCACCTCATTGCTTGAACTCGCACTTGCGAACTTGGCGTCTGGTGATGGTCTCAATAGTACGTAAAAGCCGATCCTTAAGTGATACTCATTGCTCCCCACTCATTTGAGGTAGGTCGAGAATGTCATCCACGAATACTCGACAAAGGAAGAAAGGCGAAGCGGCGATCTAAATAGGGTTGGAATATCCTATGAGAATCCATGAATCTTTCTTTGGCGCATTCGTCAATCAGGCATAAGTGGCTTCAAGTGCATAACGCGTCTAGCGTCTTGGGATATCGTATCCACAACTCTCAGCGATGGTAACGGTGTGAAGGTCTATCTTGGGTGGAGCTGCTCCTCTCATTGTCGAACAAGTCGTCAATCCTCATTAATGGAGTGCAGATTCTTGATGTGGCAGTTCGGTATCGATAGTCAATGCCTGGTCGAAGGTCTTATCCTTCTTCTTCATAAGCCGATGGGCGCCACAGTGGCGAGAAGTGCTGAATCTTATCAGACACTGTGATAACTCTATGCTTCGGACTCTACGAGTTCTTAATAACTCAGCGATTGCCATCTATCATAGTCATAAAGATAGGTGAAATAACGGGGGTGTAACTCGTCACGAAGTCTACATCCTATGTGGAGGTAGTCACAGGTAGCTCATCACGGAAAAACATTAAGCATTCTACTTAAACCACTCGAGGTAGATCTAAGTTTGAGTCTCACCTCATCCTCTGGGTAGGGCTCGCTAATAACCATGGCCCAATCCACATTTGGACTCATTATCTTGTCTAGGGCAAAATGTCATCTTGTCTCCACTGAGGAAATACCACGATGCGATCTGCGTGTAAGTGAGTAACTCTCCTACGCTCACAATCGATCGCGACCACCTTAAGTTGTGTGACGCCCCCAATTCCGGTCAGTTGACTACGTCGACTGCGGAAAACAAGTGGATGTCGGGTTCACGGCCACTTTAGAAAATCGGGCGAGTCTCCTTTGTGCGGAGGCTCTGCGAATACAATCACACATATACTGTCCCGAGCCATCGATATATGCAATATAATTGACATGAGTAAAAATGCCCTTGGGCTCATAAGCCAAATACTAATAAAATCGATTATAAGTAACTATTAACTGGTGTCTACGATAATTCAATAGTTGATTTACACTTTTATTTTATACAAACATATATTAAAATCTACAATTACAGCCATGTTATGTCGAAAGAACCATCAAACCCTGTGGCTTCTTCAAAATCAACCTCGAAAATGAGTTGTCTCTCGGCTTCTGCATTGCCTGAAATAAGGGTCTACGGCCGGGTGAGGCTAAAACTCGGTGGGAGAATCATACTAAGTGGGTACTCACCACACAAGTGGTGCGATGCTCAAAAAAGAGTAAACCTGCTCCGAGTAAATACGTGATCATAGCGGATATTACCGCGATTACCCCATGTCCGCGAGTCTCCTGACTCACTCACACTTGCCTAAGCCATGTATGAGAAAATAATCATTTTCAAACAAAACTTTGTTCTTGAAAATATACTCTGAGTATTCGGTAAAAGTATAGGACTACCCTCGAGGTGAATTGGTTGGTGAGCTTTAAAAGCTTGATCATAGTCTCATCCGAAATAATCTGTTGGCCCGTCTCCCAACCCAGTCTCGAGAATATCATCTGTGAAATTCCTTTTGCAACGTATCGTTTTACGAATACCTTGTCATGCACTCACACTGATGCAGGTTGCAGGTGCATATGAAAATGCATTATGTCATTTCAAAAAGAATCATTTACCTGATATCAATATGCATATTTGATCAACTACCATTACACCGTACCAATTGATGATATCCTTGGCAATCCACCCAGGTGACTCACTTGAAGCGAATCATAAATTTCATACTCGGTAACATACCCGTAATTATATTATTATAATTGGTAATCCGCAATTTTACATCAATGGCCTATATACACACAATTATATTCCATATAATTGTGACCTCATATTAATACTCATTAAATTAACCTGGCCAGTTTCTACCGCACCAAAGTAATTCGAATTCCACCTGATTTCAATGCCAAAAAATACATGGGCCGTTATGGCCATTTCGAGCACGGGACTATTTTTACTTGATCCGAGGAAACCCGGCACGATGGGCTGTCCACGGGCAGCCCACATATCCGGCTCTCGGTTTCACTTTTTGGAACCGAGTTTCTTACTCATTTCGGTCTTATAAACGCAAAGCATAATTTATTGAATAAATTATGGTACAAGAAGTCCCAAAGCAGTCCTTTTATCACGGTGTTTGCCCTCATATACAAATTTCACCGGTCGGTCCCGTATTTGGGGACGAATCAACAACCATTCGGCCTTTTCCAATAAATCGTGATTTTAAGCATGCATTTAATGCAAAATTCCAACGACAGCCCACTAGTGCAGACGGAGTCACGGAGGTGGGAAAAATCCGAATTTACAACGATTCGGTCGCATGTTTGGGGCCGTCAAGCGACCTCGCGGTATAAGCCGTAGAAACGTGGAAGCGCCAAAAATGGGAATGGCAGCAGTAGGGAGAAAATCATACTCTTGGAGTTGTCAGCTTCGCAAACCCGGGGTCACGCGTGGCACAGCTCCAGCGTAGAGCGTTTTCATGCTTAACAAGGTCGAATCACGACGGTCGGGTGCGTGTATTTCTAGAGAGAAGTCAGAGACTCTCTCTCTAGAAATGAGAGCTCAAGCTACTGCATCCCCAAACTGAAAATCACGTTTTTGCTTAGTGTCTTAAGGAGGGAGATGACACTATTGGCAATTTCGTCTTAGTCGCCATCGATTCCAGAAATGGCCAATTTATGTCCCTCTTTTACGGTTGATATTGTAGTACGCGCCGGTTGTCGTTTCATTATTTACTGCTCGTATCACTTATGGTATATGAGTACATGCTCTATGTGCCTTTCGTCGCATCAATCGATTCTGACACGACGCGATGCCTCGAAAAGCGTGCCGACTCATTGTCTCGGAAAATTATGAAATTTACGTGCTAGCTAGATTTCGCGAGAGACGATTCAGTAATTTTTGCAATCCGTTTTGTCATCACGAGATCTAGAGAATTAATTACGGATTTTTAATCGTAATTACAATTTTGTAATCAAAATTACGATTTTGCCCTTATTCCAGAAATTGGAATTTCTCGGGTCTTACAAGTTGTCAGCCAATCCATCCCCAGGATGACATCAAACTCTGACATGTCCATGATCCTAAGGTCCACTGTGAGTAGAGTCCCAGGATCTCCGGCTCACGACCTTGACATATCATCCCTAGTCTAAGCCTAGTCCACTGGGGAGAACTCCGCGTCAACGGCTCCTCTAGGTCTCAACCTCCTAAGCCCGACTCGATCTGGCGATGCAACAATGAATGAATGTGAAACACCAGAATCAAATAACACTACAGCCCGTGGCGAGATAGCAAAAAACGTACCACTGTATAACTTCTTGTGCTAACTCGTTCTGATTGTGGCTTGGCGTAGACACGCCCTGGACCTGATGTCCCTGCACGGGGGCCCCGTCCTGCGCCTGCCCTTTCGGCCTCTCGGGCCTGCACACATGAAATGTGGGGTGCCAGCGTAGCTCCCGGCGAGGTGGCTCCCCTGGCTTTTTGTCTGCGTCTTTGTGGAGGAGCTCTCTTTGTATCCTCTCTGTCCTCTTCTTGGCTGGGGCCCATGCTATCTAAAACCTTGGGATCCACGTCTGCGAGGGCAATCCGGAGTCTCATGTGTCAGACTCACGACAATGGTAGCACACCATCTATCCCTTTGTTGGCAACTCTCATACGTCCACTGGCGGGATGGCGCGACCTCTGGAACCCTCAGTGAACTAGAAGCTCTCTACCTCTTTCTGAGCGGAAGAAAGGCGGTATCCTACCTCTTACCACTAACACTCGCATCAGGAGTGTTTCAGGGCATCCTCAATCTCTCTCTCTGTGGTCAGGGCCGTCGACCATGGAATCCATATCGTAGGCGGGTCACTGCAATCCTAGCCCGAATGGACAACGATTCCATTCTCGAATCTCTGCGGCGAAAGCGTATGCGTAGCCCGCGTGTCGTCAGCGAATCGGGCTAACTATGTGAATCTAGCCACGTAGTCCATCATTGTCATCACTCCCTGCTTCAGCTCTAGGAACTCCTGAGCCTTGGCATGCCTCGCAGTCTCTGGAAAGTACTTGCCCATGAACAGCTCCTGAAACTCTACCCATGTCATAGCATCTATGTCTCTAGAAGCTCTCGCCCATCTCCACCATACCTTGGCCTCGCCCTCTAACTGGAATGCAGCTAACCTGATCCGGGTCGTATCGGAGGTGATCTCCATAGCCTCCAATATGTTCTTAATCTGCATAAACCAATGGTCTGCCACCATCGGGTCTCCTCCCCCTGTGAGCGTGGGAGGGATGATGTTCCCAAATCTCTGGAGGTTACTAGGACCTCCACTGACCCCTGCTATCTTTCCGCTGGCGATAGCGGCCGCATTGCGATACCTCTTTGCCTCGACAGGCTGGCGCAGTCAAGTCTGCTTGGTTTGGTCGAATGTGGGGTGGTGCGACTGGCCTTCGGGTGGGCCGACTCGACGTCCTCGCCTCTCTTAGCCATCGCGTAATCAGCATGGCGGTCGATATCTGATATAGTATCTCGAGAGCGCTAAACACATTATCGAGGCGAAACTGTCACACCTGAAAACCGGTGTATATATCAAGTCCTTGCATTTTATGAAGCAATGCGGGGACAATTTATCCACAAATCAAATCATTTTGATCCTGAAAATTTTATTTTTGAAAATTTTATTTTATTTTATTTTTTAGTCTAATTTTATTTGATTTTATTTGATTTTATTAAATATTTAAAAAAAAAATTTCGTTTCTTCCACGGCCTCTTGGATGTAGCGCTGAGCAGAATTAAGTTGTTGACTACCATTCGACCGCGGAAAACTCGCAGATGTCGGGTGACGAGCATTTTTCATAAAATCGAGGCGAGTCTCCTTTGTACGGGCTCTACGAATACAATCTTGTATAAAGCACGCATTTACGTCCCCGAAGCAGGTCGATATATGCAATATATATCAATACGACCCAGCAGTGCATCAGCGATACTTCGATATACATACCAATCATGAGTCCAGCTATATATATACAATGATACAAATATGGATAAAAGCGGCGTCTTGGGCCCATACTACAATATCCATAAGAAACATACTGACTATATCCAGTAGTTAAGAGTTGAATGTTTTACTCTTTCTGACGTATATTAAAATACTCGAATTCTAATACATGTAAACATCATCAAAGCCACAACCCGGCTTTCTTCTAATACTCAGCCTCTAGGACGATCTGTCTCCTCGCACGCTCCACGTACACAGCGTAAAAGGGGGTCCGCGATGGGGTATTTAGTCGCCGATGGGAGAATCGCCTTAAGTGGGTACACTCACCACTGAAGTGCGATCTGTTCAGTAATACGTTAATGATCGTGGCTGCTGCCGGATGTCCCCAACGGATCGCGCCGAATCCAGTCTCATGTTTCACATCACATTTCGCTAAGCCTCGTATGAGAAGTATTAATTTTGTTTGTTTGTAGACAACCCTCCGATGTATATATATCAATTGGGCGCTCAGTGATTGATATATATATTATTATTTAATGGACTACCCTAGATAAATATCAATTGGTAGCTCAGACGAGTTGATATTTTAATTTGGACTACCACTAGATAATGAGCGTTTTTGAAATTTGCACGCCGAGCATTTCTCGCAGACTCGTCTTGTCTTATTTAAACTCGCATAGTCGCAGGATGTTGGTGCGTATGGAATATCGTGTATGGAGTTCCGTCTGATCTGTCCTTTGTCTGAGTATATAAACGTGAATATCTCGCATAATTAGATCACCTGATCATGTTATGTAATTACTCTGATTCATCGCATCAAAATTAGGCTGTTGTTTTAATGATCAGAAACCACGAGCAATTTACTTGGTGCACGACCAAAACACATTAATTCACAAAAATATATATTTTTAGAACACTGATTCGAGAATAGTGAAACCCTCGGTTACTATTCTCAAAAAATCACAAATTCATCGGTTCACTTTGTAAACCTGGGTTTTACGGCCATTCTCGGCCTTTTTCATATCAAGCATAGATTTTAATGCACAATTCAAACATTTCACACAAGCGACCCACACGAAATTTTACGGAGGCTATACGGATGTCTAGAAAAATCCTAAAAATTATAACGGTCGATTACGAGTTTTGGGACCGATCAGTACTAACACGCGGTATAAATTCAGCTGGAAACATTAACCCAAAAATCTTAAAATGAGAATAAAACTGAGTAGGCATATCTTGGAGTTTGTGGCTTCGCAAAGCCCAGGGTCCGGCGGCGTAGTACGCTCAGCGTAGAGAGATGTCTTTTCATACCGGTAGAGAGCTTGTGATCGGATCGCGTATTAGATAAAAGGTGACGTTCTCTGCCAAAGAAACTGTCACAGTCGGCTACTGGAAGTGCTTCCTGCTCCATTCACGTTTTTTTGTCTTGCTTTATAATTGTTAGAGAAGATTACTATTTACAATTTCGTCCTTTAGTGACTTAATTCAATTTAATTAATTAATTCCCTTCTTTCTCCAGTTTGACGTTAAATCTTATACCGTATTAATTTAAATCGTTTATACTCATACCACTTGTAGTGCGTAGTCTTTGTTATATCATGACTTCGTCGGCGTCGAGGGTCATTCTACGACGCCGCGCGTGCTCGAAAAGCGTGTAAGTGGTTGTCTCGGAATATTACGAAATTTTACGTGCTAATTAGATTTTTCGAGACAATTCCAACGGTGCAATCCGTTTCGTCATCCGAGATCTAGAGAATAAATTACAGATTTTTTTTGGCTAAAATTTCAATTTTGTAACCAAAATTACGATTTTACCCTTTTTCCAGAAATTGGAATTTCTCGGGTCTTACAATGGAAGACACACAAAAAAAAAAAAAAAAAATATATATATATATATATATATATATATATATATATATATATATATATATATATATATATATATATATATATATATATATATAATATATATATATATATATATATATTTCAGAATACTCAAATAAATTTATAAAAAATTTATTCTATTCAATTTTCTTCAATTTTACAATTTGTAAAACCTTAAAAAATTATTTGATTCACCTCTAAACCAAATAAATTTATAAAATTTATCTTATTTATTTTTCTTTTTATTCTGGACCATGTTGTCCAAAAATTTCTCAAAACCTCATTTCATTTTTTTTTTTTTTTCGTTCTCATTGATAGCTTCGCACTACCTCTGCATGCGATAACTTAAATGCATCCACATAACTCAAAACTTTTATGAGTTCAACTATAAAATCTATTAAAATTTTATTTCCTTTTCCCAAATAAATTTATTATAATTTGTTTTCATTTATTACCTGTTTTTCCGATTTTTTCTTTCACTGTAAACTCTCAAGTGTTCCTAACACCTTAAAATTTTATTAAAAATTCTATTTTGTCATCCAATAAACCAAATAAATTGATTCTGATTTATTTCATTTCGATTTACACCTTGTAAACTCCTAAGATTTGTTTCGCTTATAGTAGAGGTGCTAATTACCTAAGCGCTGAGCATCGTAACATATCACAAACCATGTTATAAACATCATTCATACATGATCACACAATAAATCATCAAATCACCTGGCTTACACCAACACATGCATGCGGTGTCTAGTTTTGTCAGTGATTTCTGGTAATCTCATACCTACGCTCAACCTTCGAACCACACCTAGTGGTGATGTTCTTATACCTCAGACTATGGCTAAGCGAAATCCCCTCAAGCCACAGGTAGTCGTATCACGTAAGCTCCTAATACGAAGTTGTGACGCCCGAGCCCGGGGGTCCGTTGACTGCCGTCGGCCGCGAAGCAACTCGTGAATGTCGGGTGACTGTTTTATTCTGGCTCGGGCGAGTCTCCTTTGTACGGGAGCTCTACCCCGAATCCTGAAACCTGGTATACTTATCCCCCAAGCAGTTCAATATCGATATATCCAATCACGCATGAATGTCTGGCCACTTGGGCCCCTGGCTTGATACTCGTAATACATACTAACTATGAATCGACTATATACAGAATGATTGCAAGAGTTACAATATTTTCACTCTTATCTGATACCTATATTAAATTAGACATTTCAATACATGTATATATCATCAAGCTAAAGCCCGGCTTAGAGCTTTCTTAATCCTCAATCCACGAGCATAAAATAATATCACTGACAGCATGGTAGCCTAACGCCGCATAGAATCGCCTCTAAGTGGGCTACTCTCCACCTAAGTGCAAAGGTAACGCTCCAAAATAAACATACATTCAAGAAACATGATCCTATTTTGAATAAGCCTATACGGATTAATCGCATCCCGAGTCCTCGTCTGTCCTTCACACTCGCCGCTTTCCCGTAGAGAATTATCAAGCTATAATACACCCTTCAGCAGATATATATCAATCGCCGTCTCCGACGATCGATATATTATTTGCTCAAGGGATTCACCGATGAATATCAATTTGGCCAGATCCCACTACTGATATTTTTGTGAATTGGACTACCCTCCACTAATATTTTAGACAACCCTCCGAATCATTCTTCTGACTCATCTCACATCCCATAAATTTAGTATGTTCCAAATAAGATATGGAATGACAAGATGCCAATTCCAATGATACCTAATCACATGCAAATATGTAAACATGCACATATCCACATAATATCTCAATCACACACCGCCATGGTAATTAATCAATTCATACATCAAAATTACCAATTAAGCATCGATCAAACACAGTAATTCCACCTCGAAATCACTTAATTTCATATCGTTTTCACACAAAAATGTATTTTTGAGAATATCAAGTTTCAGAATAGCGAACCTCTACTACTATTCCCATAAATTCACAAATCATCGATTCAATTTAAATAACCCTGCTTCACTTCGCCATTTCCAACCCTACGCATATCACATACAATCTATTTATAATTCTATGAATTTAAGACTTACAATGCTCCGACAATACTGGTCGTAAAAAATTTCAAAAATTTGAACACCCGGTCCCAAAAGTTTGATCACCTAAACCATCTCACTACCTTCATTCAACCAAACATAAAAAGACTTAAAGAATTTAATAAAACCCAAAGAGGTAAACCCCCTTACCCCGGCCATACTGGCGCAGAACTCCCCAATCCAGACTCCACGCCAGTTCCCTCTCCGCGCAGGCAGCCTTTCCTTCTTGTCCCGAAGACGACAATGATCGCGCTGAGTATTTTTTTGGGTGTTTTCTCCCAAAGAAAATCTCAAAAACATGGCAAGTTTCGTTCAATTCACGTTTTTGTTCCTTTTGAATGGGAGAATGATACCGGTTGACTAATCGGCATTTTCCTCATTTTAATCAAATTTCAAAATAACATCTACATCCCTTCTTTTTCCTGGGCTGACATTCTAAGACTACCTCTACGCCCATTTTCATCATTTTCACTCACGCCACTTACAAGATATTTGCTATATAAGATTTTCGTCGCATCAAAATCGCTTACCAAGACCGAACCACGACGCTAGTACCAGAATTCCGACCGCTCCGACTTCAACGTAAATTTACAAAGGCTATCAGATTACGAGACGATTCCAATCCAACGAACCGCTTTCACATCCGGGCATCTGTAAAGATAAATTCCGATTTTTTTATCCAAAATTATAATTTCAGAATCGAAATTACGATTGCCTTTTCCGCAACAATTTCCTTGATCTTACGTAATACTATTTCATATTAAGTTCAAAACTCAAAAAAAAAATTATTTAATATTAAATAAAAAACAAACATCAACCGAGACTTAGGGAGGGTGCAAGTCTGACGCTTTAATTAACACGCCGTCATATTCGAGCAGCCATGAAGATCAGTGCCCCACCAGGCCACCACCAGTCTACCACCACTGCCAGTCGCTACTGAGAGATAGGACCTCGGGAGCAAAGAAGTGACTTCGACTGGAGGGTCCATATCCATCTCGTGAGTATGTCTCCCTTCATCTCCCACCCTACAATCAACCCCACTATTCTTGGTCAACATGGTTTTCCCAATGGTGAACGGTTCATGATTGCAGTTGACAAAACGCACATAGTTTTTTATAATCAAATAATTTGAAATTTATAATTTTTTTATAAATATATATTTTTACTTTTCACAATAATTCTTGGCCACTTTATGATTCATTTAACCATTTGAAATTGTATTTTATTTGGTCTCGATGTAAAGTAAAATTTTTACACTTTCAATAACACTAATAATCTTTTCAAATAATTAGCAAATTATTTACTAATGCACTAAAATTAGATGTTATGCAAATTTTAAGAAGCATCCATTTTTTGTGAAAATTACTACGAAGGAATTTTACAAATACGATTAAAATAGGATCCATAATAAATTTTAGAGACAATTTTTTTTTTACATCTCTAGTAAATTCTAAATACCAAATATTATCGGAATTAGTATTGCAAATATTCTCTCTTTAGATTAACTATATGTTGTTTTGTTCGTCCCTTAATAAATATGAAAAACAATTGTAAGTAGTTAGATTTTAAGCAAAGCCTCAAGATATCCTCGATTACACGAATAATTAAAATAATTAAACTACTTTCTTTATTGTAACACCATCATTAGAGTTGTTAAACTAAGGCAAAACCCATGCAAGAAACCGACCGACAAAAACCAATATACGTTAAATCGAACAAATTGCTAACTAAAAATTTGGTTAATCATATTAATGATTAGGTTTTGTTTTTACATAAATGACAAACCAAAACCGACGGCCGGCTTATTTTAGTCACTGCTCTAACTAATCCATACCGCGACGCCTAAAACCTTACCTGGCTTGACTCACCCACAACTCATAGACGGAGACACGCCTCAGATCACGCACGCATACCGAAGAAAACGCCACTCGCCCCAGATCACTCATCAAACATATAATCAAACTACATTCCAATAGTCCAAGAGTTATTTCTTATTACTCTTAATATAAAATCCATATTAAAAATCTATAATTTAATACATATTATTCCAAACCATCAAAGCCATTAATCCAAATTTTCTTCAAAAATCACCCAAGACGAAATACTCGTACGCCTCCCGTAATTCGAAACGATATTCCCCACAAGCACAGCCTATCGCCCCGCACGGGACCACCCTAACATACTCACCTAAGCAAAGGCGCACGTCTAATTTAAACACACACTCAAGAATACGCGATTCTACTAGAATGTCTACGCCACTCTACGCTCCTCAGCCCTCATCGACTTCACACACTCGCCTGCCACGATGAGAAAATAATCATTTTCAAAACAAACTGCCGTCTGGAAAATATACTACCGAACGGCCCAGAAAATACTTACTACCCTCCGGCGCGACCATGGATGAGCTCCGAAATGGGCCGCATTCTCATCCGAATGATCCGTCACCCAACTCCCAAACCCAATTCCTGTAAAATCATCCCCGCTGAATTCTTTCGCAACCACGCTTGTTTTTCGTAGTGGGTCTACGCTACGCACTCACACCTAAATTCTGCAAGCATCTAGCCGCGACAATTTAAACGTGATGGCGCCATTTCAACCCATTTTTACAATATATATATCAATATATTAATTACGCACATTCTCAAATTCCAGAATTCACACCACATGTAATTCAACAATATGAATCAAATAATACCCAAATTAATTTCTACTGGAAGAATTCACGCATTTCATCTCCAACTACCATACTCACAATTATATTCCATGAATTGATCTCAACGGTTATACCACAATTATATTCCATATAATCAGTAAATCACAATTTTATCTCCAAATTCATTTATACACTAAAAAACACAATTTATTTATATAAATTACGCATATTAACACCCCAAACAAATTTCTACACAACACGGATCGTTCAAATGGCTCCAAAAATTTCAAATAATTGTGTCCCGCTTCGACTCAGCATCAAACGCCATTCGGGCGCCTCAAACCAATCGAACATTACAAAAACACTTAAACAAAGCTCAGAATCCCAAGCAGTGATAAAACCCCACCTCACAGCTTTGTCAAAACTCTAACTTTTTTTGTCCACGCCAGAAATTTGCCAGATGTATCAATCTCTCAGCTCGCCTAATAAAACCTACAATCCGATTTTCATGTATCCAAAACGAAAAAACAAAAATTAAAACAATTCTCTATCTCCTCTCCACGCTCTCTCCACGCCCTCCGTCTGCTACTTCCTTTTATTTTTATTTTTTATTTTTTAATTTATTTATTATTATTATAATATTATAATAATAGTAACACAATATTAGGTTATTATTATTACATTATTATTTTGATACATAACTTATATTACCTTATTCGGTCCGTTCGAAAAATCTTATTTCTTTGGCTCAATTATTTTAAACTTAACTTAACTCGCCATTTTCACTTCCGAGATTTTCGTAAAATTGGCCCCGTTCACCGACGATTTATCACCGCAAATTCAGAAATATTCTCGATCAGTCTCTTGCATTCGACGAAACTTTTCTCATTACTGATTGGCCAGACGAATTTTAATCTACGCAATCCGTTTCACATCCGGGAGATTTAGAGAATTTCGGGTTTTCAACCAAATTACCGTTTACTCCTTTTCGTAAAAAATTGAATTCTTTCTGCTTACATTCTCCCCTTAATAGAATCTCTCATTCCCCGAACCACGCACATACGCATCACTTACATGCATATGCTACCTTCTACAACTCCAAGACCGTGAGACGAGTATGATAACCCGTCCCAGTCACAATCACTAACAACTCACTGTCATTAACTCATCCATGTCAGAGAATCGACATCAAAACCCGATATATCTACCGATATCCGACCAACTCTCACCCTGCATCCTAGAGTGGCACTTTCCCATACAATGGTTTCTTCCTGCAGGCCTTAACTCCTAAGCCCAAATCAAGAAGGCCGATCCTCCTTTCTCTTCCCACCAAGATCGCGATCTCAATGCCTTATGCGGCCATCCATCTCTCTACGGGCCGAGTCAGCCCGACCATAGTCCATGTCTTCAGAGGCGAAGGCCCACACCCGCCTCGAATGGACAACTCGCCCATTCTCAAATCTCCGACTCGCCATATCTCAGGCCACACAATATCACCAAAACGTGTCAACTTAAGTGAATCGCCATACTCCATCACCGTCATCGTTCGCCCACCTTAGGAACTTCGCCTTTGCATGTCTAGCAATTAAAACATACTACAAAGAGCCCATAGAACTATGCCTAAGTTATTACCTCTAAATCCCAGAGGTCTTAACCCAGCCCCCCACACTTGGGATCTACCCCAACCGAACGCAGCCTAGCCCGATCTCGGTCGCGCACGGAGGTACATCCATAGTCTCCAATACACTCAATCCGCCGAACCAATGGTCCGCCACCATCTGACCCCCTAGTAAACGTCGGAGCATGATGTGACTTAACATTCAGAGAGGTTACTCTGACCACTACCACCGCACTAAATTTACACAGCTAAAGAATCGCAACTCCCAATGGGCCACAAGAAAGCCTGGCCACAACATCGCGGTGTTTCGCTAGCACCTCGTGGATCTAATTCTACGTCCCTACCGACTCTACCATCTACGTCAAATGGCAACAAACTTTATTTAATCTAATTTCAAATAACTAGTAACGCACATGCCAATTACTAATGTGGGACTTAACAACCATGAACTCAATCTCGCTCATCACCTTTTCATTAGGTGGTGCTACTAATAACCACTCATTTTATTTATTTCAATAAAATTCAACACTCGTGTTCATTTACTTTCGAACCCCTAAGGTTATAGTTCCTAACCTTAGCATTCCACTTTTTCCTATATATATTATGTCATGCATATAATTTTCCCGCATAATAACCACGCAATCACCTTTCCCATATACATCATACCATGTATAAGTTTTCCACGCAATGTGTAACACACAATCAAGCAATCACAAACATGGAACACATATCCGAACACAACATGAAACACACCATGCATGCAAAGGGTCTAAACCTGCCTCATGAACCCCAGTATTCGTACCTAAACCCGACACAAGCCATGACTCTGGTGATCAATTTTACCACAATAACAAATGGTCAAGCCCATGTCCCCAAGCCCTAGCTTAATCAGATAAATCTAACTTATCGACTAAATTCTAGGTATTTATAAACCCAGGGGCTCATACCACAAGTCGTGACGCCCTAAACCCATCCGCTGACACTGGTCAACCCCGCTGAACCCATACGCCCCGCATCACGAGACGCATACCTAAGTAAAAATGGCCACTTGGACCCCTGCATCAACACTCATCAAACATATACCCAACTATATTCCAATAGTCCAAGAGTTATTTCATTACTCTTAATACAAATCCATATTAAAATCTATAATTCTAATACATATTATTCCAAAAACCATTAAAGCCACAATCCAGCTTTCTTCAAAATAGGCCTCTAAGATGAGCCGTCTCCTCGTACGCTCCCTGTACCTGAAATGATATTCCCTCGACAGGAGCTTTATCGCCCAAGAGTGGAATCACCAAATGAGTTACTCTCCACCTAAACGCATACGCACGCCCACTTAAACACACACCAAGTAAAACACGTTGATCCTACTGAATGCCCACGCCCATTCCCCACGCTCGAGCCTCACCGACTCCTCTACACTCGCCAAGCCATATGAAAATAATCATTTTCAAAACAAACCGTTGTTTCTGAAAATATACTAATGAACGTGCCTTAAAATACGGGACTACCGGCGCGACCGTCGCGAAGCCTCCAAATACCATGGTCCTCATCCGAAATGATCCATGGCCTAACTCCCAACCCACCTCCTTAAAAATCATCCCGCGAAATTCCTTTCTCGCAACCACGCTCGCTTTTCTCGTAAAAATTCATGTCACACTACACCTAAATTTAGTTACTCCAACAGATACGAAATGCATTATGCCATTTCAACCCATTTTTACAATATATATATCAATATATTAATTATGCAACATTCTCAAATTTCCAGTAATTCACACCACATGTAATTCAACAAGATGCATCAAACAACACGTTAAATGAGTCACTGAGCAATTCACAATTTCATCTCTCCAATGACCTATACTCACAATTATATTCCATGCACTGAGTAAATCACAATTTTATCTCCAATGGTTCATACTCACAATTACATTCCATATAATCGAGTAAATCACAATTTTATCTCCAATCATTTATACACTAAAAACACAATTTATTAAGGTATAAATTATGATACAAACACCCCAAACAAATTTCCACACGTCACTGACCGCCCAAATTGGCTCCAAAATTCTCCAAAATTTCACACTGGCCCTAAGTTGGACCACCGTGCACGCCTGGGCCTCAAACTAATCGAAACATTACAAAACACTTAAACAGCAGTAACTTCAAGTAGGATAAAACCCCTACCTCACGTATTCGTCAAAACTCCAATTTTTCGTCCACGCTGCAGCCTCCGTCACAGATCAACATCGCTTTCGCTCGACGAAACTCGTGGGCCCAATTTTCACAGATCCGGTTAAAACGAAAAAAAAATTTTTAAAACAATTCTCCTCTCCTTCCACGCCTCTCCACGCTCCGTCCGCTACTCCTTTTATCTTTTTTATTTATTTATTTATTATTATTATGTCGATACATAACTTATATTACCTCATTCAGGTCCGTTTTTCTCCCTAAAAATTTTATTTCTTTTCGCCTAATTATTTTAAACGAACTTTAATCTCAAGTTCATTTTTCGATTTCCAGATTAAAAAATCTGCCTTCAAGCCACCTACGATTTATCACCCAGAAATTAAAATATTCCGACTATCCTGCTAATTCGACGAAACTTTTCACAGAACCTTAGATTTCGTTGAAACGAATTTATGGCGCAATCGTTTGATCATCCGAGATATAGAATTTCCGGTTTTCAGCGAAGTGATTCTTTTGAGAAAAATTCAGATTTTTAGGGTTTTACAATACCCACCCCTATCTAAAACCATTATATATGTCTCCCTTAACCATTATATCTAGTTGCTAAAACCCCATCTAGGTGTGCTAATGATGCGAGTCGAGCTTGAGTTCAGTTGAGCTCGACTCAAGCTCAAATTCGGCTCAAACTCGACTAAATCTCGAACTTATTTCGGGCGGGCTTCGAACTCGAGCTTGGCTCGAACTTCGGGCTCAAGCTCAAACCGGCTCAGGCTTCATTAAATCTCGAACTTGACTTTAGACAGACTCGAACTCGAACTCGGCTCGAACTCAAACTCGACTTAATCTTGAACTCGAATTGAGCTCGACTCGATAGTAGATCATGTCATTTTCAAAACCGAGTCTCCTGGTTCTTATCATATAAATTAAGGAATATGGATAAGTGGAAACAAGCATAGTGAGTCAAAAGCAAGAATCGGCGTTAAGCGGTCACTCTGACATCATAGAACTTTAGTTTTAAGTCGTCTATAACACTTGGTATTATTAACAAATACACTTGAAAATGTGCTTACTTGAATGACTTTAGTAATCCCATTAGCCTTTGATAGGTGCTAGGTTTCAAGGGCTACAAGCGATCGTGTTTCACCTTTTCAAGAATCGAGCACGAGGGCTACATTTTAAGTTCGGTTCTGGTCTTTAATTCCAAACCAAGATTTCGCACTGACCAAAACCGAAAAATAAAAGGGAAAATACAAAGAAAAAAACAAGGGAAGCGTGAATGACGATAAAATTAAGCCTTGAAAATATAAATCGAAAACAAATAATATGATAAGAAACAAAAACACATTTCCATAATTAGCCTTGAAGAAACCACTGAAAATGATTTGAATCGATTTATAGAAGAGAAAGAGAGATACCTAATGAGAGAGAAATCAAAAGTCGGAAAGGCCGCCCTAGAAGCCGAAGGTCTCTTTTTATATATGGTAGTTTTTTCTCTTTACCCCAAACTTTCTTGATTTTTACCTAATTGCCCCTCCCTTTTGACAATCCCAAATACACAATATGGGATGGAAAAGTGAAAGGTATTGAACCAAAACAAGATTAAAAAATTAAAATTTTAATTCACAAATCCTATCATATTTTCAACTATAACATAAAAAATGCTTTTTTTAATTTCATAATTTAGGAAAAATTAAAAATAGTAATATATGGCCTAAAAGAGTTTACATTAATATTTTAATATATAATTTGATAATAAATTTAATGTATAACTTTTAAATTTTTCCAATTTCATTTTAATAAATTAAATTAAAAAAATTTACTGTTTTTTGTTCTATATAAATTTATTAAAAAATAAAAATCCCGAGTCCATAAATGGGTCGATTAGGGTTTTTGTTCATGGCGCTTAATGTAGCATCCACATGGTAGGAGGAATTGAAAGGTAAATGTTGACATATATGGAGGACTAGAACTTAATATGTCGAGATCTTTTTTGGAGGGCATCTTGGGTTTTTGCTCTGATGGTGTGGGTCCCAGTCACTCGAGCAGATTGAAGGTTTATCGTAGTTAAGCTTGAGTCTCTGTGTGATTAGTCATGATGTTTGTAAGCTGGTCTGGACACCCACGTTTATAAAAAAATGAGAGAAAAATATTTACATACCCTCAACAAATAAAAATATCTAACCTATTGGTCGATTAGATAATGTTTATAATTTATGTTATTTATTTATGTTATTTATTTTTATTTATTATTATTATTATTATTATTATTATTTAATGATTGAAAGCATTGAAGGAGAAAAGAATCCTGATAGATCATGCTCTATTATTTAAAATTTTATTCCTATTCATCCCAAGGGTATAATCCTTCACTTCACTTCAAATTCATGAAAAGTTTAAAATAAATATATGATGGCTCAATTATAATTTTTATAGGATTTCTCATTAACATTTCATGCCATGTCCAAATTTTTTAAAGAAAATTAATTATTTTTAAAATAAATATATTTATAACTAAATAAATAATAAAAATTTATCATTTTTTAAGAATAATAAAATAGAGATATATTATTTATGTCATCCCCTAAAGTAGAGATTTCATTTTTTAAAAAATTTAAAATGTTATATCTGAAATTCGAGTTTAACTACTAGAGTTTTAGTCATTCAGCGAAATTTGAGTTTTGGCCAGATAGATGCGAGTAGGCTCGCGAGTTGTCTTGTCTACCATTAACCTTTTCTTACTTATCTACCAACTGACACAATATGCGCCTAATTATCGAAATATTACCATGATGTTTGCTTCCTTCCATCTGAATAGTTCCATTAATGTCGCTAATAACCCATCTTGAAACACTTATATTGTTAATCATTGAATCATCAAAATTTAAGTTGAATCTTTTATTAATAGGAGGAATTCATTGAATGGGACATTACCTCGTCCATTATTAAGATAAGAATAACTCTAAAACTCATTAAGATTTTGGAAAGTTAAAGTTAAGGTAGCTTTTTGAATAATGAGAAAGCTTTGGGTTTAATTTTCTTAAATAAGACCCATGATATAAATATTCTTGAAAGGTGGTGCTCTGAGAAGGGTTAAGCTTTAAGAAAATTGTTGTTTAATAATAATTAGTATACATTATTGTTTTATTTTAATCCAGTCCTTTTAATCACATAAATATTATTTGAAAAAACAGTTTTATGATGTTTCATAAAATAAAGATCACTTGAAAAATTAAAAATGTTTAAACTTATTTTAATATTTTTAATACATTTTAAAATAATTTCAAATAATTTTTTTAAATAAAAAAATATTTTCTTTTTTTTTTCAAACAATTTTTTTTATTTCTATCCCAATTTATTTTTTACTTAAATAAATAGATAGCTAAAATCTTAATATAAATGAGAAAAGATAATATTTATATGTGATCATTTTTGCAATTTCATGTAAAAATTAGTGGAACTTCATCTCTTTGGCTGATTAGCATTTGATTGAAAAAAACACTTAAAGATGAGCTCTTCATTTGTGTAATAGTAAATAAATAATACTAACTAATAAAAATTCTTTAGTCTGAAAAACTTAAAAAATGTTTGTACTTTTTAAAAAAAAATATTTATTTTATATTTTTTCCAGAGGACCAAACACAAAAAGGTCTTCATACCTAGTAGGTCTTTCTCCCCTGAAATTTCAGGAGAGTTTCCTAGATCCTACCTTCTTCAATACTCACCGCCCTGAACTTTTCTCAAGAAATAGCTTAATTAAATCCTAAGCTATACCCCTGCCTCCGATCCTGAACTGAAATCAAGCTTCTGAATCTCTATCTTCTAGTCGATCTTGGAACAGCCATGGCTTCCGGAAACACCCAGATCATCCCTTATTCTCCTCCTCCTCCTTCTTCTTCTTCTTCCAGATCCACCCAACAATTCACCTACGAAGTCTTCTTGAGTTTCAGAGGAGAAGACACCCGCTATGGTTTCACCGACCATCTATATCAGGCTCTGATTTCCCATGGAATCCACACCTTCAGGGATGATGATGAACTTGAGAGAGGAGGAGTAATTGCATCTGATCTTCAGAAAGCCATTGAAGAATCAAAGATTTTTGTTATCATTCTTTCACCAAACTATGCTAACTCTCAGTGATTGTCTAGATGAACTGGTGGAGATCAGCCAGCGTCAGCAACAATTCCATTTCTATCATGTTGATCCATCAGGGTGTGGAAACAAACAGGAGTTATGAACAAGCATTTGTTGATCACGAAAAGCAAACGAGGAAAATGGAAAAGATTCAGAAGTGGAGAATTCTGCCTTGATGAATGTGACAAATCTGGCTGGATTTGATCTGCAAAAAAATTCGGTAACTATACTTTTTTTTCTGTCTATCTATAATTTCAAAGGAAATATTTGAGGTTAAAAGACATCAAATAGCAAAATTTAAGAATATAACTTTTCCCATATTTTCTTCAAAAATTCCCTATTTTTGGACAGAAATGCTCTTTATCCCATTTCATATAAAAGAGGGATCATTTTGCAAGAAAATAAAGGCTCTTTTTTAAAATCAGATCAAAAATTTATGAAGGGTCAAATTTGTAAAACTGGGGTTTTTAAGAAGTCTTTTAATCAAATCACCCTTTCAGAAATTCTCTCTTTCAATTTGGGTTGACTTTTTATTGCTTACAAAACTTGGGCCAAGTTGTTAAAATCCTCTTATGGATTTTAAATCTGTAAGTCTTAATTTCAAATATCATATAGAAATATACACATATCAAACTAATACTTCATGATTAAGGAGAATTTTTTCAATCCTATCCATCTTCTTTTTTTTTTTTTTGAAAGGGATCCTATCCATCTTTATTTTCTACTTTTACACTTCTTGTTATAAGGAATTTTTTTGTACTAATAATTTAAATATTATTTCTTTCAATTTATAAAACCTTTAAAATAAACTTATTTTAATCTTTATAAAAAAAAAAAAGATAATTGATTTATAGAAAAGAAATATATTCTAATTTTCCTAGATTAAAAGGCGAAAAATAATCCTAAAATTTTCAAATATTTTCATCTCATTGCACCTTATCGTAAGGGTATTTTACAAAATTTAAAATTCACGTTAAGGGAATGAAATCTATCCTCACTTTTATTAAAAATTCTATTCAAGTAAACATTTCCTCCATGGATGGTTTTTTTTCCTTTTCTTTGAGATATTTGTTTCATTTTTTGATCCTAAAAGTTTCTATTACTCCCAAGGAAATTAAGCCACGATTAGTGTTTCTTCTTGATCTACTTGTTCGAGGTTAGTTTAATATCTTTGGAAAAGTAGTTTCCTACATCCATAAAAAAAAACATTTATACATTAGTGATCAAGAAGAAAAATAGGAGGAGAGTCATCAATACTATCAAATATTACTGGTTTGGGTTAAAAGTAAAAAATGCCCAAAAAAAATCCTCAAATTTGGGTTATCTGAACTTTCAAATTTTTTGCATATTAAGCTTCAAATTTGAAAATAGTATAAAAAAACCAGAACTTTGTTTTTTTTTATTGCAAATGGAGTCTTAACAAACTGAATTTTTATCCGAGGCCTACATTTGAAATAAAAATTCAAAGTTCAGGATTTTTTTATGTTATTTTCAAAGTTCAGGCTTAATATGCAACAAACAAGAAAGTTCATAGTTTTTTTAATGCTATTTTCCCTTTTTATTTATCCAAATTTCATATTATGTGATAAAAGAGATTCACTAAAATTAAATATATAGAGCTATAAAAATATGAATTTTGTTAATTTCATCTATATTATCTTTATCATATGAAATAATAGTAATTGAATCAAAGTTTCAGTTGATCCATGACAATGCCAAATCTTTATTTTTATCTTTTTTAAATTCTATTAATTATTATATGATTAAGATTAAGTTAATTTCCTTGATATACAGCTTATATAGATTTATGATTATTATTATTATTATTATGAGCATTCAGCAATGAGTTTTGATTTAATGGAAATCTAATATTAAAATGGAATCCTTTATTTTATTAATACCACATAGGATTGCATAAATAATTGTAGTGCCTTACACATTATCCATTAAGTGAATCATGATTACGATATTAATTCGTTGTAAGGCCCATAGTTAAGAAAATGGCCGTACGATTCTTTGTCGTCAAATAAAAAATAAAATGGATGCATTGTTTCTTTCACTAAAAATACTTTTGTCTTTTTGTCCCACTTTTCCTATTTTATATCTTAGATATTTTTTCTCACGAATCATTTGGTTGTTATTTATTGTTATTGTAAAGTGTTATTAAACTATTATTTTAATAATTGACGGATATGAGGCGAGATTATAAAAGGTCGTGAAGTTATTATTACACAGATTAGACCTTACGCACCTGTGTTTTTGGGGACAACATCGTAAGAATGGACTTTCATTTGGAGCAATTAAAATCAAAGATGAAAAGCTGAGAGAGATGATGTTTTACATGGTGGTATGGAATTGGTAGGTGGGTAAAACTACCATGGCCATGGCTATTTATAATGATATCTCATCTCAGATTTGATGGTAGTAGTTTTTCTCAGAGTTGGAGAGACATCCAATCTCCTTGAATTACAACGAAACTTCTTGGATGCAGCAAAGGATCAAAGGCGTAGAAATCCAAGATCGTAGTGAAGGAATCAATAAGATAAAAAAATACTTTGCTCCAAAGAGTCCTAATTGTTCTTGATGACGTGGACAAAATGAAGCGATTAAATAAACTTCATTTGGAAAATATAGTTGGTATGGGGCCCGAGTATAGTTATTATAACAACCAAGGATATAAATTTGTTGAACAGCGTGGAGTAGATCGATTTTATGAGGTAAAGGAGGTGAATCATGAAGAAGCCATTGAGCTTTTAATTGGTGAAGCCTTTAAACAAAATATTCCCGATTTGGAGATTTTAAAGACCTTTCGGATTGTGGTAAAATATCTTTGGAGGACTTCCTTTGCTTATAAAGTTTAAGGTGGATTTCTTTACAATAAAGCCAAAGATGAATGGAAAAGTGCATTAAGAAACTAGAAAAAATACCCCCACATGGATGTACGAAAATTCTTGAGAAATGAGATTATGACAAATTGGATGATGTGAAACGAAGGGATATTCTTGGACATTGCATGTTTTTTTAGAGGGGAAGGTAAAGATTTTGTTTCAAGAATATTAGGAAGTGATGCAGACATTGTAATAAGGGTTCTTCAAGAGAGATGCCTCATAACTATTTATGAAAATATGTTAGATATGCATGATTTATTACAAAAAATGGGTAAAGAAATTGTTCGTCAAGAATGTCCGAAGGAGCCTGGAAAAAGGAGTAGACTTTGGGATCCTAATGATGTTCAGAGTGTGCTAACAGAAAAAACGGTAAGAGTCAAATATATTTTATTTAAGAAATTGTATATATCTGCAATAATTAAATTTATTTTTGTACATTTTGTGCTTATCTTATTCTTGGAATTTACTTTTCAGGGGACTGAAACAATTGAAGGATTATTCATAGAAATTTCAGAATCGTGTCAAATAAAAAAACATTATGGAGATTCTTTAACAAAGATGAAGAGACTTAGATTGCTCAAAGTCTATCCTCAGATTTGGAGTTTTTTAAAGTTGACCTTCCCGATGACTTTGAACTTTCTTCTTACGAGTTAAAGATATCTCCATTTTCAGAACTACCCTTTAAAATCCTTACCAACAATTTTGTACAAAATAATCTTGTTGAATAAGATTCTGACATAGCAACATCATACAAACTTGGAAAGATAGTAAATTATTATTTATTTATTATTGTTGTTGTTGTTGCATCAATAATCTTTATATTAGTTTTCAAGTTTATATAAAAAATATTATCCATTAAGATATTTTGTTCTATTATAGGTCCTGGAAAACTTGAAAGTCATCGACCTCAGTTATTCAAGGGATCTCGTTGAAATGCCAGACTTTGCTAGCATGCCGAATTTAGAGATCCTCAATCTAATAGGTTGAGTAAATCTAGTTAAAAATTCATCCATCACTTCTATGGTTAGAGTTATTAACTAATAATTTTTTTGAATTCAATAGGGTGCATAAGCCTTGAGAGTCTTGCACGAAACTTCCACAAGTTGGAACATCTTCAAAGCCTCTATTGTAATATGTGTTCAAAGTTGAAGAGTTTTCCACAAATCAAAGCCAATATGAGGAAGCTAAGAAAGATTGATCTGAATGGCACTGCTATAGTAGAAGTACCATCATCAATTGAGCATCTAAATGGGCTTGAATACTTCAATTTAAGTTGGTGTAAAAATCTTGTGAGTCTTCCAGAAAGTATTTTCAATTTGAGGTCTCTTAAAACACTCGATGTGAGGGGCTGTTCAAAACTAGAGAGATTGGAGGTGGAACTAAATAAAAATGGGTATCTAACTTGTAGCATTCTTAAGGGAGGAGTAATCCAGAGCAGTGACTGCTTCTCGTCATTAAAAACATTGAATCAACAGCACCATCAAATGGAAGCAGAGGCCCCTAATCATCCTATTCTCTCCCTTTCGTTACTGGTAGACTTGTCTGTAAAAAACTCCTGGTACTATAGTGATGGTTTCCACTTATCATCACTGAAAGTATTATCTGTAGGAAACTTCAATCATGTGGAAAGAGAATCAATCTTCAGTGATATTTTTCGTCAATCTTCATTACGAAGGTTATCTCTTCATAACTGCAATCTAATGGAAGAAGGAATAAAAAATAGGAATATCTGGAATCTATCTTCACTGGTAAGTTTGTCTCTAAGTAACTGCAATTTAATGGAAGGAGAAATCCTCAATCATATTTGTCTTTTGTCATCATTGGAAAAATTATCTCTGAAAGGAACCATTTGGTAAGCATACCATGCATCAACCGACTTTCAATCTAAGGGGCCTAAACTTGGTACAATCCTATGGAAGAAGGAATTATTCCTATGAATATTTGTAATCTATCTTCACTGGTAAGTTTGTCTCTAAGTAACTGCAATTTAAGGGAAGGAGATATCCTCAATCATATTTGTCATTTGTCATCATTGAAAGAATTATCTCTGGAAGGGAACCATTTTAGGAGCATACCTGCTAGCATCAACCAACTTTCCAATCTAAGAGGCCTAAACTTGAGCCACTGCAAGCAGCTTCAAGATATTCCAGAGATTCCATCAAGTCTACTATTTCTAGATGCCCACTGTTCAGACGGTATTTCATCAAGCCTCTCATTGGTGTCCCTCAATTCTCAATTCAATCGCTTCAAAACAGAATTTACTGAGGTATGATTTTTCATGGCAGACTGCTTTATTTTCTTTAATTTTTTTCCATGTACCCATTGGATTCACATAGTACAATATCTGTGTAGGAAACTGAGATTTGTGTTGGTGCTTCCAAGTTCAGGGGAATGGGAATGAGTATTGTTATTCCTAGAAGTAGTACAATTCTGGGGATGATAATGACTCGACGTATGGAAAGTGATCATGTAGCAATAAAGCTCCCTCAGAATTGGAATGAAAATAATGACTTGTTGGGGTTTGCTTTATTTTGTGTGTATTCTCCGATGTCACATGATGATGAATACGACAATGTATATGCCTCGGAATCTGAAGATGAAGAATCTGAATGTGGCCTGACTGTCTCGATAAAACTTTGTGTGAGTGACTCGGAATCTGAAGATGAAGATTTGGAATGGGATTCGTTCGACTTGCTAGACAACATCTCAGTTGAATCTTGGTGTAATTTATCTTATGATGATTGTTTATCAGATCAAATGTTAGTTATATAATATCTGAGATCACATATTAAGAATTTTGGCAATCAATGGACACATTTAAGGCTTTATTTTCTGGCAGGTCGCCTCATGTGGAAGAGTCACGGGATCCATTTTATATAACAGCGACTCAATGTCAACAACACGAGGAATACCAACGGAAGCTTTGTTTGAAGGGTTGTGAAATCAATGAATTACCCCTAATTGAGTTTCCCTACGAACTTAGTAGTTTATCTTTGAGGGAGTGTAAAAACCTTGAGAGTCTGCCAAGTACCATTTGTGAGTTAAGTCTCCCTGCTCTCTCTTGCTCGCTGCTCACGATTAAAGAGTTTCCACGGAAATCCACCAAGGGTTTGAGAATTTAAGAAAGCTTCAGTTAGATGAAACTGCTATCTGAACTACCTTCATCCATTCGAAATCTAAAGGACTTAATGTTGAATCTAGCATACTGCAGCAACCTTTTGAGCCTTCCAGAAACCATTTGTCATTTGAAATCACTTGCATTTCTCTCTTGCCAGGCCTGTTCACAACTAAAGAGCTTTCCAGAAATCCGGGAGGTTATGGAAAATTTAAGAAAGCTTCATTTAGATGGAACTGCTATACAAGAACTACCTTCATCCATTCAAAGTCTAAAAGGGCTTCAATATTTGAATCTGGCATACTGCAGCAACCTTTTGAGCCTTCCAGAAACCATTTGTCATTTGAAATCACTTGCATTTCTCTCTTGCTGGGGCTGTTCACAACTAAAGAGCTTTCCAGAAATCCGGGGAGGGGATATGGAAAATTTAAAAGAGCTTGATTTAGATAAAACTGCTATAGAAGAGCTTCAACATCGATTCAAGCGTCTACATGGGCTTCAGAAATTACTACCATGTGTAGCAACTTAGTGAATCTTCCGGACAGCATTTTTAACTTGAGATTTCTCAACTATCTCAATGTTAATCCCTGTTCAAAACTCGACAAGTTTCCCCAGAATCTGGGGAATTTGCAATGTTTAGAGTATTTGGGAGTTGCAGGTTTTGATTTGAACCGTTTTAGTATACCATGGCATCATTCAGCTTTCAAAACTGAGAATCCTTAACCTAAGTCACTGCCAGAAGCTTCTGCAAATTCCAGAGCTTCCACCAACTTTAAGAATTCTTGATGTCCATGCTTGCCCATTCTTAGAAACTTCATCAAGCCCCTCAGGTTTTCCTGATTTTTCTCTGTGCAAATGCTTCAAATCAGCAATTAAGGTATGATTTTTCAAGATATTTAAGCTTTTTTATTCTGGGGGTGAAAACGCAAGATTTACACTTTCTTTCTTGCAGGAGTTTAAGAGTGGATCCTATTGGAGCAAGATGATCAATGTTTTTATTCCTGGATATGGTCGAATTCCGGAGTGGATAAGCCATAAGAAAAAAGGATCTCAAATAAAAATAGAGTTTCCTATGGATTGGTACGGAAAACGACTTCTTAGGGTTTGCCTTATATTCTGTTTCTGTTCCGCTTCATGTTGAATCTAAGAAAAAACCTTGTTTAGAATGTAAACTGAATTTCTATCAATTTGAATGTCTAGCTATGGATGAATTCTCGTCAATTCACAGTTATTCATGCTGCCATAATAATGGCGATGAATCAAATAGAGTTTGGGTGGTATATTATCCAAAGGTTGCTATTAAGAATATGTATTGGTCAAATGGATGGAGGCATTTGAAGGCTTCGTTTGATGGTGAAGGAATGAAAGTGGAAGAGTGTGGGTTCCATCTTATATACTCGGAAGAGCATCAACAAAACCAAGATGATGAAGACAGCCACATGCCCATGTTCTTGAATCTTCTTGAGAATTTTGGTGACAACAGATCAACAGCAGAAAATGTTAAGAGAAGGGGTGATGATGCAGAACATAATCCAGCAGAGGAACCACACCATAAAAGATCAAGGGAATGTAACACCAATTTGAAGCTCTAAACTCTTTCATCAGCCACCAGACCAGGTACATCATCAAAACTTTTTTAGTTCATGTCAACCATTTCTTTATAGGGTGATTTAATTTAGACATTTGAAAATCCAGTTTCGAAAATTTGATCATTCATCTACTTTTGACCTTATTTTAACAAAAATACCCTTATTTTCATATAAAATAATCCTTTTTTCATATAAATCATGAAATGGAAAAAAGGGCATTTTTTTGCCAAGATGGATTACTTTTCAAGAAAAATAGGGGAAAGTTTATATTTAAAAAATTTGGATTATTTAAGGTTTTTTAAACCAATGCTTAATCACACCTCTCTATAAGGTGGTGACTTGTTTTTCCCATTCTTTTCTATTTGGGTTCCTTGGTTCATTTTGAACTTATTTTATCATTTAAAGGTTGATGATTGGTCTACAGTTCCTAATATATTAGTTCTTAAACAACATTACAGTATAAATTTTTTGAATTGGAAAGAAGAAAGTTTGTAGGTAATCGCTTTGTTCATACCTAAGTATTTTGTAAGCTAAGGTCATAACTTAAATTTTTTCTTGAGATTGTTTGAAGAGATTGAGGAAATTTGAAGCATGACCTTGCAAGTATTTCTTCCACTTCTAATGATGAGTGCGAGATACACACATACTCGTTACAATGGTAATTTTATGTATTGTAATATAATATTTCACATTTCAGGTTTTAGAGTTGAAGAAACAAGATGCCCAAATCATCGACTCTTAAGATAAAGCAAAAATCAATTAAAGCTGATGAGATTCAGGGAATGAAATCCCAAGGTTTATTTCTCATTCATACAACATGCCTTACAAAATGACAGTCAATTTTATAACCATCTGCTATTTTATCTAGGTTCAGTTGAAACAGAAGATCAAACCACAACTTGAGTAGTTTAAGTTATAAAAAGCATCATAGTAAAAAGTTCTTCAGGTACATGCATCATTAAAAAAAATATAATTTTACTCTTTTGTTTTCATCTTTAAATGCTTGAGTTATGGTTGGGAAAATTTTAGAGATACAATTGCATAAAATTCTTTTAGTAGGACTTTGGTTAGGTCATTTGCTCATTAAAGATTTAGTATAACATATATGCTTCAAAAAGTGGAATATCTTCTATAATTGCTCCATATTTTAATCCAAGTGTTGAAATGCATGAATGTTGAACTAATCATTTACTATATTTAGGGTAAACACAGAATGCATGAGTGAGTATTATGTGTTTGCCTATTATTTGTTTTGTTTGTTTGTTTGTTTTTTTTTTTTGTTTTTTGCTTTTGCAAAGTTTTCTCATATTAGATGTTATTTCATATATTTGGTCAAATATGCATGATTTGATTTGATGAGCTCAGTTTTTCTGAGTATGTTTTTTTACCTTTTTAAATCAATTACCCATGCTAGCTTGTTATTAACCATAGCTATTCATTTCATGAGTAAAGCAATAAAAGAATGATGGTTAGAAGAAGGAAAAGAGAGTAGTCATGATTGAATTCCACCCTAACATATGGATTCTATATCAAATGCAAGCTGTTTGAAGAGATTTCTTGAGCCCCATCAACTCTAATAGAAATTGATGCTCATGATCACACGTCCTCGAAATTTGGCTTAATCCTTCAAGTCCATTATGGTCGTTTTCTCCTCAAATTGTTGAAATTATCACCTCCTCAGGTATGATGTGTTAGATATCAAAGTTCTTCTATACCAATAATTGAATTTAATGATGGTGCTTAAATTTTGTGCAGGATTCAGAATGTGATATACACTGGAATCAGTAAAATTGATATTCCAGGCAGTAACAGAATTCCAAGGTTAGCATCCTATGAGAAACTGGGGGACCAAACAGTTTCATATCAATTTGTACGAGTTTGTACCTCAGATTTACGATAACAACTGCTTAAGCAATTGTATGTCTAAAATTGCTTTACGGTTACAACTCCTTCAGATTTGCTTTCTTCTATCTTTATCAGAAAGTAAATGTCTACAGGACCCTGTAGAATGCAAAGGAGTAATGATGCTGGTGTTTATGTGCCTATAAACAAAAGAGGTGCATCATTGTTATGATTATTAATACACTTTTCATCTCCTTTTTTTTATGCATGCTTTAGATGCTTTCTAAATATTTAAACCCCTAGATTATTTAAACCTGACTGAGTGTTATATACAAGAAGATAATTAGATCCTATGTTTAGCATTTTTTGAGTTTTTCTTCTCTTTTTCTCAAGTTTGGGGTTATTAAGGAATCAAAGAGCCCAAATATCAAATTTGATTTTTGAATGCAACATTCATATAAGTATGGTAAGAATGGCTACTTTACAAAATAAGTTGGAAACTATAATTTGTCTAGAGAAACTTGTTAACTATCGATGGAGTTTCTTTTTTCTCTAGTGCCTTTCAGTGCAGCTAAAGTCTATTAGATTGATGGTAGGCTAATACAAGACTTAAATTACAAGATAACATCTTTGTCTCAATTAATGGGGGTGTTCCCAATTCAGTTCATGGATGATTGATAGCTAAGGGTTGTATTGTCATTGAATGGACTGTGTTGTTATAAAACTTTTACCTTGATTTGCTATGCTCATTGGATTTTTCATGTTCTTTTCTTCATTAGGTAATATTATTCATCATCTGGTAGCTTAGGCATTTAAGCTGCATTCTTGTTAGTCAATAGAAATGCTGGCTTTCTTGTTGTTGAATGCTAGTCATCATTGAGTTCAGTCTTGTTGGTATTTTGTAGATTTTTCTTACTATTCAAAAAGAATAATGAAATAAAGGATAATAGAACAATTTTTTGGGTTTTGATATTGAAAATAAAATAAATAAAACATTTTTTTTTTCAAAGACCCTTAAATTCCATGTCAATCAGAATGGGATGAAGTTCAAAGCATTCACGCATAAGAAGAATGATGTTCTTTGTATGATTATTTGTTTTCTAATTTTGAAGTGATCTATGTTTGTTTATTTTTATTATAACTTTTTTTTACTTCTATTAAAACATATAAATAATAGGTTTTTATAATGTTGTAAAAAGAATGATGACTTCTAATTTTGAGTTGATAAATCATGCCTTAGTTTTTTTATAATAAAATAATTTCAAAATTATGTAATTTTATAAATATATATTTACTTTCCAAACAATTTTTATTACCATTATTCATTTAATCAATTGAAATTGTATTTATTTATTCAATAAAATTTTACACTTTTTAATAAACATTGAGAGGTACAAAAAAATAGAAAATAGACAAGACACAAAATGTAAAAAGATGAGTTGATAGGAAGTGGAGAAAAAAAAAAGTAAAATTGGGAGAGGAAGGAGTGAAGAAAATGATAGTAACAAGTTGCAAGTGTGATTAATGATTGATGCCTCCTACTGTTTGGCGTGTGAACCGTTCAAAAATGGCAACCAACTAGTTAGAAAATGATCATTGTAAACTACTTTTTTTTCTTCTTCTACAAATACAAGAGAAAATAAGAAAATATTAAAAATTTTAAAAAAAATTAAAGTTTATAAATAATTATATGTTTTATTCAAACTCATTTAATTTATTTTAACTTATTCATAAACAAAGATTAAATAAATTAAAAATTTATTAGTTTTTAAATAGTTTTAATTATATTTAATTTTCTAGTCCACATGCATAGCTCAATTTGTTAGAGGAGGGGGAGGGGTTTGAGTCCTAATAATTGTAGATTACTACATTGTAAAAGGTGATGAGCTTTAAAAAAAATATATTTAATTTTATTTGATATTTTATAAGACAATCAAGTATGAAAATATATTTTATAATTTTATTTGATATTGAGAAAATGCTACAAGTTACAAATCCACAAGCCCATAAATAATTGGTGCCCCCATTTCCGCCTCTGTGCAGTAGCTTTTCAAAAAACTTTTTTCAACTACTATGTTTATAAGCATAAACTCATCCAAGTATTTTCATTTATAGGGCTAAAATCTTGGAATTCTCAATCATGAAGATATGGCCCTCCGGAGCTCTCATTTTCGAGCTATCATGCATTTCTCCCATGAAAGACGAGATTCGTTTTTATATTTTGAAAAAAAAAATAAAAACAGTTTGTTATTTATTTTTTGCTTTATTTCCAAAGAGAAAAACAAAATAAGAATAAAATTAATCGCACTCTACGATAAAAACGCAAAGTTCGAAAAACTGAAATTAAATTCAAGGTCATGTTACCTATTGAGTGGATGATTCTCAAAATATACCATACGCTTTATAACACGCAGAAGATAAAACAAATTGCAATTTGATACCGGGGTGCAACAACATTTTACGAAAAATAGGCAAAATCCAGACTTTGCCACTTTGAAAGCCTGTAAAATCTCTCGATCTTAATGACAAATGATCGTCAATTAACGAAACTACACCAGAGGTTTCGCAATCAGGATTACTGTTATCGCATTTGCGATATGAAGAATGAACCCAACAACGGATTGGAAAATCGAAAAACAAGAATACGAAAGAATTATCCAATCACGACAGTTAAAATCGAAACCATCTAAACATTTTGTTTAGCTTAAACCACTGCCGGGCTTAGTTAACACGCAGACCCCAATTTAAAAATAATAAATAAAGGATAAAAAAAGTTATCTCAGACAGAGACGGTGAGAGAGAGAGAGAGAGACCGAGCGTTTTATTTATTTTTATTTATTTTCTCTCACTTCTTCAATATATTCGGAATCTGATCGTCTGATTGGCCAGAAAGAAAATATCATTTACTCGACGGCAAGAGAAAGACGCTTAAAGATTCAAAAACAATGATTTTCACGAGATTTTAATTAAATATTTAAAACTTAATTTTATTTTCGTGATCCACGCTTCGACTACGACTGGCCCTGAAAGAAGAAAGAATCGATCCACGATCACTAGATATCACATATTCAAAATCTTAGCTTACCAACCCAATATATGGAATTTTCCTTACCGAATAAAGTTCGATAACTAAGATGCGTTGTTTCGATCTGAATAAAAATATAAGCGATTTAAATTCCCAAAATTTCGTAATCGTAATATTAAATTTTCGACCCGATTACAAATTCCAACTATATTGAAGGATATAAATTAGCAAAAGTTAATGTGTTAATATATGTATTTAATATAATGGTATTTATAGCGAATAGATTAATGATATGAATATAGGAATATATGAAATCGAATATAATGATAAATACACGAAGATTGTAAGTATACTATTAGACAACACATGCTGAAATGCACAAATGATAGGAAAATAGTTACATGTATGGTAAAAGAATTATAAATACGTGAAATTGAAGTTAAAAGATATATGAAAAATGCAAAGATAATGAGCAATTGACAGAAAGATACGAAGATATGTTAACAAGATATACGACAAAGATAGTAGATGATAGATATCATCCGATAGTTATATGCAAACGCAGATGCTAATATATGAGATTAATATATGATAGAACATGATATGAATACAAAGAGCGAATAGAATATGAATAAATAAAACATGAAACTAAATACGATATAGAATAGACATATATGAAATGATATACATGTATTGTAAAGAAAGAAATATGAGAATAGTGATATGAAGTTGCCAAATATAGAAAACGAATTTATTAGTAGTTCATAAGAATATCGCACATGACACGATAAAAATACTTTATTCAATACGAGATACGACCGAACATAACACAATACTGGATTGTCTTCGCTTAACCCCAGAGTGATAGATAGGCATGCCCATAGGGACACAAATGTCGCAGCGATACAAAGCGTATATCGAGGCCCCGTTCGGGTCGATGACATGTATCCTGCTTGGGATCATTATATGGCCCCGTCAGGGTCACATAGTACATGGAATAGTCACCGTCTTCGCATCATACGATACCTTCAGATATACAGATAGATATCAATCGCCCGCATGCTGATCGGTGGAGACCCCTGAAAACCGCATTTCCGGCGAAGGATAAAATGGTAATTTCGGTCGTCGATTTTTTTCTAGATTCTACGATCGCAACTGGATTAATCGTTGAATCGCTCGAATCTACCTTACCATCGCCGACTTCATTAATCTCGGTACGGCCCGGATTTCACGCTGAGCGAGGTGCTCCGGCACAAATGGCAAGGCTGTGGATGCCACAAGACCCTGGCGCGCGACATCAAGATATAATAATCTACCACAATTACCTACGCGCTGAATTAATCCCCATTGCATTACGTTCTGCTCACATGATAGCATTTACGTCATAAAGGAAAATTTTTAAACGAGAATAAATATAGACTAGCGCCACATAAATTGCCAGAGTGAAAAGCGAGAGGAATTTCTCCTTCGATCGGATGTTGTGTGCTCCAAAAAGGAGAGAAATGATCAAAAGGATAATGGGAGAAATGGAAGAGAAAAAGAAAGAGAAATGAAAAGAAAGTTAAAAGCAAATGGGAAAAAACGAATAATAATAATAAAACAAAAGCAAAAAGTGGGAAACGAGGGCAAAGAAAGAAAGATGCTATGCCCTCGATCTCCATTTGTGAGAGAGAGTGTCTTCTTCTCTCTAGGTTTCCAATTAACCATCTGGTCGATTCTCTGAGACAAGACTAAGCTGTCAATGGCATGATGCAATGACTCCTGCCATATTTCGACAAACTCAGAGCAGGGCTCTTTTCTCCTCTACTTCTGTTTTACTTTTGTCTAAGGGCTTCCTCAGAATGATGGGATTTGTCGAGGCTCAGATGAGCGTTGTTTCGCCCAAAAGATTTCAATCTATGTTGCAAACTCAGTAATGATAAACACCCGACTCGCTTCTGTGTGGGATCGCTTGATTTTCAGGTGGTGCCAGGTTATCGCATGAGAAACATGTTTGTGTGATGTCAGGCGCTTCCAAGACGGACCGGGCTTGCGTATGCCTTAGCCCCATATGGAAATGCAGCATGCAAGTATTATTATAAACCCTAATAACATGACGGGAGGATTTTAATTTAAGATATATACTGGGTTATCCACACTCATTGCGGGAAGGGGTCAGGATGAGTTTATAAGTGCGAGGGAAACCATCTCGTAGCTAAATGACTATAGCTGTCCCAGATCACTCTACATCATCGATCCGTTAACAACAAGTCTCTACCATCGGAAACTTATAAGTTGCCGCGAAGAAACCTTTATCCCCATGAGCTGGCTGATTGAGAAGGCCCGAGATCTAACAAATACTTAATGATATATATTAGCACGATCGGACAGTCATGCGCCATTGCATCGCACTTAAGCGAGTAACCCAAGAGGAAATTCCACCACCTGGCTTGTCAAATCTCCTGGGCCGTGGGGAATATATTTTTCTGCACAACACTGAAATGTGGAATGACTTGATCCCCGGTTTAAGCTTAAGAAACCGCCAAGATGGCCTTATTCAGAGATTTTCTCGCTTTGTAAAATTCCGCTGTATAATCACTTTCGGGGCAAAACTGTAATAACACATTGTAAATAAATCATTTTGTATAAAAATATATAATTGTGTCAATGGATATACTAGCCCACAATCGGGCCAAGCTTTACATGCACGCGCCTCCCACGACGCACACGATTTCGCGGCCGACGGTAATAACTGACACCCCGTGATTTAGGCTGCCACGTTGATAAGATCTTCAGTACATACTTATTTCCATATCGCAAAGATTGCAGACATGGAAACCTAAAAAGGAAATGACATGTATAGAATATAATTAATATATGAGTAGTTTACAAGATCAAGTATGCGATGAAAGTTTACAGTATTACATAAGAATACGAAGAAAAGTACAAAGATGATAGTATATGAAAAGTACAAGATGATGAAAGAAAATGGACATCAAGGGAAAGCATGTGATATGAATAGTATATGACAACAAAAGATAAGATGAAAGTTACAGATATGACTATATCATATGAAAAGAATACCAAAAACAAGATATGAACAATAAAGACATGAATATAAGTATACAAAGTATAGTAATACTCTAAAAGGATACGAACAAGCAAAGGGCGTAAAGTATATATGAGAAAGGTATATGAAAAGTATATATGAAATGACATGAAAACCATGATAAGAAAACATATGATAGTATATGATATGATAGTAAAAGTATAAGTCTATATTTCTCCCACTGGAGAAGTGAAATGAGATGAAATTAACTGATTATCAAAATAAAATATAAATACAAAGTATCGCTTTAAACCAATACAAGAAAAGCATGAAGTATACGAAAGTTATTAAAGTATATGATAGGAATGTAAGAGCGCATAAATGTATATGAAGTATATGAATATATACAGACGATTTATATGAGTGCACAAGATAAAAAGCATATAATATACAAAGTATACGATAGTGCAAGTATGAAAATGAAGAATGAAGAGGTATAAAGAGGCGCAGAGGCCAACACATAGAAAGGAGACATGGCTAGGCACAGGATAAGGAAATGATATATGTAATAGTACCTAGAATAATAAGTCATAGAACTAAAGATGAAAAACTAGGAAACAGTATTTAAAGATGTATGAAATTCATACAAAAGTACCGTATATGAAAAGATAGAAATGTGTATTAAAAGTACAAGACAAAGAGGATAAAGTTATATTTTAAGATTCAGATTATGAAAAGATAGATAGGGCGATATGTCAAAGAGATTATTAACGATAAGCTACAGAATTAATATGGTATATGCAAAGTATAGAAAACAGAACACAGAAAAGTATAGAGTAAGAGCATGCCAAAGACAGAGAACATGTAACTAAAAGATTGATATGCAATAGGAATGAAAAAGATGATAAGTAATAAAAGTTATATGAATATGTATAGATATATGAAATGTATATGGTTAAGCTTGTGACGGCCACCATCGTGGTCACCATGTATATGTTTCCCACTAAGCCGCAGTTTAGCACCCGCTTTTAACCCAGATAAGTTGCAATACGCGATAAAGGACAGTGATATCCCACATCGCCACGTTAGTGCCATCTCGTAGATATGCTCACCGCACCGTCTTGCAGAATTCCATTTACATGTATAGTTTCTGGTAATAGTGAATTGTAATAGTACAAGTAGCTTAGGACTCTAAAGATAACGCAGATGGGGACATGACGAATTAACACGATGGTATTGTATCAAGATATGTATATGATTTCTTTATTTACAAAAATTCTGTGTGGATTTGACACTGGGGCCCATAAACCTACTGTGCATAGGTTTCATTTTGAGAAGATCAAGATAAAGAGTCCTACCACAAGCAGACACTCGACACCCCATCGCAAGCCTGTGAAGGCCATTGAGAATGTAAACCCAACTTATTGTCGTTATAATAGCAAATGATTGAACTGATTTAAGGTCAATATAATTTAGAGTGGATTAGACTTAGAACGCCTTTACATCATTCGGGGTAATGGCCGGGGTAAATTTTCGAAAATTGTAACCAAAAGTTCCAATGAATAGTGATTTTTTCTTATTTTATCCTGGTTTTATGGTCACAAAGGGATTTTTAAGAAAATTTCGGGTTTATGACTTTCAACCATATTGTGAAGATAATGGGAGATTTAAGTGAATAGTGATTCTGGACCGAACTGAAATTGTGGCCAAATTTTTCGAATTCAATGAAATAATAAAACGTCCTAATCAATCATGCAGTCTAACGAAATCGAAACGGAGGAAACGGGGTCCGTTTGGATAGCTAAAGGACCGAACGTAATTTGATAAGAATACGCTTATCATTCGAATTTCCGATTTTAATGATTTTAATCGATTTCTATGATTTCGTAGCCCGGAATTCACTGTGAAGGATTTAATTTGAATAACGCGTTGAATTGTGTTTAATTAATTATAGAATATTTAATGATTTGATCTGATAAAAGTAAGATAAGGTGAAACTGGCATGAAAAGTCGCTATATATGGTGATATTTTATTACGGCAGCCCAATTAAAACCTTTCTTAATGGCTAAGTTACGATTTAAATAATGGGTATAAATGACTCCTGGTCTCAAGGGAGAAGGGACTCAATGAGAAGCTTGATAAAAGCAACCACTTCAACCAAATCAATGGAATTATTTAATTTGGCGCATTTCTTTGGAAGAATATTTGAAAAGTCTAAAATAGGATTTAAGGCCCAAAGAGAGGGAGATCTACGTCCATGAGAAGGAGAGAGAAAGGAGAAAGAGAGAAAAGAAAGGGAAGAAAGGAGAAAGAGGAGGAGAAAGGTAGGCAAAGGGTAGAGTGAATTTTTATTCCTTCAAGCTTCCTAAGTGAGACCAAGAATCAAGGAAGAGAAGACAAGGGAAACCCAAGAAAGGCAAGCTTTTTCATGGTAGAAAGCTGGATTTTTAAGGTTTTTTCTATGCCTAATGATTTGATTTTCTTGTATGATGTTAAATGAAGGCATTTGAGAGGGGTATTGAATGATGATGATTTTGAGATAAATTGAGAAAGCCATGGATTGGGATTAGTATTGGCAACAACAATGAATGGTTAGGGTTTGATGTAGACTTTTGTGTGATATGTCGAAATGTATAATTTAATTGGATTTTAGTGTTTAGAGCAAAGAGAAAAAAATGGAAGAGAAACACAATTGGTAAATTTTTGGCAAAGAAGCTCTCAGACAGAAATGTCCTTGTTTTGTTTTAACTGTTTGGTATTAATATAATCTGTCTATTTCAGATCGGAATTGTTATCAAAATTCTGGGAAATAGACTTCTAGGGGAAAATTTATCTAAAGGGAAGTTCATGCAAATTGTAAAACTTAAAGGCCCAGAAAATGGTTCAAAGTGAGCTATGTGCAGATTCTTCTGCCAAACTTGAGTTATTTGTCAGATCAGGTTATATGGTTGAGGGCTTTAGAGACGGAATTTTAAATCAGCAATTTAAATAGACAAGTATTTGATATATCAAGAACTGATCTTATGGTGCTCATAAATTTTTAATAACCAGGTTTGAATAATTTTTGAGTCATAAAGTCTATAGTATGGTTAAAAAGGGCTGGGTCAAATGAATACAGAGTTTTTTAAAGTGTTTAAGGGTAATTTGTCTACGGCTTTAAACAATGTGTATGGTGGATTAAAATGGAAGTTATGATTTAATGTATAGCTGTGATTTTCTTGGAAAAGGGTGAAAAGGATGATCGGATCGCAACTTCAGAACTCAACGGGAAGCAAGCTGAATCGAAAGGAACCCATGTTTAAAATGATATTTTGAGAATTTAGTTTTAAAAAGCGGTTTTAATGTTAAACTGAAAGTTTAACAAAATTTTACAATGTTAAGGCATATGGAAATGTTTTTTATTGCATTGTTTTATTCTTGCATCACGATATATTTATATGTGTATTAAATATGTATGCATATGTTAAGGTATTATGAAAGTTTAAAATGTTTAAAGGGCATATGTGGCTGTAATGATAAAGTAAAGGATTTAAATGTATTTATAAATGTATTTTGAAGAAATGTTTTACTGATAAGTTACCCTAAACCCCCTATGACCGGCAGGACTGAGCATCGTCAAGTACTTTAAGCGTAAAGATTTAAAGAGTGAAAGCTTATAAAGTTACTAACTGAAAGGAGAATAAAAGCTCTCGTGCACATCCTTACACGCGATAAAGACTACGACAACCCAAAAGCGTGAGCCCTGCGAGCGAGTGGTTATGGAATCGAATGTGGATCGTCTCACCGGCCGCATCTTAAACTGCTCTGTGTTTATTCCCGTTCCATCGAAAGAATGAAAGAAAGAAATAAAGCAAAGAAAGTTTAAGGCATAAATTCTGAAAAGATAAACGGATTTTAAATGCATATATTTATGAAAGAAAAGTTTAAGGCATAAATTCTAAAGGCAATGTGGATTTAAATTTATAAGTATTTATTGAGAAAGTTTAAGGTATAAATGTTTAAAGCATAAACCGATTTTAATGGTATAAGTATTTATGGGAAAGAAAGTTTAAGGTATAAATAAGTTAACGTAAGTAATGGATTTTAATTGTATAAGTATGTATTATTTTGATATGTACTGAAAATGTTATATAAATGAAAAATGTACACTCACCGAGCTCGTTTAGCCTACTCTTTCCATATGTTTCAACAAATATTTTCGTGACTCACGACGTGACGGCGAAAGACTTCCTCAGGCAAAGGAGTCTAGTTATCGAGGAGTATTTAATGCATGTGACCTGATTGAAAATGGGAAAGTTGGATTTTTGTTTTTCGCGCTCAATGACGGATTTTTCAGCGACGTTAAATTAAAAGTACTTAGGGTCGAATGACATGATTTTGAGATGTTCCAGGTTTCACGATTATTGCGGTTTCGACAAATCAAGCTTAATGAATGGTTAGGGTTTGATAGACTTTGTGTGATATGTTGAAATGGGTATGAAGCACCAGATCGAAGTGTTTAGAGGAAAGAAAAAAATGGAAGAGAAACACAATTTGGGTAAATTTTACAAGAAGCTCTTGTGACAGAAATGTCCCTTGCTTTTCTGTTTTGACCTGTTTTGGTATTTTGGCCATAACTTGCTCATTTCAGACTGGAAGTTGAGTGACTGTACCTCTGGGTAAAATAGACTTAGGGGAAAAATTTATCTAAAGGAAGTTCATGCAAATTGTAAACTTAAAGTGCCCAGAAAATGGTTCAAAGGAGCTATGACTTGTCTCAAACTGAGTTATTTGTTGTGCGTGATCAGGTTATATGGTCAGGGCTTTAGAGATTTTAATCTTAAATTGCAATTTAAAGAGATGTTATTTGATATATCAAAGAACTGATCTGAGAGTTTTACAAATTTTGGAAGACCGTTTGAATAATTTTGAGGTCATAAAGTCTATATGATACAAAAGGTCACAAAATGAATGAGTTTTAGCGCTTAAGGGTACTGAATCATTTGGCTTTAAATGAATGTGTATGGTGGATTAAAATGGAAGTTATGAATAATGTATAGTTGTGATTTTCGGAAAAGGGTGAAAAAGGATGATCGGATTCGAACGGAACTCAACTGGCTGCTTAATTGAGCTGAACTGTGAGTGAAAATGATATTTTGAGAATTTAGTTTTTAAAAGTGAATGGTTTTAATGTTAAACTGAAAGTTTAATGTAAATTTTTATGTAAATGTTAAGGCATATGGAAATGTTTTATATTGCATTGTTTTATCTTGCATCAATGCATATATTTATATGTGTATTAAATATAAAAAGTTAAGGTATTATGAAAGTTTAAAAATGTTTAAAGTATGCATGTGTTTTAATGATAAAGCAAAGGATTTGAAATGCATTTATAAACGATTTCAAGTTAAATGTTTTACCGATGGTTACCCTAAACCCCTATGACTGTTATGACTGAGATCGCCGAAGTACTTAAGCTGTAAGGATTAAGAGGGTAGTTATAGGTTAATAATCGGTGGAGGGAAACAGTGTCTAGAGTAATATCCTCACACGCGATAAAGGGATTGCATACCTAACCCCATGCAAAGCTGCGAGTTTCTCCAGCCAGAATACATCTAATGCGACCGTCCCTCAACTGCCACAAGACTTAAACGTTTTCTGGCAGGGTTATTCCCTGTTCCATCGTAAAGAATGAAAGAAAGAAATAAAGAAAGAAGTTTAAGGCATAAAATGCTTAAAGCATAAATGATTTTAAAATGATAAGTATTTATGGAAAGAAATAAGGCATAAATTTTAAAGCACAATGGATTTTAAACGCATAAGATTTATAAAGAAAGTTTAAGGCATACCCCAAAGATAAACGGATTAAATGGAAAGATTATCGTTAAAGCAAGTATAAACACAGCTACAACCTGATTTTAACGTATAAGTATTTATGGAAAGAAAGTTTAATGCATAAACAAGAATGTATAAACGGATTTTAATTAGAGGCATGTATTATTTTGATATGTACTGAAAATGTTATATAAATGAAAATGTACACTCACTGAGCTCGTTTAGCTCACTCTTTTTCCATATGTTTCAACAAATATTTTCGTGACTCGGTGACAAAGACGGGTAGCACTCCGTGGCAAAGGGAGTCGAGCTATCGAGGAGACGACGATGACTGCACTTGAAAATGGGAAAGTTGGATTTTATGTTTTTCATGCCTAATGATTTTGATTTTCTCTTGTATGGATGTTAAATTAGTGGCATTTAGGTTGAAATGATGATGATTTTGAGATAAATTGAGAAAGCCAGCTGATTGGGACAGGTTTCACAAATCAAGCGAATTACCTATTAGGGTTTGATGTAGACTTTTATAAAGGGATATGTCAAATGTAGATAACGATCGATTTAGTTGCTAGGAGTGAAAGAAAAAAATGGAAGAGAAACACAATTTGGTAAATTTTGTAAGAATAGCCTTGTGACAAGTTAAATGTCCTCGTTTTCACAATCTGTTTTCAGATTTCGTGCCATAACTCGCTTCATTTCGCATCGGAATTGGAGTGATTCAAAATTCTGGGTAAAATAGACTTCTAGGGGAAAAATTTATCTAAAGGAAGTTCATGCAAATTGTAAACTTAAAGTGCCCAGAAATGGTTCAAAGTGGAGCTATGTGCAGATTCTGTTCCACTAAACCGAGTTATTTGTTGTGCAGATTGTGTTATATGGTTGAGGGCTTCAGAGACGGAATTTTAAATTGAAAATTTAAAGAGATGTTATTTGATATCAAGAACTGATCTGGAGTTTCATAAATTTTGAAGACCGTTTGAATAATTTTTGAGTCATAAAGTCTATAGGGTATGGTTGGAAAGGTTGGCCAAAATGAATGAGCTCTTTAGTGCTTAAGGGTAATTTGTTCATTTGGCTTTAAATGAATGTGTATGGTGGATTAAAATGGAAGTTATGATTAATGTATAGTTGTGATTTTCTTGGAAAAGGGTGAAAAGGATGATCGGACGGGAACGGGAACTCAACGGGAAGCAAGCGGAATTGAGCGGTGAACTGTGAGTGAAAATGATATTTTGAGAATTTAGTTTTTAAAAGTGAATGGTTTTAATGTTAAACTGAAAGTTTAATGTAAATTTTTATGTAAATGTTAAGGCATATGGAAATGTTTTATATTGCATTGTTTTATCTTGCATCAATGCATATATTTATATGTGTATTAAATATGTATGCATATGTTAAGGTATTATGAAAGTTTAAAAATGTTTAAAGTATGCATATGTGTTTTAATGATAAAGTAAAGGATTTAAAATGTATTTATAAATGTATTTTGAAGAAATGTTTTACTGATGGTTACCCCTAAACCCCTATGATCATATGACCGACATCGGCCTAAGTACTTTAAGCGTGTAAGGATTAAGAGGGTAAAGTTATAGGTTACTAACCGAGGAGGGAAATAGGTGTCTAGAGTAATATCCTTTACACGTGATAGCATTATTATGACTGAACCCTATGCAAAGCGTGAGTTTCTCCAGCCGTAGTGGTTATGATTGAATGTGACTGGTCTCTCACCGTCGCAAGACTTAAACTCGGCTCTGTGTTTATTCCCGCTCCATCGAAAAGAATGAAAGAAGAAATAAAGAAAGAAAGTTTAAGGCATAAATGCTTAAAGCATAAATGGATTTTAAATGCATAAGTATTTATGGAAAGAAAGTTTAAGGCATAAATTCTTAAAGCATAAATGGATTTTAAATGCATAAGTATTTATGGAAAGAAAGTTTAAGGCATAAATTTAAAGCATAAAATGGATTTAAATGCATAAGTATTTATTGAAAGAAAGTTTAAGGTATAAATGTTTAAAGCATAAACTGATTTTAATGGTATAAGTATTTATGGAAAGAAAGTTTAAGGCATAAATGTTTAATGTATAAATGGATTTTAATTGTATAAGTATGTATTATTTTGATATGTAATGAAAATGTTATATAAATGAAAATGTATACTCACCGAGCTCGTTTAGCTTCACTTTTCCATATGTTTCAGCTCAAATATTTTCTTAACTCCGAGACAGTGCATCGGTAGAGTACCTCCGTGCACAGTGAGTCGAGCTATCGAGGAGACGACGCATGTGACTGCATTGAAAATAATTTGTATATTGTATATGTGAATATTTTGTCATGTTTTGATAAAATTATGCATGGAATTGAAGAAGGTTTAAATGTTTTGATGATTTGAAAGAAATAAATGTATATATATGTATATTGGGGTTGATTGGGTTGTGGACGAGGAGTCCTAATATGGAAGTTGATGAATTGAAGTTTAGAAGTGTTTTTAAATGTTTTCTACTCAGGTTTTGTAAATTTGGGAAAGTCCAAAACAAGAGGAAACTTCGCGATTTTCCCCCAAAAATCAAGTGTTGGAAAAGAAAAGAAAAAGAAATTTTTAGCACTTCGGGCTCGTGATTATTTTTAAAAGATATGGTTAATTGTAAAGGGTTCGCCTTACGCATTTTAATTTATGGTTTTAAGGAAAGTTTCTATATCCGTTGAGGTCGGAGGTCCTCGGTTCATGAGGTTAATCCGGCCGGGATCCTTCAACATGGTATCGAGCGAAGTTTTGAAATGCTATAAAGATTTGAAATTTTTTATTTTTTATATGATTGTTTTAATGTTTTCTTTTAAGATTTCAAAACAAAAACAAAAAAAAAATTTATGTGATTTAAAATCATATATGCATTACATGACATATTAAAATTTTGAATTCACGTAAAATAAGGCTGCCGAGGCCGACCACCCACTGTGAGAGCTCCCTGGTGCAAAGAGGTCCCACCCACCTCGAGGAACATGTTGATGAGTCTCGCGATGTTCCTCCACCCGCAAGATACGGTCGCACCGCCTCCAAAGGTCGAGGGAGGACAAATATCTTTAGAGCAGATGGCTCGGGGATGTTAGCCACAACATTTAATCAGCTCCCGTGAGCCGACGTCCATCGAGAGGGTAAGGAAATTAGAGGCAAGAAATTATGACGTATAGGAGATCCTGGAAAGGCATGGTCGTGGCTAGAGGGTAATGAGATGGTTAATTGAAATGCATGGGTTTAATTTAGCTTAAGTGAATCAATGACATTAAGTGAATTATTAATTGTAATTGTTGAAAGAAAATGGAAGAAATTGAAGACATAATGATGAATGTGTAACATGTAGGATTTTGCCACCCTAGGAAAAGTATGGAAAAGTTGATTGTTACAACAGAGTGATTATTGGAGGCTAGGAGTTTTTGGCAGATTTGATATTATTAGATATCCATGACTTTGATGTTATATTAGGCATGGATTTACTATCTAGACATCATGCTACAAAGGATTGTTATAGGAAAGAGGTTAGGTCTCTAAGTAAGCCAAGGAAGACGTAGGTTGTTTTATGTGGGTTACTGAAAATACTACCTACCAATAATATGACAGTTATGTGGGCTAGTAAAATACTTCGAAAGTTATATCAAAGGTACCTAGCTTATGCTATTGAGGTGAGGGATAATGGTAGTCGAATGGAAGATATTCTGATAGTCAAATAATTTCCGGATGTATTTCCAGAGGATTCTGTATATATAAATATATATATATATATTAATTTTTAGATTGAAATGACCCCAGACGTAACCAATTGCTAAGGCACCTTATATGATGGCTCCTTTAAAAGTTGAAAGAATTGAAAGAATTGAAAGTATAAATGGATGAGCTTGTGAGTAAGGGTTTTGTTAGGCCGAGTACTTCGCCTTGGGGAGTGCCGGTTCTGTTTATAAAAAAAAATGATGATGAAAGTTTAAGATTGTATATTGATTACATAGAGTTGAATAAAGTGAAAATACGCAATCAACACCCATTTACACGGATTGATGATCTTTTTGATCAATTACAGGGAACGAGGGTATTTTTGAAAATGGATCTAAGCTCAGGTTACCATCAATTAAAGATTAGGTCAGAGGATGTTCCTATGACAACTTTGAAAACACGGTATAGGCATTATGAGTTTTTAGTCATGCTAGTTGGACTAACTTATATTCAGCCGCTTTTATGGATCTTATGAATAGGATCTTTCAAAACTTTATTTAGATCACTTTGTTATAGTATTCACGATGACATTTTAATCTATTTAAGCAAGAATGAAGATCATGAGGAGCATCTGGCAAATTCTATTTACTTAGTATGTCAAACTTAGTAAATTCTAGTTCGTTAGACAAGGTTTTCTAAGGCATGTGATTTCGTTGAAGGGGGTTTCTGTTGATCCTCAAAAGATTGAGAAAATTGTGAACTCGAAAACCACTCACGAATGTGACGTAGATACAAAGTTTTCTTGTGTTAAGCAGTGGTATTATCTAAGGTTGTTAAGGATTTTCAAAGAAGGATCCTTTGACTAAATTGACAAGGAAAGATGAAAAGTTTGTATGGTAAGAGACATGTCGAAAATATTCGATGAACTAAAAGGAATTTGACCTTTAGCCCTAGTTCTTACAATTCACAAGGCAAGAAGGATATACAAGATATTGTGATGCTTCTGTGCAGCTTAGTGAGTTAATGCAACATGAAAATGTGATAGCAGCTATGATTTAAGGCAATTGAAAAGCATGAGCACTATCTGAGACATAACCTAGAGTTGGTTGTTGTAGTCTTTGCTCTACGATATGGAGGCATTAATGATATGGAGTTGCATGAAAATTTTTTACGCATCACAAGAACATGTAATATTTATTCACATAGAAAAGCAATATGAGACAGAGGAGATGGGTTGAACTCATTAAGGATTAAGGAGCGCACTATTGAGTACCATCAGGAAATGTTAATGTGGTAACTCGATGCTCTTAGTAGGAAGCTCACGTTCCATATCTCACCTAAAGGTTGTGTACCTCCTAGATTTATGGAATTGAGGTCTTTAGGTGCGAGACTATAATTGATGTGATATTGGGGTCCCGTACTAATAGACAAGGTAAGGGAGCTATAGACTCAAGATACGATCATGATTAAAATTGAAAAGGAAGCCGAGTCTCAAAGTGCAGCTAAAAGGATTTTGAATGCATATGGTATAGTGATGATAGGTCACAGGTTAGTGTACTAGATGTGGGAAGATTAAAGAAATAAATTATGGGAGGCTCACTTTCTACATGCGATGCACCGTGAAACACTAAATGGCCATACCCCTAAGGGAATACTAAAGGTGGAGGGGTATAAAGAAAGATGTTGCATTTATTTCTAAATGTCTCATTTGTCAAAAAGTTAAGGTTGAGCATCAAAGATTTGCAGGGTTCTTATAGTCTCTTCCGATCCCTCAGTGGAAATGGGAGAGAATCATGATGGATTTTTTTTTTTTATTTCCACTTTGCCAGAGTGGTTATGACGTGATATAGGTGATTGTGGATAGATTGACGAAATCAGCCTGTAATTTCCTACCTATGGAAAAATAGTGACTTCTGAAGGAGAAGTTGGCCGAAAGGTACATAAAAGAGATTGTACGACTTCACGGGATGACCAATCCGAAGAGCCATACGTACATTGGAAGTTATGCTCAAGGCTTGTGTGTGTTAGAGTTTAAAGGAAGTAGAAAGACATTTACCATTAATGGAGTTCTTTCCTACAATAATAGTTATCATGCATTGAAATGATGTCCATGAGGCCTTATATGGAAGGAAGTGTAGGACTCCCAATATGTTGGGATGAGGAAAGGGAGAGAAAATTTTTAGGTTCATAAATTGTTCAGCTACAATGATAATGTTAAAGTATCAAGGATAGATTAAAGATAGCTCAAGATTGATAGAAAAGCTATGTTGATAACCCAAGGAGAGATTTGGAATTTTAGGTGGGGGATCGTATTTATGAGGATATCACCGGGAAAGGGTGCTGATATTCCTCGGAAAGAAAGGAAGTTAAGTCCTCTCTATGGGACTTTATGAAATTGTGGAAATAATTGGAGAGGTAGCGCTCTTGGTTGAGGTTGCACCGACCGCTGCATCACATGACATATTTACATTTCTATGCTTCAAAGCATATGATGTGATTCTTCACATGTAAGTTAAGAGATCAACCCGCTGAATTGAAAGAAGATTTGACGATGAAGAAAGACCGGTTAAAATTGTTGGATCGAAATGATTAGGTTCTTTTGAAACAAAGTGATTCCTTTAGTAAAGGTGTTTTGGATGAATCACTGTGTGAGAGAGAGGAAGCAACATTTAGAATTTAAATTTCGAGGACGTAAATTTTATAAAGTGAGAAGGACAAAACCCCAACCTTATTGAATGTTATAATTGTAGTTATTGAACTGATTTGAGGTCTAATGATAGAAGCGAGAGTGGATTAGAATTTAGAACGCTCTGGACATCATTTGGGCATGAAGTGAAAATTTTCGAAAATTGTAACCTGGTGCCCTAATGAATAGTGATTTTTTCTTATTTTATCCGGATGGAGGGGTTGCAAAGGGATTTTTAAGAAAATTTCAGTTCTTATGACTTTGAACTGATATTTAGAAGATAATGGGAGATTTAAGTGAATAGTGATTCTGATCAGTTGAGTCTGCCGAAATTTTTCTGAAATCAATGAAATACGAAATGTCCGAATCAATCATAGAGTTCAACTAAACTGAACGAGCACCTCCGGTCCGCATCGCTTTGGATAGTTTCAAAGGACCGAACGTAATTGATAATAATACGCTTATTGTCCGACTTCCGATTTTAATGATTTTAAATCTCATTTCAAGTGATTTTTGCTCTAATTCACTGTGAAGGATTTAATTCGAATAATTCATGGTTAATTTGAAGTTTAGACGACCATAGAATATTTTGACATTTAATTCGGTATGTGCAAGATAATAAGTGAAACCGAGATAAAAGCCGCTATAATGAGATATTTTATTATGAGCCAATTAAAACCTTTCTTAACGGCTAAGCATGACAAATAACTTAAACGACTCGTCTCATGAGAATGGACCAATGAGAAGCTTGATAAAGTGTAAACCACTTTAAACTAACCAATGGACCATTTAATTTAAGGGTACTTTTTGGAAGAATATTTTAAAGTCTTAAAATTAGGGGATTTGGCGTCTTAAAGAGAGGACGATCACGTCCATGAAGGAGAGAAAGGAGAAAGAGAGAAAAGAAAGGGAAGAAAGGAGAAAGAGGAGGAGAAAGGGTAGGGCAAAGTGGTAGAGGTGAATTTTTGCCCTCTTTCGCCTTCCAAGTGAGCTCCAAGTGAATCAAGGAAGAGAAGACAAGGGAAACCCAAGCAAAACAAAGAAGAGTTCTTCACGTAAAGTTTGGGATTTTTACGCTTTTCACGCCTAACGATTCGATTTCAGACTGGACGTTAAATCAAATGCTGCGATTTGCGGTCGAACGACGACGATTTCGGTGATAACCGGCAGCTCACTGACATTAGGCTTGACAACCTAAGTGACCGAACTACAGTGTCACGGTAATTCTCGCGCGATATCAAATCAGATAACGATCGATTTAGCGCTAGAAATGAAAGAAAATTCAAGAGAAACACACCTGTAAATTTTGGGCAATAGCCTCTTATATAAATGTCCTGTTTTTCTGCTTTCACTGGGCCAGATTTTTTAGCCATAACTCGCTTCATTTCAGATCGGAATCGAAAGTGATTCAAAATTGCAGAAAATGTACTTCTGCGAAAAATTTATCTGTGCCAAGCTCACGAAATTGTAAACTTAAAGTGCCCGTAAACGGTTCAAAGTACAGCTATGTGCGATTCTGTTCCCGCCAAACTGAGTTATTTGTTGTGCAGATTGTGTTTTATGGTTGAGGGCTTTAGAGACGGAATTTTAAATTGAAAATTTAAAGAGATAAAGCGGTTTGATATATCAAGAACTGATCTGGAGAGTTTCATAAATTTTGAAGACCGTTTGAATAATTTTGAGTCATAAAGTCTATAGGGTATGGTTGGAAAAGCTGGCCAAAATGAATGAGTTTTTAGTGCTTATGGGTAATTTGTTCATTTGGCTTTAAATGAATGTGTATGGTGGATTAAAATGGGAAGTTAGTGATTAATGTATAGTTGTGATTTTCTTGGAAAAGGGTGAAAAGGATGATCGGACGAAACTAGAACTCAACGGAAGCAAGCTTGAATTCAGCGAATCGTGGAGTGAAAAATGATATTTTGAGAATTTAGTTTTTAAAAGTGAATGGTTTTAATGTTAAACTGAAAGTTTAATGTAAATTTTTATGTAAATGTTAAGGCATATGGAAATGTTTTATATTGCATTGTTTTATCTTGCATCAATGCATATATTTATATGTGCATAAATATGTATGCATATGTTAAGGCATGCGAAAGTTTAAAAATGTTTAAGTATGCATATGTGTTTTAATGATAAAGAAAGGATGAATGTGATTTATAAATGTATTTTGAAGAAATGTTTTACTGATGGTTACCCTAAACCCCTATGACCGTTATGACCGGAGTATCGTCAAGTACTTAAGTTAAGGACAAGTATAAGAAAGCTATATGCTATTAATCGAGTGAGAAATAAAGCGCTTCAGTAATATCCTTACACGTGATAAAGTACTATGACTGAACCCTATGCAAAGCGCGGAGTTTCTCCTCAAGAGCGAAGGGTTATGACTGAATGTGGATCGCCCTCACCGCTGCACTTAAACCGCTCGTGTGTTTATTCCCCGGGTTCCATCGTAAAGAATGAAAAAGAAAGAAATAAAGAAAGAAGCGATGATAAATGCTTAAAGTATAAATGGATTTTAAATGCATAAGTATTTATGGAAAGAGTTAAGGCATAAATTTAAAGCATAAATGGATTTTAAATGCATAAGTATTTATGGAAAGAAAAGTTTATGATAAATTTTAAAGCATAAAATGGATTTAAATGCATAAGAGATATTGAAAGAAAGTTTAAGGTATAAATGTTTAAAGCATAACTGATTTTTAATGGTATAAGTATTTATGGAAAGAAAGTTTAAGGCATAAATGTTTAATGTATAAATGGATTTTTAATTGTGTATAAGTATGTATTATTTTGATATGTACCGAAATGTTATATAAATGAAAATGTACACTCATCGAGCCTCGCTTTTGCCTTCACTCTTTTTCCATACGTTTCAACAAATATTTTCGCGACCAGACAGCCAAGACGGCAGGAAGACCCTGCGCGCTGAGTCGAGCCATCGAAGTACGACGCATGTGACTCCGCATTGAAAATACCTACACAGATATGTGAATATTTTGTCATGTTTTACAAAATTATGCATGGAATTGAAGAAGGTTTAAATGTTTTGATGATTTGAAAGAAATAATGTATATATATGTATATGGTGTTTGATTGGGTTGTGGACGAGGAGTCCTAATATGGAAGTTGATGAATCAAGTTTAGAAGTGTTTTTAAATGTTTTCATCAGTTTTGTAAATTCGAAATCAAAAACAGTATAGAAACTCACGATTTTCCCGAAAAAATCTAAGGTTGAAAAGAAAAGAAAAAGAATTTTTTTAGCACTTCGATTCCGCATTATTTTTAAAAGATATGCGCTAAGACCAGAGCGGCTTCGCTCCACTGGATGACCATTACTGGCGAAAAGCTTTTATATCCGTCGAAATACGATACCCTCGGTCATTATGCTAATCCGGTCGGGATCCTTCGAGAATGTACTCAGAGGAGTCAGAACACCTTCCTCTAAGCTCCTAAAGCCGGCTCTATTAATCAGACATAAAACTATGGCAATCAATCAATTAATTACAGATACCAATAAATCATGTGATTGGTGAACAAAGGACAAAATTAAAGGGAAGAAATGTGTACCTTGACTACAAATCGAGAACGTTATCAATAGAAAATCATACTAGTACAATAATAAAATGCAAAATATTCAAAATCAATTAGAAATTAAGTTATAGATCAGATATCAAATTAGTCATTAAAATAATCCATGAAATGTCGAGACCTACCTAAGGCCCATTTATTTATTTATGATTTATTTCCATAAAATTCCATTTTATTTGGAACCACGGAATTAATCATATTATATTAAAAAAAAAGAAAGTCATTTTTTTAATTAAACAAAATAAAATGAGGTTTTGAAAAATATAACAAATAAATCTGAGAGAAAAAAATTATTGATTTGAATAAATAGTAATAAAATAGTAAAAAAAAAAAGAATTTATTGGGGATATATTATTTAAAGGGGTAGAATCTTAATAACAAAATAACTTTCAATCCAAGGTTAAGCTCTTTCATTGTAAGCATAAGGTTTAGAGTTCAATCCCTCCATTTTGTAAATTTTTAATTTATTTTTGAAAACTTATTTTGACATTTAAAAGAAGAAGGAGACTTTTTTTTTTTTTTTGAAAACAAAAGAAGGAAACTTTTAAAACAATCAGATTGAGCAAATTAGAAGAATGTCAAAAGAATGGTGTGAGTTGGTGGGCTTTGAGACATGCCATGCCATATGGCAGGTGAGTAAGGTGACGTGGCTTGAAATGAAGAAAGTGTCAAATAGACAAATTAATGAAAGATATGTAGATAATCTATCCTTGAGGCTACATCTTCAAGTCAATAGTTCGTCCAGCAATTGTTTCAAAATATTAAATAAGTCCAACAATCAAATATTATTTAATTAATACATTTGGAATGATATTGATTAATCGAAAATAAATCATCCTCAAACAATTAACACTAATTACGTACAAGGCTATCCTAAAACAATTAACACTTATTAAAAGGTTATCAAGTAAAACAATTAATTGCACTATATGAGAGCCTCTAATAATTAACACTTAAGAGTAGTTAAATATTCAACAATTATTAAATGTCATCAATTAAATTATAATAATAAGAGAGAACCCATCATCAAGGGAATTAAAATAGAATAGCAATAGTCAATGATGAAACTCATACAATGCAATCAACTAAAATCCCATAAGAAAATATTACAAAATATGTGTTTCTATAAATAAAAAAAACATTTGAATACAATAATGACCGCATCTGTACATCATATCACATATAGTCATCATTAAACAGTAAATAGGAAGGAGATGAATAAAGTGAGTACTAGCAATAAAAAATCAAATAACATTATGACACTAAAATCGGTAAACTGTTGATTCACCGTTAACCCGCGGAATACCGTGAATGCCCGTGACCCGACATTTTTTCACAAAAATCAGTAGTCTCCTTTGGGGGCTCCGGGAGCTCTACCTGGGGTCACAAAACCCGCATAAAACCTATTCCAAAATGTACCCAATATACGCCCATGATTAACCGCCACTTGGTCTTCATAAACCAATACTCATAACAACGTATATATCCAACTATCCAACCATAGTTCAAGAGTTCGACTTTACTTTATACAACATATATTAAAATTAAAACTATTCTAATACATGTAATACCATCATAACTCAAAACCACAATCCGGCTTTCTTCTAAATCCCTCGTCTCTAGAACGGTCACCTTCTTCACGCTCCCCCGCACCTATAAAATAATATCCTCGACAAGGTGAGCTAATGCTCAAGAATGTGGTCGCTTCTAAGTGGGTTACTCCACCCAGTGTGCGTGTAATGCTCCAAAATAAACATACATTCGCAGTCGGCGATCCTACTTGAATACCAGACCAATCTCGTATCCACGAGTTCCGCTCACGCCACTTTCGCCAAGCCCTCGTATGAGAATGATTATATTTATTTTGTTTGTGGACAACCCTCCGATGTGTGTATATCAATCAAGTAAATCTCGACGATTGATATTATTTATTTGTAGACTACCCTTACGATGAATATCAATTAGGCAACTCCGACGATTGATATTTTTTGTTTATGGACTACCCTCCGATGAATATCATTGTGCACTGACGATTGATATTTTTAATTTGACTACTCCTCCGATAATTATTTTTGCATAATCTCTCTCACCATTTCTAGACTCAGCACTCACTTATATTATAGGTATACCCAAGGTATATTCGATACGCCATAATTCCAATACGCCTAATTCACGTGATAAATATTTAAACATGCATATATTTACAAATTTCTAATTACACAATCATGTCATGTAAATTAATTAATTCATACATCGTACCAGTTCACTCGTGGCTTAACGACAAACACCTAAAAGAATTTACTTGAATCTACCGACCAAACATATTAATTCACAAAAATTATTTTTTGAGAACACTGTTTCGGGAATAGTGAAACCATCGGTTACTATTCCCAAAAAATCACAAATCATCGGTTCACTTAGTGAACCCGCATTTCACGGCCATTCCCGACCCTATACATACCAAAGCACCATTTAATACATAAATCAACACACCTTTAACCCAAACAGCCCCTACCCACGGACTCCTACGTGAAACGGCCTCTAAAATTCTAAAAATTCCACACCCGTCCCAAGTTTTGGGATCGAAAGCAAACGACCGCCTGGGCGCCCCAATCCAACCGAAATATTGAAAACACTTAAATAAAGCTCAGAAAATCCAAAGAGTGAGAACCCCTACCTCTCGCAGCTTTGTCAAAAACTCACAAATCCTGCATTCCACGCCCTCGTCCGTGAGCGCCTTCTTGTCCCGAAGATCGCCACGGGTCGGATCGCAATATTTTAGAGAGAAGTTTTTCTCTCTAAAGAAAATCTCAAAAAATGGCTACTGTCGATTTGCTCTAGTTTTCACAATTTTTTCCCTTTTTGAGGTTAGAGATTGTCACTATTCATTTTTGGCATTTAGTGACTTAAACTTTTCTAAAAATGACGTTTATGTCTATCTTTCCCGCTGACTATTTCTCCGGCTTGTCTCGGCCGCTCATTCTTCAATACTCTATTTACAGCTTACAAGACATGAGTACTTATATATGTGACTTTCGAGTAGTGGCACGGCACCAAACACGACGCCGAAAAACGTGCAAATCTCCGACATTATCTCGACACAAATTTTGCTGCATAGCTAGATTTTCGCGAGAAGATTCCAACGTGGAATTGCTTAGAATATCCGAGATCTAGAGAATAAATTATGGATTTTTTTAACCGAAATTACAATTTGGAAACCGAAATTACGATTTTACCATTTTCCAAATCAAATTTCTGCCTACATTCTCCTCCCTCTCTAGCGAATTTCGTCCCATGACAATTACAATCAATCACATGGCTATGCAACGCGGCACTCTACCATGCATGCAAACAAATATTTAAATTAAACGACTAACCACTTAATCTTCATCCCGAACAAGAAGGGATAGGTAGCCTGCATCGTGTCCTCGCGCTCCCATGTTGACTCCTCCACTCCATAGTGCCGCCATAGCACCCTCACTAGCCTCACGGTCTTGCGTCGCAAAATCTAATCGCGGCTATCAACAATGCACACTGGGCCCTCATCGGCTGGGTCCCATCCCGTGTCAACCTCAATCTATCCCCTCAATCCAACACATGAGCTGGATCCGGAGAGTATTTCTGTGAGCATGAAGACGTGAAACTCTAAGACCCGAGAAATTCCAATTTCTGGAATAAGGGCAAAATCGTAATTTCGATTACAAAATTGTAATTTCGGTTAAAAATCCGTAATTAATTCTCTAGATCTCGGATGACAAAACGGATTGTACCGTTGGAATCGTCTTGTGAAATCTAGTTAGCACGTAAAATTTTGTAATTTTTAGAGATACTGAGTCGACATCGCTTTTCGAGGCACGCTGCCGGTGCCGTAAACGAATTCGGCTACTTTAAAATCACATATAACACGTACCATGTGCCATAAGTGGTATGAGTAGAGTGTCGATGAAATGGACTACCGAGTAGTGCCGAATAACAAATCCGTAAAAGAGGACATAATGGTCATTTTGGAATTTGATTTAAGTCACTAAATGACAAAAAACTGGCCAGTGCTTCTTCTCCTTCATTAAAAAGAGAGCCAAAACGTGAGAGGAGGAGATTCTCGTCAAGAGTAGGAGACCCCCACTTTCTCAGATCATTTACCGTGCAATTCTTCAGTGGAAGCTCACTCATAGATATCTCCCAGCCTCACCGGAAGTTCCTGCTCTCCCGCAGATTCGAACCCAGACCTAGGTCTTTTAGCTCCACCGGAGTATCTTCGGGTACCAACCGAGCCGTAGCCCGCCTGGTACCGCAGATGCTTTCCCATTGACTAGATTCAGGTCCCGGTTCAAATCCGGGGAGGCGAAAGGAACTCGCTGGGAATGAGGATGTCCTACATGAGCGAGTCACCCGAAGGGTACCCATGAGGTGGTCACGAAGGGTGGGGGTCTCACAATAAAAGGCGCCTTTTTATTGTGGGGTCCACACCCTTCGTGACCACGGGGTGCCCTTCAGGGCCTTATACCGTGGGGTCCACTCCTTCGTACCACTCGGGTGCCTCTCGTGGGGTCCCACTCAATAGAATATCATGCCCTCCTGGGCATTTTCTTTCGCTCCGTGAGAGACTCAACCCAGACTGGCTTATAGTCCAATGGGGAGTATCTTCTATTACCAACCCGAGCTACCAAATTAGCCAGAAGGCGAGTGTTCTACGCTTGGCAAGAGTCCCTTGACACGGCTCAGCCTCACGGAGCGAAAGAAAAGGCCGCCGGACCCTGGCAGAATAAAGCACTTGGCATGAGTGGGCTCCCACCGCGGTACCCCCGAGGGGTCAATGGCGGTGCGGACTCCACAATAAAAGGCTTTATCGCAGATCACTTCGTGACACTACGGTACTCTGTGTGGAAGCTCACAGATATCTCATCGAAAGCCGTTTTCTCGTAGTGATAACCAGATCTAGGGTCTTGTCCACGTGGGAAGCATTCGGCGCCAACCCGAGCTACTTAGTCATTGGGTACCGCAGATGCTTCCCATCGACTAGTTACACCCCAGTCCCGGGTTCAATCTCCGGGGAGGCGAGCGAACTCGGGAATGAGGATATCCTATGAGTGAGCTTCCACCGCACTCCAGCGGCGTGGGTCACGGCGCTGTGTGGCCCCACAAGTAGCCATTTTTGGAGAGGTTTTCTTTAGAGAGAGAAACTTCTCTCTAGAAATACAAGCGATCCAACCGTTGGCGATCTTCGGGACAAGAAGGAGAAATGCTCTACACGGAGAGGGCTTCGCGTGAGCACCGGATTTAGGGAGTTTCTTCAAACTCCTTGAGGTAGGGTTTTCTCCCTACTTGGTTTTATTCCCTCTTTTAAACACTTTGCGATTGTTTCGGTCGGTTGAGGCCTTGAACGGTCGCTTTGACGGCTCCAAACCTCGAACCGAAATGTTTGGTTTTTGAGACCCACGAACAAATCTGCGGTTCTCGTTTCTAATGGCCGTTTGGATGAAATGTGTGATGAATGGTACAATATATTATGTATTGGTTAGCTTGAGGCCTTAAATGGCCGTTTGATTGGTCCCAAAACTCGGGACCGAATCGCCGAATTTATCGAACCATTCGTGCAAACAAAGTACCGTGGAGGGGTCAAGCACGGGTCGCTTCGGGGTGGCCAATTGTGAAATATATGAAATGAATTGCTTGGTATGCATTGGGCCAGGAATGGCCGTGAATTACGGGTTCACTAAGTGAACCGTTGATTTGTGATTTTTCAGAATAGTAACCAAGGGTTTCACTATTCCCGAAACAGTGTTCTAAAATATATTTTTGTGAAAATATGTGTTTGGCCGAGTGATTTAAATTAAATTGCTCGTGTTTGATTATTAGCCCAAGTGAGCTAATTTTTATGTTTGAAATGATAATTACATAACATGTTTGTGTGATTTAATTTTTATACGAGTATATTCATGTTTATATATTTGCATGGGATTAGACTGAATTGGAATTGGCATACATGCATTCCATATGCACTGGATCACCCTAGGATTATAGGAGTGAGTGCATGAGATGAGTCTAGAGAAAACGGTTCGGAGGGTTGTCTAAAAATATTAAGTGATCGGAGGGTAGTCCATACTTAAAATATCAATCGCCTGAGCATTCCACCCAATCGGGAGCATACACGGAGGGTAGTCCACATATAAAAATATCAATCATCGGAGACGGCCCAATTGATATATCTCGGAGGGTAGTCCACTAAATATATAACATCGGAGGGTAGTCCACCAGAAAATAATAATTCTCATAATGAGGCTTAGCGAGTGTGAGAGAGCTCTGCAGGACTCCTGGATCCGAGTTGGTCATGTAGACATTCAAGTAGGATCATGCATTTGCTTGAATGTGTGTTTATTTTGGAACATTGCACTACACTTAGGTGGTGAGTAGCCCACTTAGGGCGATTCTCCTACCGAGCCTTAGCTCACCCCGTCGTAGACTCCCTTTACGTGTGAAGCGTATGGAGAGATGGCCTCGTCCCAGAGGCCGAGGATTAGAAGAGCCAGTTGTGGCTTTGTTGCATGCTACATGTATTAGAACTTTTTTTTTTTTTAAGTTTAATGTATGTATGTATAAGAGTAAAACATATTAAATTTCTTTTAACTATTGGGTATATAGTTGGATTCATAGTCAGTATGAGATTGAGTATTGTTTATGGGCCCATGGGTCAGGTTACTCATGTGATTGATATATTGGATATATATTGCATATATTGATTGTTTGGGACAGTATACGGGTAGTTTATATTCGTGAGCTCCCGCACAAAGGAGACTCTACCGATTTTTAAAGTGGCGTCTGGTAACCACCTCCACTTGTATTCCGTGTCGACGGTCAACGGACTTCTGCTCGGGGCCACATCGAGCTAGCATACGAATACCTAGGAGCTCGGTTTGGGTATCCATCACCACTAGGTGGTTTGATGTAGATTATGTGTATGGATACCTGCGGATAGAAAATTTGGGCCAGTCGTAGGTCGTGTAAGAACATCACCACTAGGTGTGGTTCTACGTTGAGCGAGGTATGATTACCTAGGAAAATCACAGACAAAACTAGGACACTACGTGCACGCAGTGTTGATGTGTTTTGTGTGATTTATGAATCATCAGGTGATTGATGAAATATCAGGTGAATGTTTGATGATTGGTGTATGCTATGTCATGTATTGTGTATGGTTTGTGCTTTGGTGGTTAGCACTCAGGACAACCATGATACAAAGTTTTAAGAAGTTTTTACAAAGGTGTAAAAACTCTAATGTTTAGAGGTAAAGAAAGTTAGTTTTTAAAGTTTTACAGTGTAAAACTGAAGAAAGTTAAATAAAATAAATTTTACTAAATTTATTTGGATTGTTAGAAGATGAGAAGAAATTTTAAAGCCAAGAAAAATAAATTTTACTAAATTTATTTGATGAGAAATGAAGAAAATACTTTCTAAGATTTTACAAGTGGGTAAAATTTATTAGTAATGGGGTTAAATAAATTTTTATAAATTTATTTGAGTATTAAAGAGTATGAAAAAAAATGATTTTAGTGATTTTGAGATTTTTCCACTTTTGGAAATAAATGAAAAAAAATCATTTATACGAAAAACGAAAAAAATTTGGTGCATAATTTTAGCGGCTATCGTCTGATTGTATTGTGTGAGAAAGAGAAATTTTGTATTGCAAGGTCGAGGTCAGACAATAGGAGTGGTCGCTGTGGGAGGCCGGATTGTATCAAGTGTGCCTAAGGGAGTCAGATATGTAATTTGTGTCGCAGAAAACTGCGGTCGCAATACGCCGAGATTCGTCAGACAAGGTGGGATGGGTTAGAGGTTGCGGTCACAATACAAAAATTTTTGTATTGTGACGCGGATCAAGCGCCAGGCGCACTAGGCGCTGGTCGCGCCGAGCAAACAGCACGCTGCTAGGCGCTACGCAGCGTGCACGCGCAGCAGCTGCGGCGCCGAGCGTTGCGCAAAGCGCATGGTAGCACGGCAGGCGCAGGGCGGGCGCTGGCAGCGCAGCGCACGCCAGTAACGTGGCAGTGCGCGGCAAAAGATCGCGGCTCGCAGGGCGCGCGCACCGGGCGCACGGCGGCAGCGCGGGCACTACCGCCCGGGCGTGGCCTCGCGCCGATGGGTGCGCAGCCGCCAACTCGCCGCTTTGCGCACCGTGCACCCGGCTCCGCCTCGGCCGGTTTTTGGACCGTCAACTCGGCATTTTCGAGTCACTAAATGAAAATTGTTCATTGTAATAAATTTTTTTTTCTTCGAAAAATAATATTTATTAAATTCAAATAAATCAAATAAATCAAATAAAATTTGATACCAAAATAAAATTGCTTGAAAAACAATATTTTAAACGCGAAATTGATTGCGATACACCGAAAGTTAAGGTAAAGGATTAGTGTCTCAATGTGGGTTATGCCTTAGAGACACTGTATTGGATTCAACTACCATTTGAAATGGTGATTGCGCGGTAGTTGCGTACGAAATTATATGCATGGTGTAATGCGTATAGGAAAAAGGTGAATGCTAAGGTTAGGAATTATGACCTTAGGGATTTGGGTACTGAAATGAACAAGGAAGCTTAGAATTTTATCGAAATAAATAAATTGAGTGGTTGGAATTTAGCACCACTTAGGAAATGAACGGGTCGGTTCATGGTTGTCAAGTCTATTAGTAATCAGCATCTGCATTACTAGTTAGACCGAAATGAGTTAAATGACTCTTAAGCTGCTATGTTAATTGTGTAAATGGCTAGTAGAGGACGAGGAAACAGAGACGCCCACTGGCACTGGTCAGCACACCACCGACAATCGACCGTACCGCCAAGATTGATCGCGGCCTTCTGCAGGCCGAGGTGTCAGAAAATGCCATCGCACAAGCTAAGATAGCAGTAGTCGTGAGATCCTAGTAAACCCCGTGAGGTTTAGGGCATATCATCCTCCGACATTCACAGGGGAAAGGATCCCGATGGTAGACCACCGGTTCATGCAGATCGAGAAAGTGTTGGGAGATACTGAGATTACCGACACGACTAAGATTAGGCTAGTCATGTTTCAGCTAGAGAATGAGGCCCAATATGGTGGAAATGGGCAAGGACCTCTAGAGACCATAGAGGAGCCATTGAATTTGAGTTCTCCCCTAGGGATTAGGGTGAGAATAAGAATGATAGGTCGAGGTTGCGAGTTAGAGATCTCAAGGACTCTACTCATAGTGGACCTAAGAATCATGGACATGTCAGAGTTCGATGTCATCCTAAGGATGGACTGGATGATGGCCATGTGACGCTTATCAGGAGCGCAGGAGGTTACCGCCTCATAATGCCAGGACGGTACCGCATTGCATTTCGTGGGGCAGTGATGACATTTTGCCCCGTACGCACGAGTCCAGTTGTCGGACAAGCAGGCTGGTCGTCGCGAGCCCACCCTGCAGAACGAGGAGAGGCCGACTCTGGATCTATCTCGAGCAGTGTGCGAATATGTGATGTTTTTTTAGATGAGCTATCTGACTACTCTCCACATAGGGATGTAGACTTCTGCATTGAGTTACACACCCGAATATTTCACCCATCTCTATGACTCAAGACAGATGGCACCACTGAGTTATAGAACTCAGAGTCCAACTACAAGAGCTATTGGACAAGGGGTTTACTAGACCGAGCACTTCACCATGGGGCGCTTCGGTTCTATTTGCGAAGAAAAAGGGCAAGACCCTTCGACTGTGCGTTGACTATAGGCAGTTGAACAGGGTTACGATCAAGAACTCCAGAATCATTAATGAGAATTACGATTTATTCGACATTGAGAGGAGCGAGTCTACTTCAAGATAGTAGACCTTCGTACCGGTTATCATTAACTGAGGGTTAGGAGACAAATATCCCTAAGACGGCGTTTAGGACGTTGCTAGGCACTTTGAGTTACGCAGATGCCTTTTTCGATTGATGAATGCGCTCGTATTCATGCACCTCATGCATAGGGTATTCCAACCTTATCTAGATCGCTTTGTCGTAGTCTTCGTGGGATGAAATTTGATCTACTCCCTACCAAAGTGAGGGCTGAGAGTATCACTTGAGATCGCTTTGACGCTTGTCGAGAGACCATCACCGCACGCTGTGGGGTTCAGTAAGTGCGAGTTTAGCTATCGAGGGAGATTGGGACACGCGGGTGTCGCGACCGTGAGGTCAATCAATCATGGTCGAGGCAAATGATGAGTCGAGAGATCGAATGTCAATCCTCGAGATACGTAGTTTATCGATCAGCCGGATATTAATCGAGATACGAGAATGGGTCAAGTTGTCCATTCGCAAGTGTGATCAGATTTCGCTACGAATATGGACTCAAGGTCAGACGACCGACCATAGAGAGAAATCGAGGATACTTGGAACACTCCGGGATACGGTGTTGGTAACAAGAGGAGGACTGCCCTTCTCCTAGTTCTAGCATATAAGACTTCGCTTCACACCAGTTTCGTGGACTGGTAATGATTGGAAAGCATGAGGACGGGATTGCCCTAGAGACAGGGATCCCATGACCTTGGGACAATGCATCCCAAGAATGAGAACAGAGAATATATACTATCCTCCACACCCTAGTACTCTGGCCGAGGAACCCGTCAGCTGTGGTGTTTGCACAAGCACCCTAACACGTGATAGCCAGAGGTGGGCCGCAGTATGGGTCAAGTCGTGGACGATCGAAAGGCATCGGAAGCGTGGTGTGGACCTTAGGTGTTAGGACCTATTGGGTTGTTAATCACAGTTTGACATGGATGAGCGCTGGACAACCATCGGGTCACGCTGATCGGTGACCCAGCCGGCTGTCATACTCGACACGCATTGACTGGGCTGCAGGTTAAGGCCTTAGAGAAGCTTAAGTATGATGTTCTTCCCTAGGGTGTAGTGAGAGCCAACTAATATAGGTCGGGATTATGAGTGAGAGATCTCTGATTTGCTCAAGAAGTGACCCCGGAGCGGGTGCCACAAGATGACATTACTGTCAGGTGTACTCCAGAACATCGCATCGAAGCCCAAAGGTGGGTGCATCAGATGGTCATTCACCACTCAGAGCGTGGGGTGAGCTGTTCTAGGACTACATCCAATGAAGACTCATAGTTGAATCAGAGTCAGGTGAGTTCGAAGTGTAAGCCGAGGAGTTATGTGGCCCGAGATGAAAACGCACGGACATGGTTATCACGCAGACTTAGAGTTGAGTGATAGGAGTCGGGGGTGACTCGAGGTTTAGATAACCTTTGGAAATTGCGTTGGGTGTTGTTGAGTTGACAACGGCTCAGTAAATGGATGTCATGCATGGCATGGATTGAGTTGGATGTGATTCATCGATTGTCGCTGATTGTGACCTTGGAGAGGTTAGCGCTACACACCAAGCAAGGGTCATGGGTAGGTTACGTGTGTAATGGATTACATACGGGTGTTGGGAGGGCATGTCATAACATGTGTCCCGCTGGATCATAAGGGTAGAGGGATTAACTCGCCTCTAGCGAATTCGCCTACAACAACAGCTACTAAAGGAAAATTTAATGGCACCATGAGTGCATTGTATGGGAGGGGCCATGTAGGTCATCATAGGGATGGACCGAGGTGGAGAGAGCTCCATCACCTGGGTCCCGATCCGCAGAGACACCTCCGAGAAGGTGAGCTGATACGACAACGCCTTCTCACCGCCGAGCCAACCGTAAGAGCTATGCAGGCACGGTCACCCTTAGAATTCAAGGTCGGGATCACGCCTTCAAGGTGATGCCTAAGAGGAGCTGGGTCGTTCCTAAGAAGAGCCAGAAGCTATCACGAGGTTCATCGGACCTTCGAGATACTCGAGAGGTTAGTACGCTTAAGGCATCGTTAGCGCATCATCAAGATGTCGTATCCACGAGGTGTTTCACATCTCCATGCTCCCATATATATACCCGCATCCAAATTTCATGTGGTGGATCAGCGCTTTGAGGTTGACACTCATGGACCTTCAAGGAGGACCGTGCATTGACGATAACCGCGACGTTTCGCGACGTAAGATCGTGAGGCTAGTGAGAGTGCTATGGCGACACCGTGCAAAGGAGTGAGTCAACGGGGGTTTTGAGACACGATGCGCCACCCATCCCTTCTCGTATAGGATGCAGGGTACCGGGGTTTAGTCGCTTAAGATTTAAATGACTGCTACATGCATGGTGAGTGCATGCATATGTACGCTTGATAAAGATCGCTTGAATTTCGACTAAATTCCTTTAAGGAGGGAGAATGTAAGACCCGAGAAATTCCAATTTCGAATAAGCGGCAAAATCGTAATTTCAATTACAAAATTGTACTGTTAAAAAACTGTAATTAATTCTCTGTATCTCGGATGATGAAACGGATTGTACCGCTGGAATCGCCTCACGAAATCTAGCTAAGACGTAAAATTTGCACTTCTCGGCATACCGAGCCTGCGACGCTTTTCGAGGCACGCGATTCAAAGCCGTAAAACAAATTCCGATGCGACGAAAGTCACATATAACACGACTCATGTTCCATAAGTGGTAATGAGTAAACGCATTTAAAAACGGATCATTGCGTAGTGATCGAATAACAAACTGCAAAGAGGGACATAATGGTCATTTTGGAATTTGATTTTAAGTCACTAAATGACAAAATTGTCAATAATGCTTCTTCTCCTTCATTAAAAGAGAGCCAAAACGTGAGAGGGGAGGAGATTTCGATCAGTAGCCATTTTGGAGAGGGTTTTAGTAAACTATCTCTAAATACAAGCGATCCAACCGCGGCTGGCCTTCTGACAAGCATGAGAAATGCTCTACGCGGAGGGCTTCATGGCACGGATGAGTTTCTTCAAACTCCTGGAGGTAGGGTTTTCTCCTACTTGGTTTTATTCTCCCTCTCTTTAAACACTTTGCGAATGTTTCTGCTTCGCTGAGGCCTTGAACGGTCGCTTTTTTGATTCCGCCCAAACCTTGAACCGAAATGTTTGGTTTAGACCCACGAACAAATCCGTGTTCTCGTTTCACGGGATGCTCTGATGAAATGTGATGAATGGTACAATATATATGTATTGGTTAGCTTCGAGGCCTTAAATGGTCAGTTTGATCTGGCCCCAAAACTCGGGACCGAATCGCTTGAATTTTTATTGGAACCATTTGTGCAAACAAAGGGCCGTGGAGGGGCCGCAGGCCGTTGGGTGGTCAATTGTGAAATTTATAAAATGAATTGCTTGGTATGCATCGGGCCAGGAATGGTCAGAATTACGTTCACTAAGTGAACCGTTGATTTTCGTGGATTTTTCGAATAGTAACCAAGGGTTTCACTATTCTCGAAACAAGGTTCTAAAATATATTTTGAAAATATGTGTTTGGCCGGATCGATTTAAATTAAATTGTCGTGTTTGGATTATTAGCCTAAGTGAGCTAATTTTATGTTTGAAAATGATAATTACATAACATGTTTGTGTGATTTAATTCTTTAGCAGTATATTCATGTTTATATATTTCTGCCGGATTAGATCAATCTGAATGACATACATGTATCTCCATATGCACCGGATCACCCTAGGATTATAGGAGTGAGTGCATGAGATGAGTCTAGAGAAAACGGTTCAGAGGGTTGTCTAAAAATATTAAGGATCGGAGGGTAGTCCATACTTAAAATATCAATCGTCGGAGACTCGCCAACTGATATACATCTGAGGGTAGTCCACATATAAAAATATCAATCACTCCGGGAGACTACCCAATTGATATATCCTCGGGAGGGTAGTCCACTCAAATATAACACTCCGAGATGGTCCACAATTTATAACATCTGAGGGTAGTCCACCAATAGAAAATAATAATTCTCATAATGCAGGTTTAGGCGAAAGTGTGAGAAATGATGAGGACTCTGATCCGAGTTCGTCATGGTGACATTCAAGCAGATCATGCATTTGCTTGAATGTGTTTATTTTGGAACATTGTACCGCACTTAGGTGGTGAGTAGCCCACTTAGGGCGATTCTCCCATCGAGCCTTAGCCCACCCCCGCTGTAGACCCCCTTTACAAAAAGTACAGTGGGAGCTAAGGAGAGATGTCTCGCCCTGGGAGGCCGAGGATTAAGAAAGCCTAACAGGCTTTGATGTATATGATGTATTAGAACTTTTAAGTTTAATGTATGTATGTATAAGAGTAAAACATATTAACTCTTGTAACTATCAAGTATATAGTTGATTCATAGTCGCATGTATATCATATTGTTTAAGGGGCCCAAGTGGCCGTGTTACTACAGGATTGGATATATTGATATATATTGCATATATCGATCGTTTGTAATGTATATGTAGATTTTATATTTGGGCAGAGCTCCCGCAAAGGAGACTCGCTCGATTTTTAGTGGCGTCGTAACCCGACTCCACTCAGATCTCACAGCTCGACTGCAGTCAACTGACCCCGGCTCGGGGGCGCCACGTAAACACCCGTGGACACCGACATGTCGGGCGGTAACGCCAACCGGCACGCAATAAAGGCCTATCCTCTAGAGTATCTCGAAGGTCCAATAATCCTACTTATAGCTTCCCACGCTTGCCGAACCTAATCCACTTCCCCCCAGGCATCACCTTCGCCACGCGATCCCCAACTCGAACTCACGGTCGACGCCGCACATCCGCATAGCTATTCTCACACTCAGCCGTAAGAAGACGCCGTCGTATCGCTCACCTTCCTGAGGTGTCTCTAATCGATCGACCCGGGTTGATGGAGCCTTCTCCCACCTCGAATATCTAACATAATCTACACCTACATGGCCTCCCATACAATGCCTTATGGTGTCAATCAGATACTCGATAACTCGTTTGTTGTAGGCGAATCTACCTGCGGCAAGGGCGTTCCTCCCAGCCTACCCCATGATCCAGACGCATGCTCGTAGCATGTCCTCTCTAATACCAGATAGTCCCCTCGTAACGTAATTCCATCTGGTCTCGAGGGTGGAAAGTTGTACTCATCGTCATCCGTTTGCCCATAGCCTTTTGGAAACTCTTCCAAAAGTGTGCCGTAAAACTCGGGTCCCTATCCGACACTATGGATACTGGTACTCCACGTAACCGGACTATCTCTCAAATGTACAACCTAGCAGAATCTCCATGGCGTCATCCGCACGGGTTAGAAATGTGCCGACACTTTGTGAGCCAGCCCACTATCACCCATACCGCCGGCGCTTTGTCTGGCCGCGGCGTGGGTCACAAAGTCCATCGTGAACGCGTTCCCCATTTCCACTCAGCCCACCTCCAATGGTCAAGAAGCCCCGGCTTCGTGCTCACTCTTAACCTGTTAACACGTGAGACATCGTCGAACAAAGTCCCCACGTGTCTCTTCATCCCACTCCACAATACCGCGACGAAGATCCCGCTACATCTCGTGCCACCCGATGCAAGGCAAATCGAGAGCAGCGGAAACTCCACGAGAATCTCCTTCAACTCCATTGGCCGACCGGGGAACCACTACCCGCCCCTCTATACTGAGACTACCATCCGTGTGGATGTCTCAACTCCTCACTTGTGTACCGACTGCACTGGGCCCCGATACACTATCTCGCGTCCCGCCACTAGGACTCAATCACCGTCAACAAGAGGTCGCAGCCACTAAACTCCCAAAGGTACCCTGAGTCTGCTCGTTGTACTGTAGCCCAAACTGTCCCACAGTCTCAAGCATCCGCCACTCCCAAGAAGCTATACTAGCCAAAGCTCCTCGTGACTTCCGACTGAGTGCATCAGCCACCACATTTGCCTTACCGGGATGGTAATGCAAAGGGTGTCAACTCTAGGAACTCCATCCATCTGCGTTGCCTCATATTAAGGTCCCGCTGCGTGAAAATATTCTTCAGACTTTTGTGGTCTGAGTACACCTCGAACTCCTCGCCGTATAAGTGGTGGCGCCAAATCTTCAAGGCGAAGACTACGACCGTAAACTCCATGTCATGTGTGAATAATTCGCCGTGATCTTCTCAACCCGACGAGAACCATAAGCTACTACCCTCCCTGACCGCATCAAAACACATCCTATCCTACTCGAGTACAATACACCGTGTAACCCGTCCCCGTCCGACCATCAAGATGGGAGCCGAAGAAGTCCCTTCAACTCCCGGAATGCCTCCGCATCGGGTCATCCTACTGCTAAACTTGACTCTCCGGGTCAACCTAGTCATAGGTGTTGCTATCTCGAGAAATTCTCACGAATTCGTAATACCCAAACCCAATCCTAAGAAACTACGTATCTCGAAGATCGACTCAAGTCTCTCTCCCAACCATCACCGCCAACCTTCTCTGGGTTGACTGACACTCCTGATGCTGACACCACGTGTCCCAAAAATCTCACCTCAATGGGGCCGTAACTGACTTACCGAACTCGCGTACATCCGATGGTCTCTCAACAACTCAGAAACGATCCTCGCGATACCTATGTTCTAATTTAACTGGAGGCATCAAGGCTGTCATCCACGAAGACTAATGGCTAAACCGATCTAAATAGGGTTGGAATATCCTATGTATGAGGTCCATGAATGCCGCTGGCGTGATTAGTCAACCAAGGGCATCACCAGAACTCAGCAAGTGCCCATAACGCCAGCCCTAAACGCCGTCTTGTGGATATTCGTATCCCTAACTCACCGATGGTAAACCAGCAGAGCCCATCTTCGAGACTGCGCTTCCTCTCAATCGATCAACAAATCATCGATCCTCAGCCGGGTACCGATTCTTGATCGTGAACCCTGTTTAACCGCTTATAATCAATGCATACCAGTGGTCTCAGCTCTTCTTCTCGCAACGTAACCTGAGCGCCCCATGGGCGGCGCCTTGGCCTTATGGAACCCTTTGTCCAAGAACTCCCGTAACTGACTCGAAGTTCCTCGTGAACTCAAACCTGCACCATCCCATGAGTCACAGAGATGGGTAGCACTGTAAGTAACTACCACCGTCTTACATCCCTAAGGAGGTAGCTGTAAATATCCGAAACATCCTCATACCGCAAACCACTCGAGGTAGATCTAACCGTCTCACTCGCCCCTGTGCAGTAAGGCTCGCTAGCCACCCGCTAATCGCCACCGGCATTACCCGACTCGCATCGTGGCCCGGCAAAATGTCATGCTTGTTCTCCAAATACCACATGAGTACCGGGCCCGCTGCAGCAAAGAATCCTCCTACGCCACACCGAGCACCACCCGTGAAGTCGCTACCAATCCACTTCTGTGATGACATCACTCGGTTATTCATGATCCTCAGTCCACCGTGGGAGTAGAGTCCCCGAGATCTCCAACTCAATAACCCCAGATATCATCCCTGCAACTCCCGCTCTAGTCCCTTGGGGGAGAACTCACATACAACGGCTACTCTAAGGTCTCGACCTCTAAGCCCAACTCGATCACAACGACAAAGAATGAATGAATGCACGACTAATCAAATAACACTCTTGCCCATAGGTGAGAGATAAGAAAACTGCATCAGATAAATCGGGGTTGATCTCCCGACTCAGCCCGCTGCGGTGATGGCATAGACACGCCTGACCCCGATGTCCCCGCCTCAGGCCTCGCCCTACCCATACTCCGCCTCTCGCCCGCCCGTGAAATGTGGGGCCCAGAGAAGTTCTTTGAACCAGGATCAGCCCTTCCGGCCTATACCGTGCTGTGGAGGAATGTATTGTATCCTCTCATGTCCTGCTACTGACTGGGATTGTGATGTCCCAAACCCCGATCCCCGCTCTCGGGGCAATCCTGGCCTCACAGGTCTGTGCTGGCAATGGTAGCACACCATCTCGGCCCCGCCGACCGGGTAACTCATCCGTCTCGCTTTGACCGTAACTTCATCTCGCTGCCCCTCGCCCGTGGCGGCGACGAAACTCTCAAGAATCAGAAGCCTCTGTCTCTTCTTTTCCCCGAATTCAAGAAGACTGCATCAGCCCTTCCTTCTTACTCACTAACACTCGCAGATCCCGAGTGCTCCAAATCCATCCTCCATCTCTCTCTCTATGGTCGTGGCCGTCCCAACCATGGAATCCTATATCCTCAGAAGTGAGTCCTTACAATCCCGCCCGAATGGACAACTTCACCCATTCCTCGAATCTCCTCACCTCGCCATGTCCTGTGCAACGAGACCCAGCGACCGCCAACTGCGTGAATCTAGCCACGAGACCATCATCATTATCACTCCCGCTTCAAATTCTAGGAACCCCGCAGCCTTGGCATGCCTCGTAAATTCCTAGAAAGTACTTGCCCATGAACAGCCCCGAACCTACCTACAAGCCATAACCTCTAAGTCCCAGGCCCTCAGCCATCTCCACCATACCCGGGCCTCGCCTCTAGCCGGAATGCAAACTAACCTGATCCGACTGCATTCCAGGTAATCGACAGCCCCGCATGTTCTAATCCGCATAAACCAAATGGTCTCGCCACCATCGGGTCTCTCCCCATGAACGCCTGAGGATGGTGCGTCAAACCTCCTGCAGGTTACCGACCTCCCCAACACCGTTATGCTCGCTCGAGCCGGCGGTGCAAATGGCCGCGATACTCCCACCGCCCCTCAAGCAGCGCTCGATCAAATACCGGTATCGGGTCAAATGCTCAGTGAGGTTCCAATTAGTGGCTCCAGTGGATGCCCTTCAAGGCCCTCGCGCCGCCCTCACGCGAACATCACAATTAACATGGTAGTTAGTCTTCAATACAAGATTCTAAGGCATAAACACAGCCTCGCACACTAATCATACACATAAATCACAGGAGACATTATTCTCGTGATTACATGTGTAATGCAAGGCAATCAATTTTGTATTTAAATATTGTTTTCAATAAAAATTTATTTTTGAAAATTATTTTCGAAAATTTTGTCTAATTTTATTTTATTTTTTTTTCATTTTACATAACACCCAAATAAATTTTTTTTTTTTATAAAAATTTATTTTCCTCCCATTTTCTTCGCTTTATACTATAAACCTAGAAAAAAAAATTCATTTTCTTCAATTCTCATCCCATAAATTTATTAAAATTTATTTTTCTTCATTTTATTTTCTAGTTTTGTACACTATACACTCCAAATATATTTTTTTTTCTAACATATTTCCTAACTCATCCATGTGTTAATCACCAAGCACACATAAACTATCTCATCACACAACATGGTAAGCATACCATTTACACAATAATTCATCAAATCACACAAAACACGTGCATGTAGTGTCCTAATGTTGTCCCGTGATTTTCCTAGGTAATCTCATACCTACACTTATCATCGAACCACCCAAGTGGTGATGGATACCCAACCCAAGCTCCCTAGGTATCAGATACCTAAGCTCGATGATTGGTCAGGACAACTCAAACTACTAGTATCCCGCTTCACCACCACAACTACTGACACTGCGGAATGTCGGGCGACCCGACATTTTTCACAAAAATCAGGTAGAGTCTCCTTTGTACAGGGACCTCTACCCAAATACAAACCTACATAAACCCGGCCCCAAACAAATTTCAAGAGTAATGGGCTTATGATTAAAACGACCACTTGGCCTCATAAACCAATACTCATAATAATGTATATATATCCAACCATAGTTCAAGAGTTCCACCCCATTTTGATATATATTAGTTCTAATACATGTACATCATAACTCAAAGCCACAATCCTGGGCTTTCTTCTAAACCTCGCTTGTGGATGAGCCGTCCCCTGCAGACGCTCCCCGCACTCAGAAATAATATCCCTCGATTGTGGTGAGCTAATGTCAAGAGTGGAATCGCTCATGGGCTACTCCACCTAAGTGCAAAGGTAATGTTCCAATAAACATACATTCAAGCAAATGCATGATCCTACTTGAATGTCTATATGACCAACTCAGATCCCGAGTCCTCATTGACTCTCTCAAACTCGCCTAAGCCTCGTATGAGAATGATTATATTTATTTGTTTATGGACAACCCTCCGATGTGTGTATATCAATTGGGCAACTTACCCATCGATTACAAATCCTGCCTGCAGACCACCGACGACACATAAACTGGGCAACCCAACATTGATATTTTTTTATGAGGATCTTCATCCATTTAATTCACCGCAATCCGACCATCGTATACTTAATTTCCAACTGCATCCGATAATTAATACTTCAGAGTCAAAACCCTCCGGAACCATTTTCTCTGTAGATTCATCTCAAGCACTCCACTTATAGTCTTAGGTGTTCCACATATGGAATACAGATGCCATTTCAATACGCTTCCACTCATTGTAAATATATAAACATGCATATATTTACAAAAATTTAATTAACATAATCATGTCATGCAAACACGACCATACATCAAATTAGCTCACTGGGCTAATGATCGTCACAAGCAATTCTACTTGAATTACTCGACCAAACATATTAATTCACAAAAATTATTTTTTGAGAACACTGTTTCGGGAATAGTGAAACCATCGGTTACTATTCCCGAAAAATCACAAATCATTGGTTCACTTAGTGAACCCGCATTTCACTCCTGACCTCACCCTATACATACCAGCACCATTTAATACATAAATCAACACACTATTAACCCAAACAGCCCTACCTACCTGGATCGGTAAATCCGCTCTAAAAATTTAAAAATTCCAACAATTTGTCTCGCTTCGGGATCGATCAAACGGGCCGCTCAAGGCCTCATACCAACCGAAATATTGAAAAACACTTAAATAAAGTAAACCTGAAGTAGGAGAACCCCTACCTCCTGAGTTTATCAAAATTTCACAACCGGCACTCCATGCTAAACCTCTCAGAGTGCTTTATCCTCTTGTCTCCTAAGATCGCCGAATATCCAATCATGCGGAAGTATTTTAAAGAGAAGTTTCTCTCAAAGAAAATCTCAAAAATGGCTACCGCTGACGGTTCGTTTTCACGTTTTTTTTTTCCCTTTTTGAGGTTAGAGATGGTTACTATTCATTTTTGGCATTTAGTGGCTTAAACTTTTCTAAAAATGACGTTTATGTCCCTCTTTTCCCAGTTTTGACATTCGGCTCTATCTCGGCCGTCCATTTTCATCATTTCTCTACTCATGCCACTTATGTCACATGAGTACTTGCTATATGTGACTTTCGTCGCATAGAAAATCTTTTTACGACACTAAATGCGTGGCGCTCGAAAACGTGTAAATCTGACCCGTCTTTAATTCGACAAAATTTTACGTGCCAGCTAGATTTTACAAGAAGATTCCAACGACAAAATCCGTTTCATCAACGGTGAAATCGTTTTACTAAGACCCGAACGCGACGCCTCGAAAACGTTGCATATCTGATCACCCGCACTGACGAAATTTACGTGCCAACTAGATTTTGGCAGAAGATTCCAACTATGGAACTGCTTCACATCCGAGATCTGTGAGAATAAATTATTGATTTTTTAACCTAAATTACGATTTTGCCATTTTTCCGTAATCAATTTCTGGGTCTTACAATAAATAAAAACAATGAGAAAAATCATAAGAAAACCTTCTTCTTTTTTTTTTCCGAGAGAGACCAAGAAATTTGACCTCCGCAGCTGTGTTCGCCCCTTCCCTCCTTCTCCTCCTAACCTACCATCCCTCATTTTCCCCAATATTTCAAGAAGCCCCACTCCCTTTGTATTGGTCCTAACAAAAAGAAATTAATAATAAAAAAACTTCCACCTTTAAAATTCTTTGTCCTCACTCATCTTGTTCTCCTAAGAAAAGAAAATAATAATAATAAAAAAATCTTCATTCAGCGATTGTGGCCCACTATAGCGTTCTTCCAAGAGAAAAGAAAAATGTTCTTTTAAGAACATTCTTTTCCAAAAGGGAGGTGGCCCTTTGGATGGCTACCACATGTAGCCTCCATGCACTTCATCCCAACCGCTATAAAATTAGATTTTTCTTCATGGTCACTATGGCAACTTATGATCATGTACATTCATCATATATATATATATATATATATATATATATATATATATATATAGGGTATGTTTTGAATAGCTTATTTATAATTTATTCGAGTTTATTTTCTGATAAAAATTATGTTGCTTGTACACATTGTTGGAAATCACTCATGTTTGACTTCCTTCACCCTCTTTGGCCTGTTTTCACCCGGGCGCATTTTATGTATTACATTATAGTACTATGTTTTGGATTCAATCCTCATTCTTCTGTATGTTTATGCCATCCTATTACCACTTGAACTAGACCTCAAGGGTTTATGTGAACAAATTGATTAAAAATAGTTTTTAAGTTGTTTTTCTCTTGTTGAGACTGATTGGTAATCAAGGGTTCTGATTTACGCTTAAATTATAACTTCGCATTCCCGGGTCAGAAGAATTCATTTTTAAAGCAGGTGCATAAAGTCCTCCCACCAATATTATGTTTGAGGGTAGAACCGTAATTTCCAACCCATGATTAATTTACAATGTTTTTAAATTAAACCAAGTATTATTATTAAAGAATCAAAAGTAATGGGAGAAATAAAAAAATATGGAGAGAACATCTTTGAAACCCGACCAAAAAATCTTATGTACAGTAATAAACTACAGACTATAGGAGAAAAAGTCTCCCATGCTATATTTTTTTGAATGAATTATAAAAGGATATACAATTATATAGAGGGACAAAATAATATATAAATAAAATAACTAAATAAATATATGTGTCTGTATGTTGATATTAATTATTTAGAATATAATAGAAACCTAAGTACATTAATGGATATAAAAAAATTACAAAATAAAATTTTCGAGAATGACCACGAGGAAGAGGGGAGAATGTAAGACCCGAGAAATTCCAATTTCTGGAATAAGGGCAAAATAGTAATTTTGATTACAAAATTGTAATTACGGTTAAAAATCCGTAATTAATTCTCTAGATCTCGGATGACGGAACGGATTGTACCGTTGGAATCGTCTCGAAATATCTGGGGCTAAAGACGTGAAAATTTCGTAATATTCTCGGTGATGTCGAAAGCCGCACGCTTTTCGAGGCATCGTATTTGTAAATAGAATCGATTTTCGATGCGACGAAAGGCACATATAGTATGTACTCATGCGTCATAAGCAGGTATGAGAGAGAAATTATGAAAATGGATGGCCGAGGTAGTGCCGAATGTCAAAACTGGTAAAAGAAGAAAATTAATCAATTAAATGGGATTAAGTGAACTAGAGGACAAAAAGGCTACAGTGGCCTTCTTCCTCAAATTGAAAGCAAGAGAAAAACGTGAATTGGGGAAGCAGGGAGGTCCAGTAGCAGCCGAATTCATTTTTTAGAGAGAGAAGCTTAAGCTTCTCTCTAGATTTGCTAGAGATCCAACCGTCGGCAGCTTTCGGTGCAAGAGGGAGAACGTTCACGCTGAGCAGCTAATGCGTGGACCCGGTTTATGAAGTTTTTGACAACTCCTAAGAGGTAGGATTTTCTCTCCCTACTTGTGTTTTATTCCCATTTTAAGGGTTTTTCGATGTTTCGGTTAGTTTGAGGCCGTGAGGGGCTGAGTTTGATCGCCTCCCAAAACACGACCGACCTGTGGGAATTTATTCAGATTTTCTCACGCGCGACCGCCAAATAATTAGCTGTTTGGTTGTGATGGTGCGCACTGGCGTGATTAAATTTCGCTGATATGCTTTGGGCCGGGAATGGCCGTGGATTGCGGGTTCACTAAGTGAACCGGTGTTTTGTGATTTTCCCAGAATAGAACGGCGGTTTCACTATTCCCTAATAGTGTTCTAAAATATATATTGCGGAAAGTACGTGTTGGCCGAAAGGATTTTAAATTAAATTACTGTATGATCATTAGCCCAAGTGAGCTAATTTTGATGTGTGATTTAAAGTTTTATGTAATATATTCATGTATATATATTTGCATGTGATTTAGACTGAATTGAACTGCATATGTTAGTCTAAGTAATCGGAACATCCTAGAATATAGGAATGAGTGCATGAGATGAGTCTAGAGAAATAAGATCTGAGGGTAGTCTAAAACGTGAATTATCTGAGGATAGTCCAAATTAAAGAATATCAACCGGTCGGAGCGCTCCACTTGATATTTATTCATCGGAGGGTAGTCCATTAAACAATTAATATATATCAATCGCCTGAGCGGCTCCAATTGATATATATATTCACTCCGAGGGTTGCCCACTAATAAATTGGGACAATTCCTATACGAGGCTTAGGCGAAAGTGTGAGAGGAGTCGCAGGCTCTGATCCGAGTTGGTCACGACATTCAAGTAGGATCATGCATTTGCTTGAATGTTTGTTTAAATTGAGCATTGCACTCGCACTTAGGTGGTGAGTAGCCCACGAGGCGATTCTCCCATCGAGCTTTAGCTCACCCCACGCGGATCCCCTTTTCATTGTGCACAGGAGCGTGCAAGGACGGTGCCTGGTCCTAGAGAGGCAGAGTTTAGAAGAAAAGCCGGATTGTGGCTTTGATGACTTCATACATGTATTAGAATTTCGTCTTAATATATGTATTGTTTAAGAGTAAAATATTAACTCTTGAAACTATTGGATATAGTTTGATATATTGTGTTGAGTATGCTTGATGGGCCTAAGTGGCTTAGACATTGATATATATTGTATATATTGTTGATTGGGACAGGTGAATGCAGTGTTTATACTAGTTTTGTATGTAGAGCTCCCTGCATAAAGGAGACTCATCTCGATTCGTGAAAAATGCTCGTCACCCGACATTCACGAGTATTCCGCGGTTGACGGTAGTCAACTAATTCCCCTGGTTCAAGGCCACGCATTTTCCCAAAAAATCTATACAAAAATTAGCATAATAAAGGCTTTTTAACAAATATGTTTTGTCATTTGAATCTCTCTTATATATACTAGTAAAGATCCCAACAAGAAAGATGAAAAATCCAACCGTCATAACAAGACAACACAATCACACATCGAAACAAGTGGGCGATAAAATTACGAAAAAACAAATTAAAAATTCAAATCTATGTGGAAGAGCCACTTTAATGAGAAATAAGATGATAGAAATATACATAGATTGGTGATTTAAGGCAAAGAATTGTTAAAAAATTAACCCTCCTTATTAACGAAAAGAGCTTTAGAAAAGAGAGCACACAAGAGAAAATAGGAGGGGCTAGGGTTTCAACTTGAAATTATTGTAAATAAGTAAACAAAGTAGACATGTGAAGATATCTATGTTACTTAAGTATGGATTCGTATGTGTTTTTCTACCTATTAATTTAATAAAATATAATAAAAATCAAATCCTATGTCAAAAAATAGAAATGTATTAATCTTTGTTCTATATATAAAAAGATAAAGAATAAATAAATGAACAATGTGGGAGGTGGGAAGATTCTAGAAACTTGGAGAGACCTCCCATGTAGAAGGTTCAAAAAGTTCCGAAGAAGCCCACACTAGTGTGGAAGAGTATGGAGAGTAGGGGATTATCCTAGAGTCTTCTATAGACCTCTTGTAAATACATGTACATAATAGATAATTCTAGAACTCTCTTGATTTTTAAAAAACCTTCAAATTTGAGAGCTTTCTCAAAACATTGTATAGGGTTCTTTCTTCAGTAGAGTTTCTTTCTTCCAAGTGTTCTTTTATGAGTTCTTTTACCATCTAAGCCATAGGTAGAAGTCGAGCATAGCAAGCAAGGCAAGTGGGAAATTGACTTAGCAACATCCAATGAGCAAGTTGTCTAAGTGTCAGCATGTATTAAGGTAAAGACTAAGTCTCAGACATGTTGGTTTGATGATTGATCCAATGAGAAAAAGAAAAAAAAAGAGAAATTTTTTAAGAAAATGACAACAAGAGTAGCTCTCTGTGCCACTTAAGTCTAAAAGTTTTCAATTCGTTCCTTTGCCAGCTAATTTTTATGGACTATACGGGGAAAAAATCTTCATGGAGATTTGGTGTTTTCTAACCGACTGTCATGAGAAAACATCTTTATCTTCTTTCATAATTGATTGATTGACTCTCATACTACCTTCCCCTTGCCTTCTTTCTCATTTTTTTCTCAAGAAAATGGAAATATCTTAAATGCTAAACTACCTCCTGCCTCATAGCCTGAATCGGAAGTCCAGGGCCTTTTGTTATAGTTTTTAAAAATTATTTTTTGTTCTCAACAATATGGAGAACACTTTTTTTTTTTAATTCTGAAAAATATTATTGACACTGACATATTTTTATTTCCAATGTCTTTGAAATATTATCGATCATTTAGGTTATTTCGAAAATACTAAGGCAGGAAAATATATTATTTATGCTTTATTTTAGTTTTCTTAATAAAAATCTCAAAAAATAAATAAATAAAAACCTACATTTTTTTAAATTATATAATTTTATATATAGGAACCTATGATATAGTAGAGTCTTGAGGGTCTCGAATGCGATATCCGCTCTCGGGTCCCATTTGAAACTCAAGTTTTCTGTAATGGCCAAGCATACGCTACACAGGCTACAAAATGGCGATAATAACCAATTAATCCCAAAAAACCACGCAATTCTTTTAAGGAGTGAGGAATGGGCCAATGTAACATCACCTCAATTTGGACTTGTCCACAGCGACACGCCTTGGTTAGAGATGATATGTCCCAAGTACTCAATACTAGATTGGCCGAATTTTCATTTTTTGCTATTATCAAAGAGTTTTTGTGATTCCAGAAGCTGCAACACATGACTAAGATGGAGCTGATGCTCTTCAAGAGTGCGATTGTATACCAAGATATCATCAAAGAAAACCAAAACAAATTTTCGCAAACATTCCCTACACACCTCATTCATAAGACCGAAAAGCAGAAAGTGCGGAATCGTGGAGTTGATCGCATGCACTAATAAATTAATAATGGCCTTCATACCTCAATGCATTCGGAATGTCATTTGGTTGTACACGACCGTGATAGCTCGAAAGCAAAGGTCTAGCTTTGAGAAAATAGAAGCTCCATGTAACTCAACCAAAAGCTCATCAATAAAGGGAATGGGAAACCTATCATGAATTGTGGCTTTGATGACGACGTGATAGTCGACACAAAAATGCCAGCTCCCACCCTTTTTGCGAACTAAGAGAACATGGCTCGAGTATGGGCAGGTGGAAAGTAGGTCAGATAATAATGCCGATGTACCAACAAAAAAATAAGGACATGTTTGGGAAAAAAAAGCTCTCACAACTGAAATATCAACGGAAAAAAAACCCACCTACCTGTTCCTTTATCCAAACATGCCGTAAAACTTACTAATGAATCTACCTTGCAATGGGGCCCACCAGGTCTTATCTCGGAACTTGAAATTAGGGAAGGGTTTCTGCACTGAAGTTTCGACGTGAATAGTATTTTTGGAATAAAAATACAAATTTTATTATAAGTTAAAAATATGACCAAACTAGTGCGCATTATGTGGATGCAAAGACGACATCGTCAAGTAGAACGACGACTCGTCAATGACCGCTGCTACAACGCCTAACTATTGATTTTTAAAAATTGCCAATGACCGGCGTTGTGAATGACGACCATTGATAAACCAAAGGTCGTCGTCCACAACGACGGCCATTGACACATAAATACACGACAACCTTCCTTTTCCCCCTTCCCCCCATTTCTTCTTCCTTTCTCCCGCTCGCTCCCTCTCCACCGCCCGGGCGACGGCAAGGGTGCACCTGCACCACCGATCAACAGCTCTCCTTCCGAGGTTTGTTCCCACTCCCATTTTCGCTGACCGCCTAACCTAAATTGCAAGGCTTATGTGATTTTAGGTTTCATTTAGGATTTGATTTGTGTGGTTTCAGTAGCTCAGGTGGTTTTGTGTGCATTTTAGGGGTATAGAGATTAGATTCATGAGGGACAACAAACAAGGTAGCCCATTTTTTCTCTGTTTGGGTTTGGGTTGTTGATACACCTCCTCCGTTTTTGTTTTTGTTTTTGTTTCTTGGTGGACTCTAAATTGTTATTAGAATTTGGTTTTGAATCTCAAAAGAGCTTTCTAATTTTATTTAATTAAATAATTGAACCAGCTTGAAATTTCTGATGTATACTCAATCATTGATGATAATGTTAATATGTGATGAATGCGAGAGGAAATGGAAACGACTACCATTGAAAGGAATTTGGAGGAAAAAGCATAAAAGATCCACTGGGTGATAATGTGTTGTACATAGAAATATTCCGTTAGTGGCAGGGTCTTTATTCCTTTATGACATTGACAGATTGATGATTAAAACAGTTTTGGCCCTTCGGTTTATTAGTTATAATTGGCCATACTCTCCGTATCTTGTTAATTTTTTGCATTGAAAGTGTTTTTTCCATTCATCATTTCAGTACCCTTCATATATATCCTCTTCTCATTAACACACACGTCTTGAGTTTCCATGGTGGGCTATAGAAAAGGAGAAAAAAAAATGGTCCATAGAGGAGTGCAATGAGAGCGACACAACCTTTGGTGCGCCATTTGTACTATTTCCATCCTTCAATTTTTTTTCCTAGAAACCAAACACAACCCGTGTTTTCTTATTGGAAGTAAATAAGGAAAGATGGAAACTATGAACATTTATTAGTAAAGCAAAAGAAGAAGGTATGCATAAAGGTAACTTTGGGTAAATGGTCAAATGAAGCCCCTAAGAACTCTATTCTTTAGAAAAGTACATTAATTTTTCTCTCCTCAGGGGAGACTAGAACGGAGAAAGGCCAACATTATCTTAATATTTGGATTTAGATGATGTAATTCTCCTAATTGTCTAATCTGATATCATTTTGATTAAATCAAATTATTTTGAAGGTTTTTAGGTAATTTTGCAGAATGGTCTCTTAACATTAAATTCTTTAGTATTTAATTAATGTAAGGTAGAATTACATTATCTAAATCCAAATATTAAGGTAGATTCACATTTCCCAAGTTTTAAGATATGTTGGAAGTGACATAGAATATAAATGACGTGCTTCACTATATTATCATAAAAGGAAGTACTTGAGAAGGAGAATTTTACCTATTACAAAGATAAACAAATAAGGAATTAGTTACATAAATATTAAACTTATGGTCAAAAAGTGGGTATAGTGTTAATTAAGTTTTAAAAATAGAAGTGGAATAAAGGTATGGACTATATGTTGTTGTTCTTGTTGGATTATAGAAGAATGGCTCGAATAGGCCACTTTGACTCAAATTGGACCCACTGAGGTCATTTTATGATATCGAGCCATGTCGGGCAAGTGTTTTTAGCATGTCAGATTCGGGTAGAGCCCTGCATAAAGGAGACTATCCCGCTTTTCATTAAATCATGAGTCCTTAGCAAGTAATGATTGGGGCCATTTAATTTCTAAACAAGGTACTAAGGATAATCATCTCTATATTATTTATTTATTTTTACTTCATTTGAAACAGTCAATTATGTTTGTTTCTCTATTCCCGTAATATGTTATTACAATGACATATAAAGCAGAGGACCGATAATGATGTGAAATATGATAGAAACAGTTTTCGACAGGCCTTTGATATACCGGTCGATCGCACGCTTGAACAATTGGGTGATATCATATTTTCTGGGCACACCTATTGGACAAATGTAGTCTACCAATTCTCAAGTGTGTAAGTATCTCTAAAAGTGGAACAGGTTCCAAACTCTCTTACAATATGGAATGAAAGTTCAAAGGCGCCGAATGTTGAAACATGGTTAATAACCGCTACTGCAGGAAATTGAATTGTTTGTTGAGGTCGCTCAATACACCGGCTGCGAATCAATCTATCGTGTTGTAGAAAATGAGAATGTTGCGTAAATTGACTATGGTCAGGCCGAAAATGGCCCAGTACTAGATAATCGGAGTATATTGAGATGTGTGTGTGTGATGATGCTTGCGCTTATGAAGAAGGTAATGATGAATCTGATGAAGATGTTGATGATGAAGATGATGACGACTTACATGTTCAAGCCGATGGACATGTATCATCATTCCAAACTACAAATCAGGTTTTGGAGAATGAGCGAGGGATATTTGTCTCGCGCATTTACTATCTCTCGTGATGTATCGACATCGCAGATGATGATGAGGGACCTGATGAGTCAGCCCCTATTCAGTTTCACCTACCACCAACACCTTTTGTTTCTTTTGAACATGTTGGAAAACATAGATATCGCTATTTCAAGTGGTTGACTCCATGGGGGCAAGAGACTACCGCGATGCGAGCGGAGGATTTAGGTCAGTAAGTTTTAATTCTAACCAATTGCAAGAGTCTCGTAAAGATTACCCCAATTAGAGCACACTAAGAGTTTGTTGGGAAGGTCTCCCCAAAAAATTGCTCGCTTTAAGATGTAAGAAGGTCAAGACAATGTCACTGGAAGTCATAGTACATGGTTGTGAAAGATACCAGCTTATTTGTGATCAACAAATATAAATGATATCGTGTAAACTGTTTGAACCGAGACCATCATCAACTGACTAAAGTTGGTTGTCAGCCATATACTGCAATAATTAAGGCACAATTTACATTGTCTCCTACCGCTATTCAAGCAATCGTGATGGAGAAATGGGGATATGAAATTTCATAAAAGCTTCCTGATGGGAAGCATAGCTGCATTTAGGATTAATTTATTCGTGATTTTTCCCAATCATATACAGAGCTCCCACGCTTGTTCTCGGGCCATAGAACAAGCCAATCCCGATGTGTTGCCGCCTCGAAACCATCTCTCATAGTGTGCCAAACAATGAGACATTCCAGCGCGTGTTCTAGTCATTCAAGCCATCTATTGAAGGGTTCACAAGTTGTCGTCTGGTACTGACTATTGATGGTACACATTTGTATGGGAAGTATAAAGGGACATTGTTGATTGCTATGGGCTGTGACGGAAATAATCAATTATTCTCATTGGCATTTTCTATTATAGAAAGCGAATATTAATAGTCAGATGGTTCTCGCATGTATCGTAAAATAGAGTAACTCAACGACGAGGATTTGTGCTATATATCCGGCTTACATCCGTATTATGGCAATGCATGAATGCATCCTCATCTTGTTGGGATGCACCATATGCCTATCACAGATCTCGTATGCGCCATCTTGCAAGCAATTTTATGACCCGCTTCAAAGATAAACTCTAAAGAATTTATGCAGCAAATTGCTATGATAACACCACTCGAAGATGAATAGCATATGGCTAAATTGAGAATTAATTCTACACAACAATGGTTAGAGGCGATCCTCTTCCGTTACAGGGCACTTCCATGATGGAGGTTGAAGATATGTGGATACAATGACAAACTAACATGTCGGAGGTATTTAATGTTGTTCTTAAAGGGGCTCAGAAATTTTACCACTCACCGCATTAGTTCAAGTGACATTTTCCGCCTTACAGCTTACTTTCTATTGCAAGAAGGAACAAGGTGCCGATAGATCGGGCATTCATGAGTAGTTCACTCCATATGTTGATGCCCATATTTAGGTCTGTGTGGTTAAGGCTGGATCAATGGAAATTGTTCTTTACGATCACATACAGGCGGATTTCATGTAAAGTCAAGGAGTGGTCGCATTCATCACCCCAAACTTAAATGACAAGGAACGCATTACGGTAAGACACTGATATATGGATTTCCATGTCGCCATATCATAGCAGCATGTCAGCATCGATGTGTTGATTTTCGGTTATTTGTTCAAGGCTACTACACTACGCAGTCCTACTATGACACTTAGGCAAGCTTGTTTTATCCCATATTCAATGAAGATGAGTGGCCTCTTTATGATGGTCCAACGATTGTAGCTCCTAGGTCAATGAAATGGCAAGTCAGTGACCGTCCTAAATCAACCCTTTTGCATAATGAAATGGACGTTAGGGAGGGGAAAACCAAGATAAAATGTGGGTTGTGCAAACAAACGGGTCACACCATGGCCTGTAAGAATAGAAATCAAGTTTAGTTATGTATGTGAAGTAGGCAATTTGTTTTTGTTTGTAAACGAGGTCTCACCTTTTTTATAGTCATTATAAGACTTACGTATAAGTGTTTATTTCTTGTAAATGAGGCCCCGACTTTTGCAAGCTTGTTTTGTATAAGACTTATTCTATTAAAATGAAACATTATTATCAGACATGTATCGCAAATCATTGTCATTGTGAATTAATATCGACAACCATATTCACACACCTGGATTTGTTATATCTTATGTATTAATGGGCGCTCGCGGATTCATGATGCGCATCCTTCTGATACATCTGTCTCTGGGTATTGCAAGATGCATTAATAAATCACACTTTAGTAGATACAGAGTGGTGCACGTATTTTGTTAATTATCAATTACTATTAACAGCTTGTAACATGTAATTTATATATAACCAATTTTAAATTTGGCTGTTTATCAAGCATGCTTCAGAAATACTCGCCTCGGCAAACAGATGAGAGCCTTCATGACTATGTGGAGGATGTATATACGGATTCGGCCATACGTGATTAGGGCTGGATTTCACGGTATATACCGCTTGGGCCACATCACGATCGATTGGCCACTTATCACCTAACTCGTCGAGAGATGGCTACCAGACACACGTCTACGCTGCAGGGAGATGATGATTACCTTACAGGACATCGCCATCCTCCGCCTTCAGACGGCGGCCCGCCAGCCACTGCACCCGGTGTTCGATGTGGCGGCAAGCAGCGAGGAGTTGCTAGGTGCCGTCCCACCCGTCGATGCTAATGAGAATAACACTCCTCATGCAAGGGTTATGTCTCCGCCATCCACTCCCGCCACTGAGCGTAGCTATGAGGTCACATTAGAGCCGAGTGCACGGTTCATCTTATACCGATCGGATCCTTCTTATTTGCGGGACAAGAAGGGTAAGGAATGTTCCGCGTGCTTTCTCCCACTATCATAGATTCACGTATAACGCGACTTATAGTCATAGGTATAAGACTAAAGACATACATATCGCGAAGTTATGCCGAGCCAGCCTTGATCAGAAATGTGGTATTAATCTGTATTACACTCATACAAGTATGTAATAACTTCGAATGTATGTTGTTGTGTATGGATGAATTGGCCTGATTAGGCCACTATTACTCATAATTGGACCTATTGAGGTCATTGAGCCATGTCAAGTGCGTTTTCAGACATGTCAGATTTTGCAGAACTCCTCGTACAAAGGAGACTCTGCCCGATTTTCTTTAAATCATGGGTCCTGGAAAGGGGACACGATTTATATTATTTTTCCTAACACAATATAAAAACCTTAATTTTTTGGGACCAACTTTCTGTTTATTTTGTATTCAGCTATGGTCTTGGGAGAGACTTCACGCTGGCTGACCTCGAGCCATGACCACATCGCAGAGTCTAACACCACCACCCGCTCATGCCTTACACGATGCCGATGCCGATGTCGGGGATGGAGACCTACCTGAGGCTATCCACGATGGATTACTAGCTCAACCTTCTGGCTGAGCCAGAGGTAGAGCTAGCTCTTCCATTCAGGTGTAGGTGGAGAGTACCTTTAACACGGGTGCATAACCCATCAGGTGTACTCCTCCTATATCGAGATTAGCTAGATGCATAGACCCCTGATCAGGTAATGGTTTATGTCAAAGTATATGGTTCTATATTAATTTCATTCATATTCCCATAAATTACTGGACATAAAGTGTCTACTATGTAGGTCTTATGGTAGCCATAATGCGGAGTAGTTACTAACCAAATCTTTCCATATATCTCGCTTAGGGGTTTGATCGCAGATCCGCATAATGTCACCGCCATATGTTTCGAGATTGTTGAGTGGCATCGTTCAGAGCGAGTCCTGCGCCAGTTTGGGATGCACGGCATTTCTCCAAATTTTTGCTCTTACGAAAATAACTCGATATAGTGGATGCACGCGCGACACCAACGCGATTGGGGGTGACGTATCATGCTCCGCATATAACATTACGGATACGAGCGCTAGGGATCATCACTACCCCCTATGGTGGGTTTGATGACTTCCATGATCCATACATGCAAAGGGTATAGTCGTATTACACGACGCTTTATGACACCACCACGTATGGATGATATGAGGTTCCATACTACACCCGGTACCATCTTTTGCAAGTTAGAGTCATGTGTTTCTAAAATATTTTACCTAATTTTAATCAATAGATCATGTAATTATAATTCTTCTTTGGTTCACTCCAGATCGCCATGGTCGACATAGCCCGCTTCCTCGCTTTGCTACCGCCGCCCGGCCAGGCGACATACATCATATTGCCTAATCGGGTGCTACACCATATTCCGAGAAGACCACCGCGACGTCTGCACGCTCAGAGGCTTCGACATCACATGGACCATCGATTAGACCTCCGTTGTCATCCACACCATCACGTATGCAGCCCATTCGAGGTAGAGGGAGAGAGAGAGAGAGGGGGGGAGCTGATCGCCGAGGTCGTGCTCGAGATGGTGGGTCAGGTCATGGTCCAGACAAAGGATACGGCCTAGGTACACTTGAGCCGAATTTCGCTTACTTCGAAGACCCTCCTATACTTACCCCTCACCCGAGATGTTTATACCCCCACACACTTGCACATCACCTTCCATACCCACTCACATTGACACATCACCTTCCCTACCCCCACATTACACATCACTTTCCATACTCCCACACACTTACACGTCTGTACCTTATCTGGTGTCGACAGAGACATTGTCCATAACAATAGATATCACATTGTCGTCACACCCTTTACCTTCCTATACATTGCCTTCCATGGATGATACCATCCTTGACCTTTACTGAAAGGGCGAGACTTCCAGCCAGCGACTGCATCGACGCGGTACATCGATCGTTTATCCATCAGATACCTCGTACTTCCATCGATACCTCAACATCAACTCCTGGCCTCCATCGCCCCTTAGCTCCATCTTTACCTACAGACCCTATCGCCGCCAGGATCGCTTATTTTAGGCGCCGTCCTAAGAGAAATATAAAGGCGTCATCTTGTGGGACACATTGATACATGTTATTATTTTTATATATGAAAATTTGTATAAAATATTTTAATATATTTAAATGTTTTGGTATATGCATGATTTGGTATACAATGTTTTCAAGATTACGATGAGGTGCCATCTAGTAGTTTTTAGTTTTATACATGTACCGTTTCTTATAAAATAATTTTAATTTGTAAGTATTATAAAATTTTCCTTTTTTTTTACAATGCATGCAATAAAATAACAAAACAGATTTAGGCCTCTATTTTCCAAACTATTATTAATAATGTGATTTAAAACACAAAACACACCTGGAGCTCCTAACTTTACCCTTTGACAGCCGATTAATACCTAAAAACTCAATTTTTAGTATTATCTAAATTTAATATTTTGTATATTCTCTAGGTTTTTCAAAACAAAGATGTTCTTTTCTTGAGTGGAAAACAAAAACATTCGAATGCGTAATGAGGCCGAATTGAGGTTAACAATGCAAAATTCCATGTTTCAAAGATTAAAATGATAATAAAATTAAACTGCAATCCTTGTGGAAAATAAATGGATTTCAAATTTTTAAAAATTAAACTTGTAGGTTCATTTAATTTTAGGCTACCTTGATGTGTGCTTGCTGTTAATTTATAATTTTATATTTAAGTAATTTACAAATAAATATTTTTTTTTTGCCGAATAAAATAATTTACTATTCGATTATCGCTTTCAATATATGTAACAAAAATATATATTGAAATCAGATATGCCGTTGACTTGGTAATGGTCGTCGTTGTGGACGACGACCTTTGGATGAGTTCAATGGCCGTCATTCACAACGCCGGCCATTGGAAATTTTTTAAATTGAATAGCCGGTGTTGTGAACGCCGACCTTTGAACTTTGCTAAAGGCCGTCGTTCACAACGACGGCCATTGCCACACTGGTCCGCAACGCATTAGTTTGGTCATATTTTTGAAACTTATAATAAAATTTGGATTTTTTATTCCAAAAACACTATTCACATCCAAAACTCTCAGAATTCAGCCATTCACCTTATTAATTGTTCAGTTAATTTCATTTAATTATTTATTTATTTTATGTGATTATTTATAGTCACACTACTATAATTGCAATTCTAAAATTTAGTGGGATACACTAACAATATTAAACCCCGATAGCTACTTATCCATATCTTTAGACATCAAGTCTTAAATAAAATCAGTGGAGTGGGTCCAAATTTTTTTATTTCGACACCACTTTTCATTCCACCCGCCAACATTAATAGGGGGTGTACGTATCGGGATCAGAATGTGGACATGCTCCCGGTACGTCGAGGTGGCACCCCGAGGATTGAAAACATACTGAAATTGGATCCAAGATCCTCCAATAGGTGCAAGGACTGACTTCCAAAGGATCGGTCCATAACACCTATGTGACCTAATTTGGCCAAGACACCTTCATCGGTTTCTCGTAATGCCTTCCACATAGCTTCTGAATTAAACTGTAGATAAGGCTAAGAGTTGGGTCCCCTTGGAGGATTACCAACACTCCTCTCACTTGAAAATTGAAAGAGAAATTCTATTTACACCCCATTTATTTTTTCATACACCCCATTAAAAATACTCATAGAAAAAAAATATAAATTTACTCTTAAACCTATTTTTTCTATTTCTTTCTTTTTCTTCTTCATCTCTCTGCACATCCCACCTCCCTTCTTCCTCCGAAGTGGCTTCGTTTGAAAAAATAGTGAGAATGAGTGAGAATAGCTTTGAAAAATAGTGAGAAATGGCACTCTTCAGAATAATTAGTTGATTGCAAATGGATGCATTTAGTAGTAATTGATATGATGAAACCTGATGTATCTACAACTTTAAATGATTTATATTGGAATTGATATGTATTATATTTAATTTAATTTAAATTAATTACTTTTAATGATGTAATTTAATTTTTCATAACATCATCATTTTATTTATATTTAATTTAAATTAAAAAAAAATTAATGTAAAATTACTCCTGATTTTGAACCGGACATTCGAACATTTTCGATTTGCATTTCCAGAAAGCAAACTTTCCCCCGGGATTTAAATTTCCTGATCATGGGTAAATTTTGGATTTTAACATCCTATATAACTAAACATTCGATTTTTACAACCTAATTCATTTTTCGAATTTTTTAAATTTTCTAAATTAGTTTAAGTATATTATATAAATTATAACTTAAATATATTATATAAATTATTTTATTAATTATAAAATTTAAGTATATTATATAAATTATTTTATTAATTTATAAAATTTAAGTATATATAATTATTTTATTAATTATAAATTTAACTATATTATATAATATTTAATATTTCTGAAAATTTAAATATATTATAAATTAATCTAACAACTAATATAATACAATAAAATTAATCAAATTCTATTTTAAACATTAAAGTCTAACAACTAATACATAAACATAAAACTAAGGCTTTGATATGGGGTGTAAGGAAGGTACGCTAAGAAAATAAAGTATTGGAATAAGGTATAAATAGTATATTTTGGGGTTTACTTAATAAATGGAGTGTGAAGAGATATTTAAAGGGTGTATATAGAACCTCTAAAATTGAAATCTTATTAAGAGCGCCTTCCATTTACTTGCATGCCTCCTAAGTATTCCAACCACGCATCCCTAAAATAATGCTCAAGAGATCGCCAAATCAAGGCAAAAATCCTACACTCTCTATATTTTGAAGGTGAGGGAAACTTCCCTGTAGATACCTAGTAAAGGGTTTGCAGATATCTCACTTCCTCGAATCAATTTTGTCGAAATAAATTATGAGTGGCCCCACACCCATCATGGTAAACTAATTTTCACGAGCAATTTTCTTTAGCTTCATTGAGCTTTTAGGGCTGATAAGCCTACCATTGAATTTGCTGCACAACTCCATCTCGCCCACATCGGCCTCCGCATCTCCCTAAAGATCGAATTCTCACTATGTCCTCCTTTAGAAAACTCATCTGCACCAATAACACTTGCACTTTTTTATTTCGCATCCAGACTCGACGAGAACTCGTGATCACATCTGGGAACAAATGCTTTTCCTCAATCTTCACCGCACTCGCATCGTAGGCTTTGGTCAAGGAATTTCATCGTAGGGACGAGCGCGCACAAAGGGAAGGGAAAGTTCAAATTGCTGTCAGCGGGGGTGTTGGTCTAGTCTTGTGGGTGGGTATGGGTTTAATGAAGGGAAACTAGCCTATGTAAATGGGCCGCCTTAAATTTATGGAATGGGCCAATGGTCGTATGAATGGGATAGCTCATGCAAGGAAGAATGTGACGGCGGGAATGAGCCCATACCTCCGCTGCCCAACCTGATTCCTATTGTTGCTTTGGTTGTACCCATTCCTAACTTCAACTTTCGGAGCGAAGTTCATCACCTCCGATAATCCCGCCGGCTTCATCATTCTTACCTCGACTCTGATATCTGGTTTAAGGCCATTAATGAATGTGCTCTCTTGGATACGCCTGCACAGACCGCTAGGACTTTGAAGGCTCAGATAATCCCGAATCGAACCATCTCGCGAGCGAAGAAATTGTTTCGCAGAGGGTGCCTCTCTTGTGCACACTGGAAAGCGATCTAGAGGCGTGTTTCAACTCGCCCCAGTATAGTATGGGTCTCCTACCATCCTCGCATTGAAACCAAGCCAAGGCTTCTCCATCAAGACTAATGGTTGCTACAACCAACTTCTCTTCTTTCGTCATCCCGTGCCCTAGGAAAAATCGCCCCACCCAAAAAATCCATCCCTCTGGGTTCCAACCTTCGAAGCAAAAATGGGCATCTCCAAACGCCGTGTGAGTGCTTCTATCCTACTTCCTTCTAATTTCATTATGATGCCTGGCCTCGCTATCTTCTAGAGTCGGCTGCCTCCCTTCCGGCATGGAAACCTCCTCGTTCTTCCCTGCGGAGTGCATCCTACCCTATGGAACTTCTTCTGCCCCAGCTTCTAACCCGATTTGGCCCTCAGAATGGGACCCTTCTCCTTCTGCTCTTCCTCGCGGCGCCTTTCAGTTTTCCAATTTCTGCAACATCCGCTCCATCCTCTCTAGTAGTGATAATTTTTTCAACATAGAGTCTACTTTTTCTTCAAGAGGACCCAATCTTTGCAAATCCCCTTTCATCGAAGCCATCTCTCCATGAACGTTACTCATCTTCTCCTCCATAACTTAGATTCTTCCATCTAATTTTTTTGTAGCCATCAGTCCCAAAACACGATTGCTCTGATACTAGATTATAGGATTCTCAATTGAGAATGGGTACCTGAAGGGTATTTTGAGGGTTTGGAACAAAGAGGTCTTTGGCAAAGTGGAGGTTCAGAATAAGGAGGCCTTAAGAAGGATCTCTTTGTGGGATGACTTGGAGAAGGAAAGGACCCCGTCTCGAAGAATCGCAGGAGGGAAAAGGGCTAGAGAGGAGCTTAAGAAGCGACTCACAGGCCTCTGAGGTAAAATCTGTAAACTCTACTGAAAGAGGACAAACACAAGTTTCATCCACAGGATGGCCAATTCTCATAGGAGGAGGAACTCCATTCGGAACATCAACATCAATGGTAAAAGATGTGTCAAGGAATCTGAGATTAAAGATGGACTGGTTGGAGCCTTTCAAAGTATCCTCTCCGCCTCAAACAACTGATGCCCACCTTCCCACTCCACGGCTCAATGGTAGGGCCACCAAGTCTCTAAACCGAAGAAATGTTTACGTAGGAGGAAATTCTGCAAAGAATCTCATGGTTTATGGAGATAAAGCCCCAGGTCCAAAATTTCGCTTTCCCATTGGCCTCTTGGCCTTAGCTGGGATTTTGTGGAAAGGTGAGGTTTTCGGGGCTTTTTAGTGGGAATTCTTCGAACATGAAGCTCATAAAAGTCTCGAATGCTACATTCTTGGTCTTGATTCCCAAGGGTAGGACTGTCGAGGATCTCAAGGACTTGAGACCCATCAGTTTAGTGGGGAGTTTGTACAAAATTTTATCGAAAGTGTTGGCTACCATAATCAAAAGAGTTATGGGGGAGATTATTTCACAGTCTCAAAATGCGTTTGTTGAAGGGAGGCAAATTCTCTATGCAGTTATAATTGCTAATGAGGCAGTGGATTCTATTCTAAGAAGGAACGAGAATGGGATTCTTTGTAAACTGGATATTGAAAAGGCTTATGATCACATAAGATGGGATTTTCTGCTTCAGATTATGGAAAGAATGGGGTTTGGCTCTAAATGGATAAGTTGGATTAAATGGTGCATCTCCACAGCGTCTTTTTCCGTTATGGTTAATGGCTCTTCTACGGGGTTCTTCAGGAGCTCCAGGGGCCTAAGACAAGGGGATCCTCTTTCCCCCTACCTTTTTTTATCGGAATGGAAGCCCTGAGCGGTATGCTTAAGCGCGTTGTGGAAGGCAGGTTCATCTCTGGTTGTAGGTTTTTGGGAAGAAATGGAGAGGATATCGTTATTTCTCATCTTTTATAAGTTGATGATACTATCCTGTTCTGCGAAGCCAACTCTGAGCGGCTAATGTATTTGAGATGGACCTTAATGTGGTTTGAAGCCTTTTCAGGCTTGAAGATTAATTTGATGAAAAGTGTGATTATCCCACTGGGCAGAGTGGACAATGTGGAGGAGTTAGCGGCTGAGCTTGGTTGTGGGGTTGGGTCCCTCCCCTCAACATACTTGGGCCTTCCACTTGGGGCGCCTCACAGGGCTTTAGGGGTCTGGGATTCCATCGAAGACAGATTTAGAAGAAGGTTGACAACTGGAAAAAGCCCGATATATCTGGGGAGGATCACACATTCGAGGAGTACATTGTCTAGCCCATCTCTTTCTTTCTGCATTTAGAATCTCAGAAGATTGTTTGCTCAAGGCTAGAGAAGATTTAGAGAGACTTTCTTTGGGGCGGAAGCAATCTAGAGAGAAAACCTCACCTGGTCAATTGGAAAATGGTTTGCCTCCAAAAAAGTTGTGGGGGTCTTGGGGTTAGAAGTCTTTCTCAGATGAATATTGCTCTGTTTTGCAAGTGGTGTTGGCGGTTTGCCAATGAGAGGGAGTCTCTTTGGCGTTTGGTTATCAGCACCAAATTTGGGGAGGGTGTCGGTGGATGGAACACCAATGACATTAGGGAGGTTGTAGCTGGGTTGATGAAAGACATTAGTAAAGAATGGATCACCTTTTCTCAAAACACTACTTCTTCCTTAGGCAATGGTCGGAGGCTTCGGTTCTGGATGGATCCCTGGTGCGGGGGGACGACGCTTTGTAATGCCTTCCCCACTCTGTTCAATTTGGCACCTCACAAAGAAGCAACGGTTGCAGAGGTTTGGGACTCTTCAAGGGTTGAGGGGGGTTGGTCCCCTGTATTCCAAAGACCTTTTAACGATTGGGAAATGGAGGAGGTGGAAGGATTCCTTCATGTCCTTCATAATAAGAGGATTAGGCCCTTTTAGGAGGATCGCCTAATTTTAAAGGAGACCAGACCTGAAGGTTTTACGATCGGAGTCTTATGCAGAATTCTAATGCATTACATCCTACCTGATTTCCCTTGGCTTTCCATTTGGAGACAGGTGTTCCCCGAAGATGGGTTTCTTTGCTTGGGAAGCGTCATGGGGCAAGGTGCTTACGCTTGACCAATTAAAGAGAAGAGGAATCACCCTTGTAAAAGGTGTTTTTTATGCGAAGAGGAGGAGGAAACAATAGACCATTTGCTTATTCATTGTTCGAGAGCTAAGGTGTTGTGGAACCTTTTTTTGGCCATCACGGATTATAACTGGGTGTTCCCATGCGGTTCTCAAGCCCTCCTTGGCAAGGTGCTAAGCGTTAGGCTTGAAAAGAGTTTGGATAGCAGCCCCTCTTTGTTTATTTTGGACGTTGTGGAATGAAAGAAACAGGGCGGCTTTCGAGAATGAGATCCCCTCTGCTTTCAGGATGAAATCCACTTTTTTGTTCACTTTATGGTCCTGGGCTAAATTGTATAGTGCTGATAACTTAAGTTCTTTGGTAGATTTTTTAACCTGGTTAGGGTATTGGTGAGTGTGGTGGTGTGCTCCCCTTTTGTACTCCTCTTGTGTACTCTTTGGGAGCTTTGTGCTCATTTTTAATATATATTCTGCTTTTTACTGATCAAAAAAAAAAAGAATTGGTAAACTGGATTATGCGTACAGAATAGGGGGGAGAAACAATTTGAGAGGCTCCCATTCCCCACAGATCTCACACTCACCACAAAGCGTCTGTCGACACTAGACTCCTACTAATAAAACTGAAATAACTAACAAATCTTCCCTCTTGCTCTTCACACCTGCCTTTGGGGCTTCACGTCCATTGCACCTTGAATATGTCAAATGAATGAGGGTCTATCCCATATTGTGCATTAGTAGGAACCGGAGGGTTATAGAATCTAGTAGATATAAGAAATTACACCAAAATGGGGAGGTTGAGTCCAATGGTCACAATAATCTGCATTGTTAGTTTGGTGCCATAGTATTGCGATAAATGTTGAAAACTTGATGTGTAAGCCATTAAGGGAGATAAAAACTAAGACTTTGATAGTGTTAAGTGCATCATATATGAAAAATGAAGCCATCAAAAGAGGAGGGGGACTAATGCTTATTTAAATTATGTAATGAAAATCACAATAAGGTTTTAAGGTAGTCCTTAAGTTTTGGAACATTCGATGATCAAGACATGTTGGAGCAGTTACAAATATGGGGAAAAAGGAAAGGAAATGTGTCTGAGGTCAAAAGTTTAATCTAATTGTGTGACTCAAAATAGTTAAAGCAACGCAATGCAAGTCGAGAGGTAATGTAGTGCTGACAGGCACCGGGTGTCAGCGAGGTGTCACTTTCGGGGCTAAGGACTCTTTTATACTGATCTTCTCAAAGTTGGAAACCTATACACATTGGGTTATGGGCCCAATTCGATACACAATTTTTGTATTAGTAAAACAATCATATACATATACCAATAAAAATACCATCGTAGTGGTATTCATCATGTCTATACGTATACTAGAGTCCCTTTACTTGTACTATTACAAAACTATACATATAAAATCAGAGATTATGGAATAGTGCGGTGAGCACCTATCTCACGAGATAGCTGTCTTCTTGATGTGGGATGTCTGTCATACATCCTTGTGTACATACGTACCTACACGGATTGAACACCCGTGCTAAGCTTTACGCTTAGTGGGAACATAAGCATAGACAACCACTAATGGTGACTGTCACAAGCTTATACATGTGCATTTCATATATCTATGCATATTCATATAACTTTTATGACTTATCATCTTTACATGCTTATTGCATGTCAATTTCTTTCGGTACATGTTCTATGTCTTTGGCATATCTTTTATCTATACTTTTACTGTATACCTGTTTCTATACTTTACATATTCCTATACTTCTCATCTTTCCGTTTATGACTTGTGCATTCCATGTACTATTACATATATCTTTTCTTAGACTATGTATATATCATGTCTTATTTCATGTAGTGGCTACGCTCATGCTATACTTTTCATTACGCATTTCATACTTGTACTATAGTATACTTTCATATTATATGCTTTATCTTGTACTTTCATATACTATCACATCCTGTACTATTCCCCTTACACTTCCTTATACATTTATCGTTCTTATTCTATCATATACTTTATACTTTAATTATACTTTACGTACTTTTCTTGTATTGGTTTAAAGCGATGCTATATCATATCTTTGCTTTTATTACATGGTTATATCTCATCTTTCATATCTCGGTAGGAGTATAAGACTTATACTTTACTATCATATCATATACTATCATATGTTTTCATATATGGTTTCATGTGTTTTCATATACTATACTTTTCATATACCTTTCTCTTTTCTCTACTTTCTGTACTTTACTTGTTCATATCCTTTTCGTGTACTATACTTTGTACTTTCTATATAATGTATTCATGTACTGTTCATGTACTATTTTCATATACCTATATTCATGTACTATTCATTTCATATACTGTTTTCCTGTTATACTTTTCATATGATAGTCATATATTGTGCTTTTCATCTTATACCGTCATATACTATACTTTCATATGATATTCATATATTGTGCTTCCATATACTGTACTTTCATATACTTTATCTATCATATACATTTCGTGTCATTTACACTTTATTCCTTGTATTTGTATACTTGTCATATACTTTTCTCTGTCATATACTGTACTTGTTCATATACTTTCATCTTGTACTTTACTTCTTGTTCTTGTAACTGTATACTATCATCGCATAGCAATGCTATGCTTCTCATATCATGTCATATATTCTATACATTTCATTTGCATATACTTGTCATTTTCTTTTAGGTTTCATGTTTGCAAATACCTTAGAAGCGAATCACGGGGAAATAAGCGTATGTACGAGGAATCTTATCAGCATGCAGAGGCAGTGATCTCTATCTGTATACCGAAGGTATCATCAGCATGCGAGACGATGACCTATACCATGTACTATGTGACCCCGAAGCGAGTAGTATAATGATCAAGCGGGATCTATGTCATCGACCCGAAACGGGGCCTGTTATACGTAAGGCGTATCTTTGCGTAGCGTGTCCCTATAGGCATGCCTATCTATCCCTCTACCAGGTTCTAAGCAGACAATCCATGTGTATTTTATGTTCAGTACATATCTCATATTCTCGAATAAGTATTTTTTTTATCCGGTACTCATATGCTATATTACTATGAATACTTTAATCTGAATTCGTTCTCATATTTGTAGCTTCATATCACGATTCTCATATTTCTTTCTTTATATACATGTATATCATTTCATATATGTCTATTCTATATCGTATTTCGTTCATGTTTTAGCTATTCATATTCATCTATTCCTTTCTTGTATTCGCCTCATGTTCTATCATATATTCATCTCATATATTAGCATATAACATTTGCATATAACCTATCGAGATGATATCTCTATCATCTACTTGCCAACATCGTATATCTTGTGCTTATATCTTCTATTATATCAGACGCTATCGTATCTTTGCATTTTTCATATATCTTTTAACTTCAATTTACTTTAATATTTATAATTCTTTACCATACATGTAGCCCCATTTTCCTATCATTTATTGCATTTTCTAGCATGTGTTGTCTAATAGTATACTTCTTAATCTCATGTATTTCTATCATATATTCATTTCATATATTCCTATATTCATATCATTCATCTATTCATATCATCTCATATATTCATACATATATTCTTATTCTTTATCTGGTATATCCTTGATATAGTTAAGATGGAATCAGTCCCAAAATTCTAATATTCGGTCAAATTTTAGGACTTAAATCATGCGGCCTATTCCGACCCAGTAACCTATGCCATTATCGCTTTTTATTCAGTAAGGGAAAATTCCATACCTCGTGGAGTTTGACTAAACTCAGTTTGGAACACGGCGTGGCTCGTGATACGTAGATCAATTTTGCCCTCTTTGTGATCGATCGTAGTCGAGGCCGTAGATGAGAAAATACCAAAAATTAGGATTTTCCAAATATTTAATTAAAATCTCGACCAAAATCCTTGTTTTGAGTGCTTTCGCGTGTAAGCGCAAATCGAGTAGACGAGCTGCTTTCTTGCAGACAAAATCCGATGGTCCGATTCCCATATATCGAAGAGAGAAGTGAGAGAAAAAAATTTAAAAAAAAAACTAACGGTCGGCATCACGTCTCTGTCCGAGACAAACATGTTTTTTTCTATTTTATCCTTTTTATTTAAGTGGAATGCGCGTATCAAAACTTCTTTTCATTCTTGAGTCGGATTTAGGCTAGAAAGCAATCATTCAAATCAGGTTTCGATTTTCTTTATCATAATTGAATATTCTTTACATATTCTTATTTTTTAAGAGATTTTTACCGAATCCTCGTTTTCGATTTATTCTATAGTAGCCAGCTGAAATTCGCAAAATATTCGACTATCTCGGAATTTAACAAGAATTCGATGAGTAGCCTAGATTTCGCGAGGCAATTTGCCAGCGCAGTCCGTTTGTCATCGAATCTAGAGAATTTACTCTGAAGCTTTTTCCAAAATGACAAAATTACCGTTTTGTCATTTTTCATAAAATGTCATTTTTTCGTACGAATACAATTTTAACTTATTTTATACCACAAACATGTTATAAAGCGCATGGTATATTTTAGAGATTATTCTGAGGTAAAAAGTGAATATTTGTAATAGCGGTAATAGATTGTAATAAGCTGTTAAATGTGGGTGTTAGATACGCTGTATAGCGCGTACATTTACTTCTCTGGCTTCCCTTCACTGTAACTGTAGGGCACAACTTTTTGACTTGGCTGTGTGTGTATGTATTCCACAAGACAAGGGCATATTGATCGAATCAAGGATGATGAAGGTTTAGTCGAAGGTATCTGAAGTTCTTTTCATTTTGAGGGTAATTTTATTACGAGCTTTTATTACTTGATCCATTGGTTTCATTATAGCACACTTTTTTTGGCATTACGCATATACTTCCATACAATATTAACATTATCTAGCATATTGGTAAAAAACATAGGCACAACTTTTTGCATTCCTCTGTGTGTGTGTGTGTTCACAAGGCAATTTAGGGCAATATGTTTCCTAAATCACGGGATAGTGAGGGTTTAGTTAACAGGCATACAAAGTTCTTTATATTTATTCTCAAAAGGTATTTTATTGCAAGCTCTTATAATTTGATGCCTCTTTTTGTTATTGCACCTTTTTTTTTTTTTTTTTTTTGCGTATTATCCCATGCTTCCATACAATATTTACATTCTAAGTGCATTAGTGATGTGACATGGATGGCTAATGGATGTAACGATGTGATGAGTTTAAATTGGAAGAGCTGTTTTGTTTAATGTGTTTTACCTTTTTGTTGGATCTCCCCTCTTATGTTAACAAATTAATAGTTTCGACTGATCTGAATTAGGTCATCTTTTCAATGTCATATGATATACAAACTTGATGTTTATCAAAAAAGATAAAATAGTCTTTACATTTCAGTAATTAGTAACATGTGAGTACTTTCCTTTCTTAGAAAGCATTTAAATCTAAGAATTTTATAGTGACATTTATATAATTTAGATGGGTTGTATTGGAATTTGGAAGTTTGACAAAGATCACAACCATATTTGGATGTTAGAGTTGGAGGCTTAGCCCTAGTTAGTAATTGGGGACAAATAATAGTGAAGAATAGGAGCAATGGAAGAAAGCAAAAGAGATAAAGAAGAAGAAGAAGAAGAAGAAATATGGAGTTGGGGTGCAGGCACCGATGGGCAACTAGGCACGACCAGGCTTGAAGATGAACAACTACCTCAACTCCTCTTGGATCTCCCCTCCTCTTTCTTCTCCGTTGGGCCCATCTCTCTCCTTGCCTGCGGTGGCGCTCATGTTCTTGCCTTGACCACCGGTCTCTCTTTCTCCCTTTCTCTCACTCTATAATTCGCCATGAAGTTTGGGTCTAATGTTTGTTTATATATATGCAATATTTGTAGATGGAAAGGTGGTGAGTTGGGGAAGAGGAACATCTGGTCAGCTGGGTCATGGGGATATGGTTAGCATCCTCAAACCAAAACATGTCAAGTCGTTGGAGAGTCTTGTTATAACTCATGTTTACTGGCTGAGTGGAGCCACTCGAAACTGTTTCAGGTTCTCTCTCTCTCTAATGGCTAGGAAGTTGGGACTTGAATATTATTGCAATGATAACATAGTATTTGGATGAATTCTTTAACCACTACCTTTTTCTAAAAAAACAAAAAAAGTGTGGATGGGTATGAATTTTCATAATTTTGATGATCTTTCCTAATTGGAATTTCTTTTTGCATCTTACATTTCAATTGTTTGGATGCACTAACTATGCTTGCCCTCCTTGGTCTCCAAATTTGTTTTCTATGATCACTTATCTCTGTTTTAGACACTGGGTGCCTGTTCACTTACGGGGACGGTTCATTTGGCCAGCTTGGGCATGGTGATTGCAACTCACATTGCTCTCCACTGAAAGTTTCATACTTTGATCCAAAGCATATTGATCAGATAGCATGTGGTATGCGCCATTCACTAGTCTTGATGAAAGGTAAATACCTAACTAGAGTCACCTTTAAGTATTGTTGGTTGCATTGTTCTTAGTGTAAAATTGCTCATAGGGGGTGGGTTTCTAGATCACTGGATTCGCTAATATGTTCTTTCTAGTTCATTGTATCATCATTGTCATGTACAGACATCATAGTTCTTTTAACTTCTTAGTTCTTACATAACTCTATGAACAAAGTAAAGTAGAACTTCTTATGGAGCTTATAGAGTGCAAAAACTGTGTATTAAACTTTGAAACCACTCAATCTCAAAATGATGCAAGTTGTGTGACACAATCATTCAACCTAGAATAGGAATTAACATTTGTTTGGATTGGTGGCTGCTGCACTTGCTCTTCGATGCCAATTATTTCCTGGTGTCGAAATCCTGTTTGAAAGGGTGTAGTGGAGTGGAGAAGTATAAAAATTATAATACAAGTAGCCCGAGAAAACGAACACTAGCGATTTCACTTAAATAGTTGTACTTGTATGAGTGGTGTGGCAAAGAATTTTTGGATATTGTATGACATCTTGCTTTATTTCTTATTTGGTTATTGCTACATGTCTGAATGAAAAGCTTTCTATGGGGTCAAGTATTCATTCATGGGATCAATCTGGTGCGAGTCTTTCAGGAGATACAGTATATGGGTTTGGATTTGGAAAGCGTGGTCAACTGGGTGTTTCCATGGATAATATCATATCAGCAATAGAGTGCGCGAGACTACTTGTTGGACTTGAAGGCGTTGAAATCGTTAGTATTGATGCCAATGGGGATCATAATGCAGCACTATCTGGTAAGCAACTCAAACTGTTGGACTTGTGATTTAATCATAGAAACAAACTTTATTTTTAGCATAAAACATCATCACAGTCTGAGGTCAAAAGTATACATAATACTCATTTCTTTTTCATTAATGCCAAATCCCACACACAATGCGACTGGCAATTTGAGCCCGACCCGTTGGGCTAGCTCGATAACCGATATTAGAGTAGAAATTTGGGCTCCCAATTTTGGCGAAGCAAGACTAAATTGCTGACGATTAACTCATTGGGCTTAACGATGTGGTCGAGGCGAGCCCGGTTTTTTGGTGGCCGGTTTGACAAATTAAATAAAAAACCTCCATAAAATTAGTAAAGTATATTGAAATATCATTTATTATCAAAATAGTATATTATATTACTTAAATTATTGAAGTTAAAAGAACATTTATAAAGGATTGAAAGCGATATGGGTAGCAATTTGTATAGATGAAAAAAAAAAAATCTTTACATTATAATAAATAATAATAATTGAAATGATATATTATATTGAAATTTCATTAATGATCAAAATAGTATATTATACTAGAAATTTCATAAGAAATAAGATAAGCATTATGGAATTGTAGTTTGTTTTGAGACAAAGATCTTGAATTAGCTTAATATTTGGTGCAGTACTTAAGAAACAAGGGCTTTTGATAGCCCGGATTATAATGCGAGCAAGCGAACATTCACACCTAACATTGTTGCAGAGAGAAATCATAGTACACTTGGCCCGAAACAAATAATAGAAGAGTAATTTATTGAATAAAATAATTTATTTATTTTTCACGCATAGGGTGGCGAAGCACTTGATATAGAGCGGTGGGCTACTAATGACAGCTTGGTTTAGATCAAGCCGGCCCGATCCGGCCCGACTATACCCTTGGCCGTATTGGCGGGCGAGCTCGACCCGGTATAGCGTGTCGAATCAGGCGTCTCGAGAAGAATTACGAGAGTTTTGCGTCTTCAACTAGATTTCGGCGAGCGTTCAAGTGCGAGCGTTTCGCCATCAGAGATCTGAAATTAATTGCAGTTTTTAATCGAAATTTCACTTTAGTAGTGAAATTGCGATTTTGCCACTTTATTCGAGGGGTGAACTACCGGTGCTTCTGAAATTACCCATGGACTTAGTGGTTGGGTTACAGCTTCGAAGGGCATGAGTTGTCTCGGGTTATAGTTTGACCAGTTGAAATCGGCTCGCTGCTTAGGCGGTAAGACTGCTTATACGGTGGCCGCGGTATGCACGGATGTATGCGGGCGGTATAGTAACAGCAACGCGAATTGCCGGTGTCCATAGTATCGGCCAGTCACGGTTCACCTCGAGGTTTTGGCGAAACCGGAAAGCCTTGGGTACTAAGCGGATTTGATCCTGGTGCTTCCATCCTCAAACGGATGCCAGGCGGTCGAGCGGACCAGGTCGGACTACCAGAGAGATATGCTTTCAGGATGTGTGTGTTATGGATTTCGGAGTAGTTGGGAAAAAATATTTTCCTTTGGTAGACTTTGCTTATAATGTGACTACCATTCTGATTGGAATGGCGCCATATGAGGTACTCTATGGACGGAAATGTAGGTCACCTTCTTGTTGGATGGAGGTAGGTGATAGAGAATTGGAAGGTCCAGAGTTGATCAGAGAAACTTATGAGAAAATACCTATTATTCAGGAGAGAATGAGGACGGCTTTCAGTCGACAAAAGAGTTATGCTGATTCGAGGAGACGGGATGTACAGTTTGGTGTGGGCGATCACGTTTTCCTTAAAATATCTCCTATGAAGGGAGTGATGAGATTCGGGAAGAAAGGGAAGCTGACACCGAGATATATAGGGCCATTTGACATATTGGATAGGGTTGGCAATGTATCTTACAGATTAGCTTTGCCCCAACACAACCATGTGCATCGGTGTTTCCACATCTCAAATGTTACTAAAGATGCGTTCCTCATCAGTCTCACATTCTTCGGACTCGGAGATTAGCAGAGGTTGATAAGGATGTCATATGAAGAGGTACCGGTAGCCATGGTGGATAAGATAGACCAGGAAGCTACGAGAAACAAGAAATAGCTATGGTAAGGTTCGGTGGGCGGAATCACGAGAGTAGAGGGAGTGTACACAGGAGAGTGAAGCGATCCCGATGAAGGACAAATATCCTCGACTCTTGGTGATAAGGTACACACTCTTTAATAAGTCGAGGGCAATTTTTATAAAGGGAATGTAACACCCAAACATTTTTTCATGGAATTTAAGTTTTAAGAGTGCACAGGTCCATCATGAATTTATAATAATTTTGAATTTTTTTTCTCAATTAAATGGAATTTAAGGAAAATATACCGATGAGTCAAATTAAAGTTGACCGAAATAGAATTTTTAAAAATACCCAATGAATGAAATAAATTATGGGAATTTTATAAAAGTACATTAAGATCCAAATATATGTTATAAAAAATTAAATTTATGAAAATACATAGATAAAAAAAAAATAATAAAAATACATGAACAGTGAACCGGGTAAGGGAAAAGTCAACCGAATTTTGTGGACCAAGGACCAAAGACATTTTAATAATTCCCAGGACCTTAAAAAAATTCAAGAAAAAACGTAGGGACTTAATTGAAATATTTAATTAATTGTTAAAAATATCAGGCCTCAGAAACTCGAGCAGAAAACAGAGAAAAATTAGAGAGCCAAGGTTCTCCATTCAGTGCCAAACTGTTGGGAAGGAAGAAAATATTATTTGCAATAATTCCCTTTGAATCAACCTGTGATTTTTCATGGTGGGAGCTTCTGAAGGTATGAAGTAAAGCGCCATGGTTTTTAATTTTTGGTTTTGCATGGTCTGTATTGGGGGGAAAGGAGCTGAATTGATAAATGGTTGTTGTTTGGATGGTTAATTAGGGCTGTTGGAATGAATTAATTGTTCTAATGTGTATGCTAGGTTGCAATTGCATTTTGAATCTATAGAGAATGTGACCTAAGAGAGAGGTATGAATTAAGGTCTGGTATGTTAAAATTTGGGAAAATGTATTTAGAATGAAATTGAGGTGGTAATTAGTGGAATTAAGGGTTGAATCGATTGAATGTGAATTTTTGTTTGAATTGACATTACCCAGAATCATAGGAGGACCTAATGGACGATTTTGGGGTCAATTTATCATTGGAAAGATATGGATGTTAGTGAAATTTTCCACTGGTTTAGGTCTTTAGAAGTCGGTAGAAGAGAAGATATGGCAAAAATACTAGCGATCATGATCTGCCAAAAAAAAAAAACGAGTTTAGTGATTAAACATTAGATATAAGAAATTGGTTGTGAAACTGAATATTAAGATTTTAATTTTGGGTATTTAGATGTTAAAGGCAGAATGTTGAAGGTAGGAAAGTAAAGAGGATTTTAAAAAAATTATTTAAAGCACAAGTTAGGCGATTAAATAGAAACAAATGAGGCTGGTGAGTAGTGAATATGAGGTATGGCTCGTTATGATTTTGAAGTTATCTTTATATTTCTTTTCTTTCATGAATATTGGTATAGCAAATGAAGTTGGGAAGGCTCACACGTTCAGGGTGAATAGCCTAGCTGAGCCTGGACTAATAGGGAGGTGAGTAAATTTATATCATCGTACTTGCACCTTCGAAATGTATAGCGGTGTTTTCATTTGTTTGACTTGATGCGTAGTAATTGACTATGATTAAGACCCTTATTCTTGAGCATTCATTGAATTGAATTTGTCATATACCACAAGTCACGTGTCTGATGAATATTCATGCGAGTGCGGTCGGCTAACTCTTATTGTATTTGGTGTTATCTCTTGTTGTATCTGCGAAATGCGGTCAGCTACATAACTTTATGTCGTTAATGTCGTGATGGTATGAATCACGAAAGCCTAAGCGTGGGGAGGTCATCGGTATGTGCACATGGTACCCTATGGTGCGGGCAAAGCCAGTGCCTTCCTAGAGAAGGTGGTAAAACTCTAGGCGTAGAACCCGGCCCGTTCTACGGATCTTTGGTTGGAATATGCAGTTCCGATTATAGGTAAAAAAAAAAAAAAAAGGAATGTACGTATTCCTGAATGGTAAACTATTTTTCTGTGTTTCAAACCTCTAAATCTCATTTGATATTGTTGTTTTATTGCCGCAAATTGTTGCATAACCTATGTATGGTGATTGATTGATTGAGCATAACCATCCTTGTGGTTGGCCTTAGTACCTAGCCTCACGAGTATGGTGATAATATTTTACTCCACGAGTTATCTCACCCCCGTTGATTTCCTCCTTTTTCGAGGGGTGGTCGGAGAAAGGAGAATCAGGCATTTTCTTGACCACTTGGATTCTATTTGGAAACATGTAATGGATTATTATTTTGTGTATTTGGTGAATGAGAGTCCTATAGTTTCGAGAAGGCTCCATGGTGAATTAACTTGGTTATTGGGTTAATTATTTGGTTAAATCGATAAATTTTGAATATTTGAGTTGGATAAATTTTGCTTTTGATGAAACCTTATGGATATTTTTGATGAGACCGTTGGGGTCGTTTTTGTTGGTGGATGACCACGGAGGTCTATTTGTTATGTTATTTGAGATAATATCATGATATGAAAATTTGAGTTAATCATTAGTAGATTTTAGATTGATATTGCAAATAACAGGAGTTGTCATTTGCTATAGAAATGAATAGGTCATGCCGAATTTTCGGTAGAAATTATAGGATTTAGGCTTGCTATGGGTTTTGGTGGCCTTAAGCCTGCATTCCCCTAACGCCGGTCTGACACATAAAGTGGGATGTGACATTTTCCATTTCTTCTTTTTCTTTTCTTCCATTTCTTTGTTATATTTATTTCTTTTATCTTTTCCCTTAAATTTTCCAAAACTAATGATATTCTTATTTTTTATGAAGTTGAAGGTTTTACTCATGAACTTCTAAATTATATTATTTTATGAAATGGTAGGTTAAGCCATTCATAAATCTCTATATACACTTCTAAATTATATTATTTTAAGGTATTCCGTTTATAAAACTCCCAAGGCACTTTAGATAAAACCCAAGGGCATGTTTGGTTCTCTGAAACGTTTTCGTTTAAACAAAGAGAACAACAAGGAAACCAGAAGAACATGTTTGGTTCTTTTTTTTTTTTGTTCTGAAAAACATTAAAAATACTAAATTCATAACAATAACAATTAAAAAACACTTTTCAAAAATAGGAACCAAACAAACTCTAAATTTTCCTTATATATGGAGGACATTTCTCTTGAATAATATTGGTAGTCAATATTTAGTCACTAAGTCCTATTATTTAATATCTCATAATGAAATTATGAATCACCTATTCTCATTATCTCATTCTATTTCAAATAAAAATCAATGGCCAATGTTGTTGGGTATTCAACTCAAGGTAAGGGCATGGTTGAGCTATATAAGTAAACGTCAGGAATATCCTAGGACCGAAAAAATGTTCAGATGCAAAGTGGGTCATACAGGACATGGTTGAGCTATGTAAGTAAATGTTCAGAGTATCTTGGAACTGAAAAAATGTTTAGGTGCAAAATGGATCATACAGACAAAAGTCAAGGGCATTTATGCACCTTATCCTCGCGAAAATGGCAAAGATGTTCTTCAACTTGCAAATTTATATGGGTACCATCATTCCACATACTCAGTCGAACTATAATCCCACCACACCTAATGATTCTAAGAGCTCCTTCACTTCCATCTGCGGCGCCATGATCTTTGGGGACCACTACCACGGGCCTAGGGACCCGCTTAAATTTCAGTCCACTCGCCCGTGATGTGAAACGCCTAAGCCCACCCACCGTATTAAACTAAGGGGCACTACTTAGATGGGAGTATCTAAAAGCCCGACCGTGAAACCTGTATGCCTCCCCAAAGGCTAGTCAGGCGGAAGCAATTAGAGTTTTAAGTCCCCCAACCAACCATTGTTCCGTACATGGCAAGTTTGTTATTGATAAATAGATAAATAGATAAAGACGGGAAATACACAAAGGATATTTATCCATAAATTTCCTGTAGCTCTAAATCCCAAATTTCTGAGAATAATCTCGATAAGGTAATTAATCAGATAAGGAAAAATGAATTTATCCTTAAAAAGAGGAGATTTCTTCTCGAGATAAGAGGGCGATTCGGCAACCATTGTCTATAAATCAGATGATCCCCCACGAGGGAGAGGTATGTAACCTTAATCAGAACTTTCTTCCCGCTCTTCTATATTTTACGACTTAATCATGGAGAGCTACGACCCTCGCCCAGATCGCTCGCAGTTTGCATTGCGCCTAATGCCCCGAATTCGTGACGCCAAGGTAACAATTGGGCACCGGGTCAGGTGAAGCAAACAGAAGTCTCGCTATAGGCCGCAAGGGCTTGGCTTCACGATCGCCCACCAGCCTTTCGCCACCTCGTAACTGCGATTCCCTTCCGCATCTGGATTCTCTCGGTAGCCGCAATGTCAACTAATTCCGGTGATCCAATCGGGTAGAAGATCAATTCTCCATTGGTGTCAGCGACATGGAGAGGAAACAGATAGCGCAAGGCGTATGAAAAGCATCGAGCTCATCTGCACAATCAATGGAGTAATCCACTGGCCATGCGCGCCCAGATGGAGAAAACCGCGATTCAAACGGCGCGAGAGCGTTTAAGTTGGGTATCCGATCACTCACAATAAAGGAAAGGAACCCATCATCCTTATCGATGTCAATACCCCGCAGATGATGAATCAGATTCGTGCAAGCCTTCGCCAGTCTATCGCCAACAAAAAATAAGGGCTAAGTCGCGTATGAGACTTCGCGACGCCTTACCTTCAGCGATGCCGCGAAGGTGACGCATCCCACCGGCAAGGAGAGAAGCGTGCAGGGGCACACAACATCGAGCCCCAGCGATGAGCTCCAGACACCGCAGCACGATGCCATCAATGCCATTTCATCCCGCCAGACGAGCCAACATTATACACGCCGCCAACAACACCTGACCTCGACGACATGCCTTCCCCCTAAGGCAACACATTCTGACTAGGAGCCTTTCGCGTTCGCCATACCGCTTACTCGCTCGATGGCTTTGCAAACCCTTATGATCACATGCTTCACTATAATCAAGCCGATGATACTAAACGCCACAACGCACTTTCATCCACTGTGTAAAGTTTTCTGCTTAGTTTACTTGGGCCCTCAAGAATGATGAATAAGCTCAAGAACTAAATAAACTCATTCAATGACCTTTAGGTATTTGTATCGTAGTACCTTGTTCTAGCAAAAAAAGAGAACATCAGCTCCTAACATGCCATTTTCAAAGGTAGTTGACTTATTCGAGACTTCACGTGAGGAGATCTGGGGCAGCCATTCAACATGTGAACTTTACAAAGATGGGATGCGGTCCTCCGTAACTTTAGGAGAAGCTTGAGCCATCCACGCCTGCTCTTTCCAAATAATTCTCTGGTAATTCACTAGAGACAATGGAAGAATTCTACAGGTGGGTCGATAAGTACCACGCCGAGGACAAACGCCCCGTACTCACAACCTAAACTCGTCATGATTACAAGTCACGGCTGAGGGCGTCACCCGGGAAGAAGCCGCTTCATACAATGGAGGGCGTACATGATCGAAAAGCGATCCATGACCAAAGGATGAAAAAGAGAGAGCTCCCCACAGTTGCACTTCAACATCTCGTGATGAAAGGCGCATACCCATCATGCCAAGATTTGCTAGAGTTTAAAATGGTCTCGAACTCGATCCCGACAAGATCCTTGCAATGTGATTATCATTAGGATCATGGGCATGAGACAGACACGTGCCAAAGCCTAAAGTTCTCGTGAAAAATAAGAAAAGCCAAACACCTCAAGAGGTACATCAAAGAAGCAGACCACAAAGAGGAGTCAAGGTCATAAAGATAGTCAGTATTGAGCCAGAACTCCGTCGTAACTTAGACTAGTCATAACATATTTGGCGTGCCCGCCCGACCACTAGTATCAATCGAAGAACCAACATAAGATGATCTTAAGAGCTTCCACAGTCAAACGTAGGGTAAATGCTATAAAACATGGGTTGGGCAAACAGGAAGAAACCAAGCTCATGGGATGGCCCCATCCTTCCCCTCCCGTCAACCCGAACAGATTATTATGCCCCACTATGATGCATTGGTACTCACCCTCCATATTAGCGGTTTTGATGTGCATAGGGTATCTGTGGATCCTTGCAATGCAACAAATTTATTACAACCACCCGCCTTCAACAAGATGAGGTTTTCCTTAGGGATGTTGAATTCAGCCTGCAAATTCTTCTCCTGCTTGATGGTGCCACTACTGCACCAGAATATGTCACGCCTGTGGGAGGGCCGATAATCACTTAGTGTAACACCGAAATATACCCTAGCAGTTTTCGGACATGTTTAGGGTATAATAAAAGTAAAAGTATATTTATCCGGAATAAAATAAAGATAAAATAAAATAAGCAAGAACTTGGAATTAATACAACAGTTAAGGGTAAATTAATAAGTTATCAATTCAGAACCTAAGGGTCATAATTTAATAAGTTCATATGCCAAAGTAGGAATATGCATAAGTTAAATCAAGAGTAATAGAGAATGAAGGACCAAAGAGTAATAAAAGAAAGATATTAAAATGAAATAAGGAAGAAAAATTGTGGAAGAGACAAGTGGCTTGAAGGAAAGAGGGAGGAAGTTTCTCCTTTTGGACTGGAAAGAAATAAAAAGGGATAAGATCAAATAAGGATAGACTAAATAAATATCTCTATTTTCGTCTAGAGAGAAGAGGAAAACTAGATAAGAGAGAAGAGAAGAGAAAGGAAGAAGAAGAAGAAGAAGAGAAAAGAAAAGAAGAAAGAATGGAAAGGAAAAAGAAGAACATGTGTATAGAACTATAACATTTGTATGAAAAACTATAGGTGTATGGGAATACTAGGATTTTGTATAGAAAAGTATGGAACTATAAATATTTCAGATGAAAACTATGGGTGTATGACCTGAAAGATGGTTTAGTATGGATACATGTCTTCGTCAGATGGAACTAGAATATTTATATGTAAACTATTAGGAACTTAAGGTTCCGTATGGAAAAGTATCGATGTTTAAAGTAATAGTATATTTGTCTAGTTTGTATAGAAAGTATAAGATACATAAGGGTTTAACCGTATATCTGTGTATGGTTTGGCTGCTCTCTCTAGAAACTCCCAAACTCATTTCTGGTTAGGGTTGAGTTGAGAAGAGTTCTAAGGATCTTATAGATGTGTTCTAGGAAAGGTCTAGTTGCAAGTTGAACCAAGAAATTTCTATATTTTTGATCATACTTATCCCATCTAGAACAGGCTTCGTGGGTCAGAAATAAAGGAATTTTCTAGTACTCCTTCCGTAAATTGTATCCAAATCAATGAAACTTGATGTTAGGCTTTCTCAATTTCTCAAATGGACCCCAGAGACCCAGTTATGGTATTTTCACTCTGAATAGTCTAATGGGCGAGAGGTCACAGACCATCCCCAAGCAGAGGTCGGCCACCCTCATCCTAGTAGACCCCATCCTGCTGGTCAACATACTCATCCGCAGGTCACAGACCTCATCTTGAAGAGGTCGCATACCATCCTATGGGAGGTCAGCAGATTCATCCGTGAGGTCAGCAGCCCTCATCCCGAAGAGATCAATACCTCATCCCGTTGCAGGTCGTTAGATTCCCATCCCGCAGAGGTAAGGCATCTAACCCGAAGAGGTTAGCATACCCCATCCCATGCAGGCCTGCAGATTCAACTCAAGGGGCCGCAGACTCATCTCCGAAGAGGCCACGCACCATCTCCGTAGATCTCACAGACCATCCCGTAGTCACAGACTCATCCCGTAGAGGCCACAGACCTCATCCCAGAGGTCACATAGAGGTCACTAGACCTCATCCCGTTAGCCGGCCAGCTTCAGTCAACTGTCTCATTGAATACATATGACCTTCAAATTTAAGGTCATAACTCATTATTCCGAACTTCGCTTTAAGTATTCTAGACTCCCATGGAGCTCACTATAAAGAATACATTAATACGCCTCGAGAGTGCTATTAGAGGTCAGGATCGAGGTGTTAGACCGAGCTCACTCGAGGTCGCCTCAGCTCTGGCCGCCTCAGATTTCTCACTACATATGACCTCCTCCAACTTCTAAGGTCATAACCTTCGTCAACTCCGTTGGGGTGTTGTTAAACTCTATGGAAAGCCCATTGAGTCAAGAATATATTCATATTCCTGAGGAGAATATCGTGAGTCGACCGGGATAAGTTGCATGTAGCTCACCTAAGCCGCCGTCTCGCCGCTTCGTGAATCGGATTACATATGACCTCCAACTTTTGAAGTCATAACTCCTTCCGCTCGAAGACCCATTTCGTGTTCTGCACTCTATGGAAATCCCATTGAGTCAAGAATCCATTCATATGCTTGAGGAGAATATCAGGTATCAGGACGAGGTGTTAGACCTAGCTCACCGAGGTAAGGTCATCTCGGCCAGTTCAGGATTTGACTACGTATGACCTCCAACTTCGGAAGGTCATAACCTCTTCGGTCCTCGAACTCCGCTTTGGTGATGTTCTCGACTCCAAATGGAAAGCCCACGGGGAGTCTAGAATCCATTAATATGCCGGAGGAGAATAGCAGGTGTCATACCAAGGTGTTAGAACTAGCTCACCGAGGTCAGGTCAGCTCTGCTAGTTCAGGATTTGACTACGTATGACCTCCAACTTCGGAAGATCATAAATCCTTCGTCCGAACTCCCTTTCAGGTGTTCTTGGACTCTATGGAAAGCCCATTGAGTCAAGAATCCATTCATATTCCTGAGGAGGCTAGTAGATGTTAGACCAAGGTGTTAGATCTAGTTTACTGAAATTGAATTGTTTTACCAAGTGTACTAATCGCTTGGTTAAAGACAATTGGAATACATGATAAGAAAAGAGATAGATATGAACAAGAAATAGCAACTTAAGTAGATTTGATATGTAAGGGAATATATTAGAAAATTATAAAATGATAAGCTCAGAGAACACGTATAATTGTATGACTGCTTAAGACCGAATATTGAATGACAAGACATATATGATCAATGCTTCTCAAGACTCCTCGCTAAGGTTTTTCGACACTTATTACGCGGGCAGCACGCATACGACCGCTGCTTCGCACTCCCGCTATGTTTCCAAGACTTCTATTACGGAAGGCACATCTCCGTTTTGCATCAGACACCTTTTGGCATATATTGTACCGAGTCTCATTCATTCTTGTTCCCATTCAAGCAAAGCGAATGTTTATACGCGTGTATCCGAATAAGAAAAGATAAAAAAGGCAAATAGTTCACATTAAGGGTACCTAAGGGTATCAAATAAGAAGTCTATGTTCAACTCCTCACGGAGATAGACAATTTGATGAAGCACAAGTAAAACGCATACTATAGAAATGTATAGGTATATCATAAGATATGATAGTCTAATAAAGCACATGAAGATATAAGTTAACAAGATAAGATGTTACCAGTACATGGAATGATGTGCATATATGAATATAAGAATAAGTAAATGTATGTATGATAAAATATAGGAATATATGTATTATAGAGAAATATGAGAACTGTGACATGAAGCTACAGATATGAGAACGAATACAGACAGAAGTAATGATAAGATATATCGTATAAGCAATCATGATAACAATAGCTTATTCATGCTTATGAGTTATGTATTAAAATGTAATAAAACCGATTGTTTGGTATTCATCAAGTAGAGGGATAGATTGGTATGCCATTAGTGAATAAGTCTCAAGTAGCATATAAAGTATGTTCGGTTATCGAGGCCCCCGTTGGGTCGATGAGATAGATCCTATTTGATCACGGTATTCGGAAGGTCACCACAATGCCTTTCGGCCTTTATAAGATGATCATTGTCTCGCATAATGATAACAACAGCTTTCGCCTCTTTATATAAGTTTCTATATTCACTTGGTATTTACAGCATGAAACATAAAACAAATGATTTGAATATGACATGAAAAGATATGATATGATTCGAGAAGCATAAAGATTACTAAGTGTGATGATAAGTTCTCAGAACATGGGATTATACGATCCGACGCGGATATGAAATGGCAGAATGTAAAATGATTCGAAAAGTTAATATGACACAGATATGAAACAAAGAAAGTATAGATAAGAGATATGTCAAAGCATAAAACATGTAACGGAAAAGATCGGGCACAACAGAATGTAAAGAGGATAAGTAATCAAAAGTTATATGAATACGTATATATGAATAATATGTATAAGCTTGTGAGCAATACCATCGTGGTTGTCTATGTTATGTTCCCACCAGCTGCAAAGCTTAGCACTGTAATCAATCCGTGTAGGTACTTCCAAAGAGGAAGCAGAAGACAAGGATAGCGATGTGATATCCCACATCAGCAGAGCAGGCTGTGTAGCGTGCTTCAACCGTGACCGCTCACGATCTCGATGTGCGTTGTATTAGAATAAAAATGTACATGTCTAAGTAAATGGGACTCAAGATATGTATAGATTTTACGGACACCACTTCAATGGTAGTTCTTTGTAAATGTAAATGATTTTTGTTATTACAAAATTGCTCAGATACCCACAGTACAAGTTCGTTCTCCGATAAAGAACGTAAACGAGTCCCAAGATAGTCTTCGCGCCCGACTCTGCCTCGATGCGCCTAACCTGGCCAGATAGGGATCGGGGTGACAACTTAGTGGTATCAGAGCAAAGGTTTAGGCGTTTCTCGAATAAACAACATAGATGAGCATAAGATGCCATTCTAGATAGAGTATGAGATGCGTAGCCTGTATGTAGTATAAGATATAAAAGATAGAAATACATACGATAGAAAAGTGTATGCCTCTGATGTGGATGTCCTTGTGTTTGTATAGATGGATTGTCCTCCGAATCTAGTTGAAGAAGCTGTTGAAAGTGTTAACTCCAGGGAACAAGGGTTTCCAGCTTCTGATCCTTAGGAATCTGTCATAAGTGAGAGTCATGGTCCAGCTGAGCCAAATGAAAAGAAAATATAAGAAAATCCATCTGTAAAAGACATGAAAATAAAAAACCTGACATAGAACATGCAAATGATAGAGTATGAATTTCGAGGACGAAATTCTTATATGAGGGAGAGTCAGAACACTCAAATATACCCTAGCGCTTTCTGACATGTTTAGTGTATAATAAAAGTAAAAAGCATATTTATCCCAATAAAATAAAGATAAAATAAAATAAGCAAGAACTTGGAATTAATATATCAAGAAGGTAAATTATCAGTTACAATTAAGGACCTAAGGGTCATAATTTAATAAGTTCATATGCCAAAGTAGAATATGCATAAGTTAAATCAAGAGTAATAGAGAATCGAGGACCAAAGAGTAATAAAAGAAAGATATTAAAAATGTTAAGGAAGAAAATTCGTGGAAGAGACAAGTGGCTTGAAGGAAGGAGGGAGGAAGCTTCCTCCTTGACTGGTGCAACAAAAGGATAAGATCAGCCATGATAAGACCAAAATAAATATCCCATTTTCGGGTCTTTTGGGAGAGAAGAGGAAAAGTGATAAGAGAGAAGAGAAGAGAAAGGAAGAAGTAAAGAAGAAGAAGAGAAAAGTTAAAAGAAGGAAAGAAGGAAAGGAAAAGAAGAAATACACAGGTATGGAACTATAAATATTTGTATGAAAACTATGGGTGTATGGAATATTGTGATTTTCAGATAGAAAAGTATGGAACTATAATTATTCAGATGAAAACTACGTGGGTGTATGGAATTTGAAAAGGGTTTAGTATGGATGCAATTCTGGGTCAGGAGAACCAGGGAATATTTATATGTAACCGTGTGTATGGAACTTGTTAAGTTCCGTATGGAAAAGTATCGATGTTTGTACAATAGTATGGGTTTGTCTAAATTTGGGTATAGAAAGTATAGATACATGGTTTAGAACCCTATATCTTGTGTATGGTTTGGGTTTAAGAACTCCCAAACTCATTTCTGGTTAGGGTTGAGTTGAGAAGAGTTCTGCTGTCTTATAGATGTTCGGGAAATATCTAGCGGTAAGTTGAAACCAAGAAATTTCCCTTGTATTTTTGATCATAATTGACTTTGACCATAGAACCGGTTGTCGACATAAAGGATTTCATAGCAGAAGTCCTTCGATAAATTGTAGCCAAATCAATGAACTTGATGTTAGGCTTTTGAATTTCAATTTGCACCATGTGTACTGCCATGATTTTTTACTCTACTCGCTTTATCGGGGCGAGAGGTCAAGACTCATCCCGTAGAGGTCAAGCAGACTCATCCTCGTTAGTCAAGAGACCATCCAGAGGTCATTAGACTCATCCCAAGAGGTCATAAGACTCATCCTCGTTAGAGGTCAGCAGATCTCATTTTGAAGAGATCGTATCTTATCATGTAGAGCCAAGAGACTATATCTGTAGAGGCCGGCCAGATTCTCATCCCGAAGAGGTCGCAGACACCTCAACCCGAAGAGAGGTCAAAAGACCTCATCCCGTGAGGCTCCTGGCCAGAACTCATCCCTGCAGGCCGTTGCACTTCATTATGTAGAGGTTGGAAGGCACTTCATCCCGTAGAGGTCATCAAACCCCATCCAGAGGTCAGCAGGTCAGCGCATTCCTTCATCCCGTGAGGCCAGAGGTCAGCCTCGATACCCCATCCCAGCTGCAGCTCAGTCACCGTCCGGGCTGATCACATTATGACCTCCAACTCGTATGTCATAACTCCTTCATCCGAACTCGCTTTTGCGGTGCTCGACCTATGGCAAGCTCCATCGAGTCAAGAATATATTCATGCTTGAGGTGAATAGAAGGTGTCAGACTGAGGTGTTAGACCGGTACCACCGAGGTCAGGTCAGCTCGCGCCCTCGGGATTGACCACGTATGACCTCCAACTTCGGAAGGTCATAACTCCTTCGTCTGAACTCCGATTCAAGTGTTCTTGGACTCTATGGAAATAAATTGAGTCAAGAATCCATTCATATGCCTGAGGAGAATAGAAGGTGTGAGACCGAGCTCACCGAGCTCAGGTTAGCTCGGCTAGTTCAGGATTTGACTACGTATGACCTCCAACTTTGGAAGGTCATAACTCCTTCAACCGGAACCCGCTTGTGCGTTCTCGACTCTATAAGGCATCATGTCGGCGGTGTTAGACCGAGCTCATGCGCCAGGTCAGCTCGGCCGCTCATGATTTGACTACGTATGACCCTCCAACACGTAAGTTGTCATAACTCCTTCGTCCGAACTCCGTTCAGGTGTTCCCTGACTCTATGAAAATAAAATTGAGTCAAGAACGTCCATATTCCTGAGGAGAATATCAGGTTTCAGGACTGAGAAGACCGAAGCCACCGAGGTCAGTCAGCGCTCGCCGCTTCAGATTTGACTAATGATGACTTCCAACTTCAAGGTCATAACTCTTCGTCCGAACTCCTCGCTCAGGTGTTCTTGACTCTATGGAAAGCCCATTATCAAGAATCCATTCATATGTATGAGGATAATAGAAGGTGTCAAATGATAGTGTTATATCGAAGCCTACCGAGGTCGTCAGCTCGCTACAGATTTGACTACGTATGACCCAACTTCTGGCTGTCATAACTCCTTCGTCCTAACTCCGCTGGTGTTCATGGACTCTATGGAAAGTTCGCCGAGTCAAGAATCCATTAAGATGCCTGACGAGTTTAGTGAGTTGAAATGAGGTGTTAGATCTATTTTACTAAAACTGAATTGTTTTACCAAGTGTACTAATCGCTTGGTTAAAGACAATTGGAATACATGATAAGAAAAGAGATAGATATGAACAAGAAATAGCAACATAAGTAGATTTGATATGTAAAGGAATATATTAGAAAATTATAAAATGATAAGCTCAAAGAACACGTATAATTGTTTGACTGCTTAAGGCTGAATATTGAATGACAAGACATATATGATCGCGCTTTTGCCACTCCTCGCCAAGTCACACTTCATTACGTGGGCACGCATACATGATCGCTAAGCCAGACTCGCGTTGCTAGTGTTTCGACACTTTCTATTACATGGTAGTACATCTCTGTTCTGTACCTCACTGTACTCTTCTGTATATATTGTACCGAGTCTCATTCATTCTTTGTCTCCGGTCCAAGCAAGCGAATGTTTATATGTGTGTATCTAAATAAGAAAAGATAAAAAGGTAAATAGTTTTGACATTATGGGTACCTAAGGGTATCAAATAAGAAGTCTATGTTCTGAACTCCTATGGGAGATAGGACAATCTGATGAAGCACAAGTAAAACGTACAAGTATAGAAATGTATAGGCATATGTCATAAGATATGATAGTCGAATAAAGTACATGAAGATATAATTTAACAAGATATAAGATGTTACCAGGTACATGAATGATAGGCATATATGAATATAAGAATAAGTAAATGCATGCATGATAAAACTATAGGAATATATGTATTATAGAGAAATATGATGTAACGCCCCAAAAATACCATGGAATTTTTATAATAAAATTTATTATATATTCCAGGTATAATTGGGCCAACTTGGGTATTTTTTTTCTAGTAATTGTTAGATGAATATTGATTAAATGATTACTGAATCCAGAAATAAACTCAAGTGAAAAAGAGAAAATATGGAAATTAAAAAATGGGGACCTAAGGGTCAATTGTAAGTAAGTTTATATGTCTAAGTGAAATTTAGAGAAATAAATGAGCAAGGGGAAAATAATAGGAGACTTAAATGAAGAATAATAGAGAAATGGAGGGACCTAAATATAAAAAGAAATAAAGAAAAAGAAGAAAAAAATCAAGGGAAGGACATGTAGCATGTAGGAAAGAGGGAGGAAGCTTCCTTCTTTTTAAAATACGATTAAGAGTGATCCATAAGAAAAGGAAAATAGAGAAAAGGGAGAGTTAGAGAGAGAGGCTCCACCTTCTCTCTAGATTTTCCGACAATCGGACCATAGGTCTCCGGCGAAGGAAGAGGGAAAGTCCTTCCACGTGACAAGAGCTGCAAGTAGAGACCGGAATCGGGGAGTTTCGACAAACTCCATGAGGTAGGTCTTCTCCTACTTGGTCATTTTCTACCCTAAGGGTTGTTGGGTGGTTATCTTGCCTTAGGGGAATGTTTGGTTGCATTTTACACCATGGGAAGCTGCCACATTATGGTAGTGCGCAGCTACCCGAACCTTAGAGCTGCTTTTTGGGTTCTAAGTGAAGGGAATTTAGTAGTGAGTCCTTCTAGTAAATTGTATCCACATCAATGAACTTGATTTTAGACTTTTGAATTTCTTGATTTGGACCTCTGTAGACCAAGTTATGGTCCTTTTACCGAGGATAGCTCAGCTAGATCTTGTCATGTCAATTCTTCCAGTTTGGGTCAACTAGCCGGGCCTTAGAATGGGTTTTTGGGTCAGAAATAAAGGTAATTTGTCAGAAATTCCTTCTATTAAATTTTAGCCACATCCATGAACTTGATGTTAGGCTTTTGAATTTCTCAATTCGGATCCCTGTAGACCAAGTTATGGTCTTTTTACTCTGAACAGTCAAATGGGCGAGAGGTCAGCCCATAGAGGTCGTCCAGCAGAGGTCAGCAGACCTCATGCAGCAGAGGTCAGCAGACCTCATGCAGCAGAGGTCAGCAGACCTCATGCAGCAGAGGTCAGCAGACCTCGTCCTGTAGAGCTCAGCTCGTCCAGTTCAGGTCAGCCCGTCAGGATTTGACAACGTATGACCTCCAACTTTGGAAGGTCATAACTTCTTCGTCCGAACTCCGTTTCGGGTGTTCTTGGACTCTATGGAAAGCCCATTGAGTCAAGAATACATTCATATTCATGAGGAGGATAGAATATGTCAGACCGAGGTGTTAGACCAATTTTACTGAGGTCAGCTCAGCTCAGCCAGTCAGCTCGGCTGGGTGTGACTACGTATGACCTCCAACTTTGGAAGGTCATAACTCATTCGTCTAAACTTCGATTTGGGTGTTCTTGCACTCTATGGAAAGCCCATTGAGTCAAGAATCCATCTATATATAGCTTGTTGAAATATGAACTCGCCATGAAAACTCGTAAAATCAATCCTAACCAAAACTACTAGTATGTACCTAATAATATCGTTTTAATGGTTTTGAAGACTCAACGCAAGAGAAAATCCAAACTGATTGAGATTCGTTATTGGAATCCAAGTGCAAAGATTTTGCGTGTTCTACCTAATTCCTATTCCTCGCTTCAAGTTTTATGTTCGCTCTAAAAGATATTGAATTGATTTAATTTGATTCGGGAGAAAAGTGATCGTGAAATGCTCAGATATAAAAATCGCATGATTATTGAAAATAAACTGCTTATACAAGCGTATATATTGTACTATATTTTGCTATAAAGGATTTGAACGCCTTAATAGAACGTTAACCGCTTAGCTCGTATTAAGGATGACGTATACCAATAGGGTCAAATAAAGAAGACGCGAACTATCAGACACGCCACAACCCGATCACACTTCAAATGGGACCAGACGGTGAAGGTTCACTATCGATTGTTTATAACCACGTTGTACCCAACAGAATCGCATCGCTTTATAAACCATTTGATACCCAACAGAAATTTCACGGACCGTGTCTGACTCTAATATCCCGTGATATCAAGCATGCAAGCAAATTAAGTAAGCAAGATAATCGAATTGACATATAATCAATTGGAATTTCAGAATTGAATTTGGGACAGATAATCGAACTCGAATTTGTGAGCATAATTGAATTGATTTGAGATCGCGAATATCAATATGAAAGTGTATTTTTCGGGATGATTAATGAACTATAATTGATCGTGATATATATATATATATATATATATATATATATATATATATATATATATATATATATATATATATATATATATATAACAAAGTATATGTATTGTATTTATACTTGAATTATCCACAATGATTTGAAAGTTCGGAATGATTGAAACTGTATTAATTTGAATGGTGATGAAACCGAGTGGAACGTATGGATTTGTATAGAACCACCATGAATGAATTTCAGCCGGATTGCTTTACCAATACGCAAAAATCGAAAGATGTAGATAGTGATCTAAAGCTAATTCCAAGATCGAGGAGCGCCGAAGTCATAAAGAAGAAACAGAGTATTAACTGGCATGCATCTATTTCATGTTTTTCGGAGGCTGATACGTAAACAATTTGAACTCCGAATATCTAGTTTTGTAACTGGTTTGAAGTGCGTTTGAATGCCTTCATTAAATGTATTTGTTAATTTAAATAATGGTTTATGGCTTGCCTAATTTGTAATCATTCGCAGATATGATTTGAGTGATTGAGGATTTTAGTGATCTTAGACTTACTCGATCCAAACGTCAGCCGGAAAGGGCGCTACAACTATTTTGTATCGAGTCAGTTTAGGGGCGGTTCTACAAAATGATTTTAAATTTTTGTAAATGATTTTAAATGGTGTATAACATGCATTTAATAGTTATAAAGGATGATATGATCAGACGCTGATCTTGGCCGGGTCTTAATAGGATAAGTATGGACTGGTCAGCCTCCCTTAATGAGACGACTGTGGACCCACCAAACGCCTTCAGTGTGGAAGGCGGGCGGCATCCCATGCCCACACGAGTGAACTGGAATGGGCAGCGGCGATGTTTGGCATCCTGCAATATAGCCTTAATGCCATAAAGAGCTTCTGGCAACCAAACCAATTACCCGAAAGAATTGTTTACTGAGAGAATGGTGGAAAATCAATAGATTTTATAAGAAAGAGGATGAGCTCTATGGTAAAATTACCGAGAATCGAGAAATGTTCTGCAAAATGTGCATTGTACAAATCAAGAGAAGTTGGAATGTGTGACCACATTACAGATGAGTTTACCGGGTGGCTCGCACCGTGACTTGGAATTAATGAGAGTTGGCATGGGAGTTCTTCTTGGATGAGTCTCAAGAAGTACTCATGGGTCGGATTATCCGAACAAACATGAGACGGAGTTTCATAACTCAAGCAAAGATGATGAGTGTGACCGAAGACGTGGGTAGAATTAAGACGGTTGAGTGCAAGTATGCCCCAGATACTCTGGGAGGAAAGGAAAGTGTCAGAGGTTTGAAGACGGCCTAATGACTATATTTGAGCCCATGTCATAGTGATTTGCAAGCAGGATTTCCAAAATTGTGATATGTGCATTGAATGGAAAGAGTAAAATAAAGAGGAAAGATAGGTAAGATAAAGGATATGGAAAGAAAATCCCAATGTACGAACAAAACAAATGCTAAGAAAAGTGAAGAAATCTGGCGAATCAAGGTTCCAATCATACCTAGCCTGTAAAGCACTCTGGGAGAAGGCCACTCTACAAGATCGTTCTATAGTACACCAGAGGTAAAGGTTTTCCAGAGATGATCATACTTCATTGTCTGTCGTGAGAACTCACAATGAGAATGTTGACTGTGTGTTTGTTTTGAGGATTCATGATTCGCAGATAGAGCAAGAGATTGTTCCGGTGAGTCTGCTCACTCTATGATCTTTAATCGGGGTAAAGTAACTTTAGGGTGGTACAAAAGGTAACAGATGTCTAGACAAGGGACAAACTTGGGTAGGTAAGAGAATGGGTTCCACTAGAGACAAGAATATGCAAAGGAAGATACCTGACTTGCATGTGATACTAGACCTTACTATCTTGATACCACATTATGCATGCTTGATAGATCCAGGATCAACATCCATACGATATGCAATCGCAAAAACCCAACTCTGTAAATTAACATCAGGAGGAAACCAGTATTACATCTTGCGTGATCAACTGGTCAGATAGTGTTATTGTGAATGTGAGTGTATGAGATTGTCCCATCAAATAATAGGTATGAATTTTGGGATTTGATCGAGTGATCTCAGGAGTTTTAGAAGTGATATTGGGGATGGACTGTTATCCCTGGAGCACCGAGCGATAAATGAATTGTAAATGAAAGTGAGTGACCCATATAATTTGATGATGATGAAGTAAATTTCATCATAAGAGAGGTCAAATCACTCATCTAATGTGGAGTATCCGCAACGTTCTAGAACATGGTGAAAGGACGTGAAGCCTACTGGGTTTATGTGATTGATGTAAAGGCAAGGCCAGCACTATATCCCCATTATTAGCGAACACTGGATTTGCTTCCAAGAGCTGTAATATTCATAGAGAATGGAGCCATATATTGAAGGCGGGGTGGGGCGGTACGCAAGGCTGGTAGGTAATACAGACTGTGCAGCGCCACCTAATCCATCACACTGCATAACACCTAACAGAGCTAAAGGAATTGAAATTGCAATTGCAAGAACCGAAAGGGGTCATCTGACCCGGCACAACGCGTAGAGCTCTTGCTTTTGTTAAACGTGACAGAAATAAAATTTCATCATGTATTGATTTAGACAAATCAACGTATTAACTGGTGAAAGAACGCGCGAATCCGCACCCGAATCATTGATGATCTGTTTGACCACCGGAAGGCATCTTTTCTGGGCATCAATCACTTGAGATCCCGTGGTACCGATGAGAATTGTAAAGATGTCACGCGCAAGACCGACGCTTCGACGCGAGGCGATAATATGAGCTCCTTGTAATGCCGTTGATTGACAAACGTCAGCCGCCTTCGCCGGGATCAATGAACTGGTTTTCCGAATCGGCGTGAATTTACCATCGGAAGCGGTTCATGGTATTTACATTCTCGAGTATTCAAAAGATCACGGGAAGTCGCGCATGGCGCGCACCTTGCGAGAAAAGAGACTGCAGGCGCGGCGCCGGCGCCAAACGATGGGCGAGTTTTGGTCGGCCGAAGGTGTCCTTTCGGAACATTGCAATGGTAATAACTGGCGACCCGAAGAAAATGGCGTCGCTGAATGGAAGCCACCAAGAAATGTTATGGTGGCGCGTAGTTTCCGGACCGCAGATACGCAGATCTGGCGCGGCGCGTTTTCGCAGGACTCAGCTGGCGATTTAGATTGCTCTAAAAGGTAAAATAAAGAAATGGAGGAAACGTGTTAAGTTTTGAGGTTGAGTTACCTTCAATCCAGGCTCCGTTTTACCAACCGCACCTCCCGCGAATATGTGATTTTTGCGATGCGCCAAACGGATCGGATAAATCCTAACAGAGGGGAAGTTATGCCCGTCGGGAAGATAATCAGCCGACAGTGAACTACCCCATGGCGATTTGGAACAACGCAATTGTATTCGGGCTGAAAATTTGACATTATTCGTATCAAGAAGCGTCATCACATCAATGCAAGAGTCTCGGCGATTGGCCTTCACAACAGACGCCAACTTGAGACAACAAGATTGATGGAACCGGGAGAAGTGACGGCAATCATGGATTAATGCCACCGGAAGTCGCGAGTGGTCACGCTGGAGCAGGTGCAGCCACTGCAACGCCTGCCGCGAATGTCATCGCTATCATCATAGATACCAGAGGCGAAGCAGCGGACTCAGTTTGCTGAATCGAGTGCTAGAGGCACAAAAGAAGATGAAAATTACGCCACGATAAATCGATTGAAACAGTAAGAAACTAAGTCTCTCAAATGGAATCAAAATGAGTTTTGCATTATAAGAATTGGCTCAGGTACCTAATCAATAATTTGAGGAAATCCATACTTAAGAGTATATAAGTGGATTTTTTGCCATCCATGACTTTAGAGTACAAAGATGTATCGAAGATTTAAAATACATTCGTAACCGGACAAAGAGATGTGTTAATTTGTAACCAAGTGGTTAAAATAAAGAGGAAAGAGATCGTTCCTTCGGCTACGAAATGACAGAATACCAGAAACGGAAAACTAATCAAACATGATTTTGTGGTCAACATTATATGAGAAGGCATGAATCGTTGCAAATAGTAGACCGATTGAATGTCAGCTCACTATTAAGGAGAAACCCATCATCTACCGATGTTTGTATCAGAATGGGCGAAAGAATCGGTTATGTTTTGATCTCAGATTCATTATTTCGCACTGATCCATGAGGGTCATCAGATTTCGGGAAATTGTGAAAGCTGGGGCACTACTAAATTTCAGTAATAAAGGTTTCACCATGGTAACGGATAGATAATCGAGATAGTGAATCTTATTCTGAAGAGATATATGGAGCGTGCGTGATCTGTTCTCGGTGCAGCCTGGATCGAATGATTGTTTAGTTAATGTGTATAACAACAGTCAATCGGTGATTGGAATGGTTTTTATAGGCTTATATGGAGAAAATGTAAACACCGCTAGGTTGGATTGACTGAGCTGAAGGAGCAGACTAATCGATTTGATATGGAAAACTGGTAAAAGTAAATGACGAGAGATCAACACACCATAAAGCCATAACCATATAGGCCGATATAAATAGAAAAGATGGATTCATATGATCGGCAGCGCTTTGAAAAACACTGGGGATACAGATGATTTAAAATGCAATGTTCTGGGATTTGATTCGGTCCCATGCTGATTGAGAAAGTAAGTCCAAGGTATACACGGGATTGCAATACCCCTCCTGACTCGGAGAAAGATCCGCACCGTATTTCATGTCCCAATGCTATAGAGGCAGAGAAACGCATCCACATACATAAACTCTTCGAGGACAACTGAGTTCCAGACCGATCTACCGATAAATCACGAGTCGCTGGAGATCTTCGCTCGCGGCGAAAAGAATTGGCAACGCAAGATCTCCAGTCGGGCAAAATGGGAAACGGTTAGTGACCAAAGAAGCCACTGGGAAAGTGAGGAACGGCGCAAAAGCCAAGATCACAACCGTTGATCTGCTGTAATTTTGCGACCAAATTTCGCCGAGGGAGTTAACGTAACACGCGAATCTTACGGCAAAATTCGGTTATATATTCCGCAGTAATCGGGCCAACTCGGGGTATTTTCAGAACGCGAAGAATACGACAGTTACTGGTTAACCAATAAACCAGCGGCGAGAAAATATGAACCAAAGCGGACCTGGTGGGTCACCGGCAAGTCGAGTATGTCGGGCTGAAATTAGAGGTGCCAAATGAGAGGTGGAAATAATAGAGACTTTAAATTATTAAAGAATAATGAAATGATATCAAAGATAAGTAAGGTCAGAAGAAAAGAAGAAAAAATCATGAAGACATGCAGGAGAGGAGAAAGCCTTCAAATATATTACAGGAGTGATCCATAAGAAGTACAGAAAAAGTGATGAGAGCTCCCATAATATAAGAGAAAAAGTCCTTCCACGATAAGAGCTGCAAGTAGAGATTCAACTGGAGTTTCCTGAAGCAACTCCAAGAGGAATCTTCTCCCACATACATTCACCTCCTGGTGGTTTTTGTATATTCCTGTTCAGGGGAATGTTTGGTTGCATTTTAAACTATATAAGCTCGCTACATCAGGAAAAAAAATAATGCAAACCCTGGAGCCTTACTTTCAAAATGGGCAGCGCCAGAATCTAGTAGTGAGTCCTCTGAGTAACATCCATCAACGAACTGATGCTACATTGAATTTCGACGGACCAGAATCAGCCATGTCTACGAGAGGTCGCCCGCCAGAATCCGCTGACCTGCAGCCTTCCCGTCGGTTAATCACTGACCTGAACAGTTTGGTTAAATAAATAGATATTTGAAAAACCCTCTGGTAAATTTGTAGTTTGCAGCACCTAATGAATCCTGATAAGAAGGCTTTTGAATTTAATCGCACCTTTATCATAAGTTATGTCTTTACCAATTAAATGAATGGGCTGAGGGCCATCGTAGGTAGAGGTCGCCTCCGGAAACGCCACTTCCATAAACACAGTAATTCTGATGCGGTGAGGAGCTTGTGGTACGCAAATTCTGCGTAATATAGGTCAAGAGGCGCAGAATTTGCGCAGTTTGTGATCTTCATGCAGCCGAGGTCCAGGAGGTCGCCAGACCTCGCCCAGAGCCCAAACACCAAACAAAGCTCACCGCCGGATCTGACAAACGTGATGACCAACCTGGAATAGTCAACTCTTCAACTTCGAACCCGCTTGGTGTTCTTGACCTGCGGCTTTCCACTGAGTCGGCAAACATCCATATGCTGAGGAGAGGAATACGTCAGACCGCTGCGTTAGACCAATCTTACCATCAGTCACTTGGGCCGCCACCACTGGTGTGGATCGCGAAGACTCCAACTTTTAAAGGCTGGCAACCTCATTTGTCTGACCGACCCGGTGTTCTAACCCGAAACCGGCTGGTCAGAATCCATCTGCAGAGAGCTTGTTTAAATTGAACCTATATTAAAACCAAATCAATCCCATCGAAATCAATAAAAATAGACTAGCAACATTATTTCGAATATTATTCTGGTAATGGTGTGTGGATCACGAGGAGGAATGAACCAAATTGAATCGAGATTCCAAGATTCAACCCGGGCGCAAGATTTTTGGTAATATCTCACCACTCATTCCTCGCTTTCAAGTTTTTAAGGTTTAAGTTCGAAAAGTATTGAATTGATTTGAATAATTGATTTAGAAAAGCATTTAGAAAGTCGTCGGTATATAAAATTCTAAAATAATAATAAAAAGAACGCCATATAAGCGCATATACGAAATATATTTTTCATAAAGGATCAACTTCGAAGGAATGGTTAACGCTTAATCTGGGATAGCGATATCAAATACTAACAGTCAAAATAGCAAGCAGACGCGAACTATCAGAGTCACGTCACCCAATAGCGCAACGCGGACCGTGATTCAGAGTGTTCATCATTCAGATCACAGTAACGCCGCGAACAAATAATAATCATCGTGTTAGAAAACATTTTATACCGCCGTAGCCTAGCCGGACCGTGGTTTCGTGACTCAGTATCCCGTGATATCAAGATATAAAGGCAACACCCGCGGCGTTACAATCAATCATCGGCAATCATCTGAACTCAATTGAATCAATGCGCAATCGAATCAAATTGTGGCACACTGACCATTTGAGAGATTGCTAAAGTTATTGAATTTCGCAGCGCATTTTGGATGATCACAACCAGTAATTGATTGTATGCGTTATATGTATTGCAGTTTATACATCAATTCAGCCTGGACGGTTCTCAATTATGAATTGTGTTGATTTGATTTAAGATGAAACCAGGAATAGATTTCCAGCGGCGTGTGTCCATACTACGATGAAAATTTCAGCCACGCTCTTTACCATGTGTACCGTGGTCGCGTCATCGATTCAGTCCGCCCATCGCTGATCCTAATCGGTGCCCAGCGCGCAGTACAACGAACAGACATCAGAGCACGTATCACCCCATTGATCGTTTCTTTTTAGCCGATTCAGACGCGGTTATAAACACTTTTGAATAATAAAATCGTTTATATACTAAAAGAATCACCGGAGTGGTGGTTCAGTATAAAATCGGCAGAGTATGATAGAACCATTTGATTTATGCGCAAATACTTATACATGTATTTCGAACAGCAAACTCTGATGGTGAAGCGCTTCGGTGGTAACTTCTATCTGAGTCACTTTCGCTTATGCGGGTCGTCTCATCTTCGATCCTTGCCTTCGCTGGAAATGGGCACGGATTGAAACACCCGTAAGTGCTTTGCAATTTAGTGGAATATAAGCATGGACAAACCACTAATTATGACTACACATGTTTATATATTATTGTACTTCCATATCTATACATATTTCTATAACTTTTAATTTCATCATCTTATATTCCTTCATTGCATGTCAATCTTTTCTTATTACATGTCTGTTCCTGTATCTCATCTAGTACTTTTCCGTATTCCTCCATTTATACTTTATATTCTATACTATTTTGTAAATTTGTTAATATTCTTCTTGCTCCATTATATATTCTTTCACTACTATTGTAATTTCCTTCTCATATACTTTATCCTTTTCAAGTGTGTCTATCGTAATACTTCATAATTTATGTTCTTTCATATTACAGTGTGAATTTCCATCATATCTTCATTCCTTTTAGAGCCTAGAACTTTATACTTTACTATTATATCATCTATTACCATATAAAGCCACCCATGTTTATGTTTTATACTATACTCTTACTATCATCTTTCCTTTTATCTACTTTCTGGCACTTTACCTGTTCATTCCCTTCGGTATTCATACCTTTGTACTCTACATACCATGACCATGCACCGCCTATCTACACCGCTTTCCGTTATACTTTCATATAGCTTTCTATGTACTTCATATGTTGTCATGAGATTTTATGCGATATTAATATATCATGCTTTCATATGCTTCATGTAATACGCGTAATTTAGATAATCGCAGCATTGTATTTTCTCTTGTTCTCAGAATCGCTTTGAGATTTCATCGTGATGAAGACGCCGTTAGTTTCAGAACGCCATACATTCTATACACTACTTTTTTATCATAATCATGATACCGAAAGGTATCATCAATCAGATGAGACAGCTGACTCCATGCCATATGCCATTTTGAACTGGTTGCATTACAATATCACTATACTGGTATGATTTTGTCTATTGCATGATCATGGTACACACCGATCCAAACGGATCATATGTCATCGACCAACTACTCCCAACATCCGTCTATGAATATGAATTGTATCTTCCCTATAGGCATGCCATCTATCCTCTACTAAAGTTCTAAGGTATAATCACTTTATTACATTTTGCATATATTTCATAAGTACATGAATAACTATTGTTATTAATTTTATGTATATATAATACTATCATTACTTTACTCAGATTTGCTTCTATCTTAGTTTCATTACTGCCTCATATATTCTATAATAATATATATATCATATCTTTTTTCTAATGTATTTAGTTTTGTTCATCATAGTATCGCGAATGCATCTATGCACTTTTATTCATATATTCATATATATATAGCTTTACATTCATATCTCTTTATATTATTTATATCCATCCTTTATATGTTTTTACCAAGGATTTAGCTTATTCCATGTACTTTTATTTTTATCATGTATTATGCTTTACTCATTCATATATTCATATATAAAATTTACTACCACGATATGTACTCATTCCTGGCGTTTGTCATCTTTTGCTTATCTCTCATCAGTTTTACTATTTATGATTTCTATCATTTGTTCAGCATGTTTTGACCAATCATTCTCGTATATCTATCATATATCTGGTATCATTTACGATTTATCATGTAAATTTCATCTATTCATACATTTCTATATTTCACTATGTTCATCTATCTGCTTATATGACAATCCATATGTTCACAATATATAACTATATTCATATGTGCCTATCATTCTGTAATGATTCACGCATCTATGAGGCATCCTATCATCTTATCATCATGTGAGGACTTATACCTATCATATCTATGATGTATCCGGTATTCATATCATATCTCTCATACTATAACATATATATATATTGCATTTTCTATATTTTCCTTGTTTCATGTCTATTACATATGGTACTTATACTTATGGTGCAAGTATTATGCCCATGAAATCACCCGCATCTATATATTCTATTCTTCATGAACTATTTTTACTTAGAAATTCAAATCAATCCAATCGATCATCCAAAATAGTTTTATGGCATTTTCATGCCAACTAGCATTTTACCGTTTTTCGGCAGTTTGTATTACTGCTTTCGGGGTCTTAACTCCTATTTGCACTCTTTACTTTTAAAGCCAGGTGCTAAGGGTTCATTCAACTGAACGCAACTGAGTACCGGACCTAGATAGAGGACCCAGACACCCGGATCATCATGCTCAATCGATGAACTAATTTTGAATACGTCTGTCGCCACTTTATGATTCTTTAGTTGTCAGAGTCAACTGACGATGCTCATTTCTTTGGCGCTTGATTTTCCTTGAAGTCTATTTATATCCACTTAACAAATCGATAAGAAACAGCAACATGACTAAAATACAAAACTGGTTGAAATTGGGAAATAAACGCAAAATTCCTGTGATACTTCATATACCGACACATTCAGTTCTTTTAGGTACTGGTAATAAATGACCTTAAAATGTCTGCATGTATTTTCTCTCCTTTTTTTCATAGGTTGATACCTAATTAAACCCTATACCAGATAATTTTAAAACCATTTCATGTATCTGTGTAATCTTTTCTATTCAATCTCTCTTCAATACTATCTTATTTCAAAACCATCACACTATTTCAAACTAATCATGATATGGTGATTCTAACTACATAACCCTAATATAGATTTAGTTAAATATTCAACCAATCCATCATTCACCATCCTTCATTAAATCAATCCCCAAAGTAGACCTATACTTTTCTTGCCATTTAGTCATATCAACCTTTAATTTCGACAGGATCTTTGTTAGATGGAAACTTAATAAACCTAGTTGAAACACTTATAAACTTTTTTCTAGAATTCCATAAAATCCAGTAGGATCTATACCTAAGGTTAGTTCCATAATTTTTATCGTATTTCTTCTTCTCCTCTTCTTCTTCTCTTCCTTCCTCTTTCTCTCTCCTTCTCTTTCTCACGTGCATTTTCTTTCCGCACTGTTTTCTTCTCTTTTTTGGGGTGACCAAAATATGTGTGATATTTGATCCCACCTTAAGGCTATGTTTGCACAAAACTAAACCATTTTGGTTTGAAGTTTTCAATTGCTAAGTCCTTAGACTTCTTTCAACTTATGCTTATCTAACAGATCCTAATCTTTCCTCTTTATGACTTTCTATCTTTAACAAATTGCAAGATCGCCTTGTATCTGTAATTTTCCGTGGTCTCTGCTATTTTCCAAAATCTGATGACCTATAATATACCCTAAAATAAGTCCAAATCATGGTAGTATTTCTGATGTTAATAAGCAGGAGCAGGATCGCAAGTTACACTCCAAGATCGAGAGCCGAAATAAGTAAAGAAGGAAATTTCAGAGTATGTCTTACATTGTATTCATTCTTATGTTTTCTTTGACATTGATATTATGTGTAAAATAATTTAACTCATAACATCTAGTTTTGTAACTATCAGTAAGGCTTGAATGCCTTCATTGTAAATGTATTTTGCTAAAGAATGTAATGCCATGGCTTACTAATCTCAAACATTCCAGAAAAAGATACACTTGAGGATTGATAGATTTTAGTAGATCCTCGACCTGGCCCTGATCCCCATCAAAACTGGCTCCAAAGAAAGGGGCGCCACATATGAGAACCGTAATATGAAGCTATAGATATGAGAACGAATGCAGATTAAAGTAATGATAGTATATATTGCATAAGCAATCATGATAACAATAGTTATTCATGCTTATGAGTTGCGTACGTAAAATGTAATAAAACCGGGATTGCTCAGATCCGACTAAGTGAGAGGGATAGATTGGCATGCCATTAGTGAATAAGTCCGCAAAGATATGTCTCTTTCTGGTTTATTCTGATATCGAGGCCCCATTGTCGATGATATATCCTGTTGATCACGGCGGGCCTCAAAGGGTCACTACAATGTCTTCTGCCTTTATAAGATGATCATTATCTCGCATAATGATAACAACGCCTTCGCCCTTTATAAGCTCTCTATATCCACTTTGGGCAACATGTGCATGAAACATAAAACAAAATGATTTGAATATGACATGTGAAAAGATATGATATGATCTCGAGAAGCATAAATATCATGATGATGATAAGTTCAGAACATGAGATTATAACATCCGACGCGGATATATGAAAATGTATAAGAATGTAAAATGATCCTCAGTGTTAATACGATCACAAGTATATGAAAACTGTAAAGTATAGAGGCAGAGCATGCCAAAGACGTAAAACATGTAAACTGAAAAGATTGACATACAACAGTGGATGTAAAGATGATAAAGTAATGAAAAGTTATATGAATATGTATGGGATATATGAAATGCATATGTATAGCTTGTGGATGGTCACTCATCGCGGTTGTCCATGCTTATGTCTCTACTCAAGTGTAAAGCTTAGCACGGGTGTTCAATCCGTAGGTACTAAAGAGGAAGAAGACAAGGATAGAGGACAGACATCCCACATCAAGAAAGCGGTGCCAATCCAAGAGATAGGGTGCTCACCACATCGCTCCGCGATCTCCGGATGTGTCAGATAGAATAAAAATGTACATGTTCAAGTAAATGGGACCTTATATGTATATTTTGATGGACACCACCCGGTGGTAGTTCTTTTGTAAATGTAAATGATTTTGTTATTACGTAAATCGTCAGAGCACCCACAGTACAAGTTCAAATTGAGAAGAACCTGTGAAATAAGAGTCCCAAAGATATAGTCTCGCGCACTCGATCTTGCCGGATCCGCTTAACGGCTCGGATCGGATCGGCGCGTGGTGATGACTTAGCAAGTTCTTCTCTTGGTTGTTGACGCCATAGTCAGTAGCTTTGTCGCACTACGAAAGCCGTGCCACTCACCTACCACCAAATGACCATTATCCGACTAACGTCAATAAGTCGACCTTTTGACAGTCGTACTAGCCTCAAGGAAGTGTTATCGCCATTCATCCAGAACGCAGAGGAGAAGAGCCTCAAAATCCCTGCCCTTGAGGATCAAACCCCCGTGTAGCAATCACAGCCTCACGTCTGCATCAGCATGAGGAGAAGGATCCGCTAGCCGTGGAACCCCAGAAAAGTAAAGGTTAAATCCAGCCGGAGAAGCTCCACGGCGTCGCCTCTTCTAACCGATGACGAAAAAGAATAGTTACGACTCACGTTGTTAGCAACATAGATGTGTTCGCCTTGAGCTACTCGGATATGGTCGGAATTAATCCAACGGTGGCCTCTCATAAACTAAACATCATCTCCACGACGAAACCAATGAGATAGAAAGTAAGGCGTTTTCACCCGGGTTGCCATCAGATCCTTCAAACGAAGGTGGACAACTTACTACGCCATCAAAGGAAGTAGCACCCTAATGGCTAGCCAATGTAGTGGTGGTTCCAAAGAAGGGCGGTAAGTGGCGAGTATGTATAGATTATAATCGACCAACAAAGTGTGCCCAAAAGATAGCTTCCTCATCGCGCATGTATCAAATTGTCGACTCCTTCAACTAGGCACGGATATTGTCGCCTCGACGCCTCTTCTGATATTAATAAATTCCTGCATGCACCGCTGACGCAGAAACGGTTCATTACACCTCACTGCCATATTGCCAATGTGATGCCTTTTTAGATTGAAGAATGTCAGCAAATCCCATTGAAGATCGTAACTAAGACATTCGACCGCTGTTAGGCAACACCATGGAAGCCTATATCGATGATATGCTTGTGAAATCCAAAGAACGCTTCTATCACATCCAGCATTTACAGGAGGCCTTTGAGCTATTGTGAAGGTACGACAAGAAACTCAACCCTTTTTAATGTGCGTTCGGAGTCAGTTCGAGCAAGTTTCTAGGCTTTATGGTGACCTAAAAGAGAATGTGAGGCCAACCCCTGCAACTTAAAAGTTTTTCATAATGGACTGGTCGACCAGCAAATTTCTCATTCATATCCCATTTCACAACCTGGCTTAAAGCCATTTTGCATTTCATGTCAGCGGAGTATGCAAGGTTAGCCGGAATGAGATACCGGGCCACACACCAACAGGTTCCACCGAACCACCAATTATGGCTAGTCCAAGGGCAGAGATACACTCTCTATTCTACCTAGTAGTGTCTGGTTCTGTGAAGTGCAAATTGCTCAAAGAAGATGAAACCGAAACGTAGACTGATATCTCTTCATTAGTAAATCTGACAAAAGCATAAACTCCCAGATAATCTCGCCTAGAACAAGAGGCACTAAACCGTGTGGCAGCCAAAAACTTCGCCCCTACTTTTTAGGCACACACCCTATCGGCGTGTCACCATTCTCCTCTATGAAACACCGAGACACAAGCTCACCTATCGTAGTTGACGGCCCGATGGGCTATAGAGCTAATTAAGTTCATATTCTAAGATAGACCCCGTCGCGTTGAAGCGGGCGTGTATTGGCATATTTTTTAAAGATAACTCCCCCAATCGATGTGGACCAAGATAATCTACGGGTTGCAGGATCTAATGTTAACGACGCCTCCATACCTGAGTCGGCATCGACTTGCAACTTAAAGCCCCAACTAGGGAAATTATAGAGCAAGCCATACTTTGCGCGATAGACTCCGGGCCGCATCCAATAACAAGACCGATTATAGAAGCAATCCTAGCTCCTGATCGATCTCGCATAATCAGACACTTTAAAATCTCCTCATACGCAGTGACTCCCAACTGGTAGTAGGACAGGTAAACAGAGAATACGAAACGCGAGTGCATGGCTAGGTATGTGGGTCTTGTCAAGCAACGACGAGGGAGTTTTAAGGCTTGGAAGCTTGAACATATCCTAAAGGACTCGAATGAAAGGGCAGACGCATTGGCAGCAGTGGTCGCATCAATCCAAATAAAAGAAATTGTATTTCTCCCAATCTACTACCAATCGGCCTTATCTATTACAACTGATCAGGTTAGTCAGATAGATGAAGTAGACACTTCTTGGCTGACTCCTATAATGCATTATCTGAGTTTAGGTGAACTTTCGGATAATAGAGTTGAAGCCCATAAGGTCCAAGTTCAGGCGGCAAGGTTTTCCTTGGTAAACGGACAATTATACAAGCGCCTCGACGGGCCAGATCTTAAGTGTCTCACCACCTAACAGGATGCGATGCGGCCGGGCCGAGTCTACGGCGGGTATGCTGAATTATCCGAGTGGAAGAACTCTAGCTCATAGGGCCTATACACAAGGGTATTACTGGCTAACCATGAGAGCAGATGCGGCCGCCCACATCAAGAAGTATGACATTTGCTAACGACAAGCCCCCGTGTCAAGGATGCCTGCTCAAGACCTAGCCACCATCACAAGCCCCTCGTCCTTTCGCTTCGCGGTGGTATTGATATGTTAGACCACCGCCACTTCTGCCAAAAACCTCGTTATCGGGTTTCCATGCACTCATTTTAGTAACGTGATAGAAGCTAAGCTGCATCAAATACAAGATACCGTGCTTGATTTGGTGGGAGGAGCATCATTCCGCCGGCTCTCCTGCCACACCCCAGCCGACAGAATCGACAATGGGTCACAATTTGACAGTGGCGTATATAGAAATTTGTACTCAACCCCGCAATACCCACAGAGTAATGGCCAGACGAAAGCATCCAACAAAACCCTCTTGACGGCTTTGAAAAAGCGTCTACATCGGCTAAGGGAAAATGGGTAGACGAGCTACCAAGAGTTCTTAGGCCTATAACAACCGCCAAAGAAGTAGCCATTGAGGTCACCATTTTCCCTCACCTACGGGATGGAAGTAATCATTCCTACAGAGATTGGGATGCCCACTTTTCTGACTGAAATCCCTAGAATGACTAATGCTGAAGCCATCACCAAAGACCTAGATATGGCAAACGAGCTTCGGGAAGCAGCTGCTGACCTATAACCTCGTACCAACAAAGGATGACAAATCTATATAACATGCGTGTAAGGTCTCGTATGTTCTGAGCCGGAGACCTAGTTTTAAGAAGGGTCTTTAAACACAGAAATAATTCGATGGGCTTGGAAAGTTCATTCAACCTGAGGGACAAGACATGATAGTGAAAGTGGGGGCAACTAGCTCATACGCACTCAATAAACTATATGGGACTCCAGCACCTAGGATGTGAAATGCTACGCATATTAAAAGGTATTATCAATAAAATTCCATTATTCAATAAAATTTTCCTTTGAAGTGTTTTTTTATAATAGAAAAGGGTATTTATGTTCAAAATGGGTTATTTAAAAAACAAAGACAGATAAGGATTTGGATTTACAAAAATTGAGATCATGGTTTTAAACAATATTATATTGTGAATATATTGAGAAGTTGGATTAGTACAAGGGATGAATCCCAAAAATATTTGCAATTTTGATTACTTGCAAAAGTAACCTTGAAAATGTCATATTGCATACAAAAATGTCCCTAAAAATGTAAAAACAAATCCCCCACCGGATAACTAAATCCCTTATGAGCATTTTATCCCATCCCCACATTATAACAATATCTCTAGGAGCATTTTTGTCTGAAATGGTGTCTTTTTATACATCTTTTTTCATTTTAAAGAAAGAAGTTAGTTTTACAAATAATTTTTGGATTTGTCCCTTTTAAACGATTATCCAAGTTATAACGTAACCTTGACCTTATTAAAGCTCAATCAAATATATCTATTTTACTGTTCTAATTTTTAGTACTATTACTATATATATGCAGTTTGAACAAAAGAGAGGGCATGTCGCCTTAGGCGTTGAATGCACAAAGAGGACGTCGAGGAAGTAGTGTGCGATAAATTTCAAAAAGAAATCACACATGGAAAAGATATTAACAAAGAGCTTGATACTACTTACGATGTTCCGACGCTCTACTAAATCCAAACTTAATCTTTCTAGAGCCATGGATGCTCCATAAGGGGAAGACAGTACACCTTGTCGATGGGCAACACCTATGTTGGAAAAGTGATGAAGACTAATGTTAAATCATCAAGCCATTGATCCTATAGTATGAGCAAATGATCAAGTTGATCAATGCTCTTTTTTTTTTCTTTTTTTTGTCTTAGCTAAGGAATAAGATGCATAAATTCGATCAAATGCTGTAATAGTATGGGGGAAATAGAATGTTTGCTACTACTAGTTTCTCTCTTGGTTTAGTTGTGCTTTACATCGTACTGGCATTGAGGTTAAATGTATTAGAGTTGCATTGAAAACAAATCTAAACAAAAAAGCATATACATGTATTATGAATATTCCATCCTAAATAAAAATATATATCCTAATATGCAATGTAACGACCCAATCCTCACCACATATTTGTCCGGTTCTAGGTTTTGTCTTACCAACACTTCCCGGTTTTACTTCTCTATTGGGCCTACGTTCTCAAGAAAAGGCCTTGATAGTGTTGAGTTGAAGTTCTCCATATATGGACCTTTACCTTTCAGTCTGTAGACAACGTGGGACACTACAATCCACCCCCCTTTGGGCCCAGTGTCCTTGTTGGTACATTTTTGCAATGACCTAACTCTTCACCCGATATTGTTAGATTCTTAGTTATGGCTTCCCACCAGCCTTCCCTGGTTTTGTTTCTCTATTAAGCCTAAGCCCTCAAGAAAAGGCCTCAATAGTGATTTGAATTCAAATCCTCAGTATATGAACCTTTACTTTTCAGTCTCCAAATGTGAGACCCTATGCAAACATAAGCAAGCTTGATTATGTCCAAAGCTGGAGAAAAATCTTCGGACCTTTTCTTCCGTATATATAGCAGCTACTGAAGAGGGAGGAAAATGATATTCAGGCACAGACCACTTTCACGGCATTATCAGAGAAGCAATTTCACTGAAGTTTCAGGATTTCCAAGTTCACAATTTAACCATACTTACAAATTGACGTGAAAGTCAAGCAATTTTAGATTCGACCTATTTGTCTTTATAGGTGGAAACTTTCGTCTGTAAGAAATGCATTTGTTGCACAATTTCAAGAACACTATTATATTGACTCAACTTTGAAATATGAGAAATAGTGAATGGAATATTATTCACTCCAAACAAATATCTCTTAAAGGAATGCTTTTGGTCCGAGGGATCCTCGTATATTTAAAATATGTCTACTTGGGTAAGAGAAGTCAATACTTACACACTTTCAGAAATTTTCTCTTATATTCAATGTTGGATATTATATATTAAGCATGCAGGATTTCTATTTGTAGTGTTCTCCTAACGGAAATATTTTTTTAGTAGTGTTTTTAATAACATAAAGTATAAGTACAAAAACACTTCCAATATTTTTAAATTACTTTATGAATAAAGAAAATATTATAAGAAATCAAAAAATATTAGAAATATATATAGTTATATATATATATATATAAAAGTATATATATATATATATATATATATATAATTATTTTTCTTGGATTAGAAAATTTTAAAATATTAGGGCAAAACAAATTCTGGATTATTGATAAATAAATAAAAATCATGGTATTTTAAAATTGCAAAATATATATTCTAATCAGAATTTTAAGACAATCAAACATTGAAAAAGAAAGATATATAAGTAAGAAGAAAAATGATGCATCTGTAAAGCTGAGAACATTTGAACAAGAGATGCAATTGTTTTAGTCAAGTGAGAAACATGAAGGAGCCTATGGGCAATGTTGAAAACTGATTCAAAGTTTCATCTCTCAATAGTTCCTATTAGTTAGGAAAGTCTTTGTTTAATTGTGAGCAGAGAGTTCACGATTGTTTGAGAGTTTTTAGCTTTGTAATAAATGTGAAGAGTTAGTTGTGAATGAGATAATTAGTGGGTCAAAATTAGTTTTTTTATTTTAATTTTATTTATCTCTTTTAAGCCTATTTATTGGCATTTTTAATGTTTGAAAATAAGCTGAAAGTTGCACATCCTTTTTCTACTTCTATTTTATTTCTCTCATCTTAAAATTCAAACAAGTGAGAAGCAAGGAGGAAGAGGAGAGTGAAAGGGAAAGAAAACTATCCGAAAACAGTAAATTGTATTTTTGGAATATTTGAAAAAATTTTAAGTGTTTTTTTTTTAATTTTTAAAAGCAAATTGTATTTTTGGAATATTTGAAAAAATTTTAAGTGTTTTTTTAATTTTAAAGCACTCCCAATTGCTTCTCTAACAAACACTTCAAAGTATTTTATTTTTTAAAATATTACTTGTTAGGTTGTTGCATGTTTTTAGGAGTTTACCGAGTCCTGTTTACTCAGTCTTTGTTTATGTTAATATATCCCTGGTCTTTAGGGCTAGTTGGGGCTGTTATTAGGCAATTTTTACTAACCACGGAAGTCATGCCAAAGTGAGGGTTCCTTTAGTTTTCCTTTTATTACTGTAAGGCTACATAACACAAAGTTTGTTCAATAAGAAGGTAGATCATTCCTCTCTGGAATATTGTTGAGCTCTGTTTTCATTTTGTGATCAAAGTTTCTCATATCAGAGGTTCCCACTAGTGCCTGAAAAACAAAAGTCGTATGTTAGGCCTTTTTCTACATGCACAATTTCACCGTATGTATACAGATCGCTCAATTAATACTTGATCAATGAAGTCCGGGATATTGAACCCACATGGAACTAGCTATTGATTACTAACCTAATCTAGTCTTAATATTGTTTGGATTACCAAAATTAATGATTTTTAATTAATTAACCTACTTATGCTAAATGATTGAATTGATTGGTCATGGCGATAAAACTAGGGTTTCCGAGTTCACCCTCGGTAATCCCCCTGGTTTAGGTTTAGTGAAATCTTAAAGGCCATAGTTATATTTTGAAGGTCAATTAACCTAGCCTATCATTGGTCTCTCTCGAGCACTAACAACCTATCCTTAAGACTAGGCTATCGCTTCTCAAATTTGGGAAGTAAAACCCGAGAAAATTCAATTTTTCTCGAAAGGGTAAAACGGTAATTTCTTGCTTGAAAACTGTAAATTCTAGATCCTGATGACGAAAAGGACCAGCAATATAAATCTGCCTTCTCGAAATCTAGTGACCCGTAAAGTCATTTAATTCGAGACAATCTAATATTTTTACGATTTTCCTCGGGTGATAAGTCGTCAAGGATTTCGTGGACTAGATTTTTACTTAAAATCTCGAAGTCGTGAAATGATTCTGGTTGTCTATTTAAAATAATTGAACCTAAAAGAAAATAAAATTTTCGACGTAAACGGACCCGACGAGACAATATAAGTTATGTATTTGTGAAATGATAATAATAATAATAATAATAATATAATATAATATAATAACAATAATAATAAAATGAAAAAAAAAATCAATCAAAAAGGGGATAAAGGAGAGGTCAAATGGCGTGGGAGAGAGAGAGAGGCGTCTAGGGTGAGAGAATTTAAAAAAAAAAATTATTTCTTCTCTTCGCTTCTTTCTATGATTTACGAAAATCGGACCGTAGGTTTTCACTCCGGATCAAGGCAAAGTTGATCTACGTAATGGTAGAGCTACGCGTGATTACTCACAAAAAGTTGAGTTTCAACAAAACTCCGTGAGGTAGGGTTTGTCCTACTTGTTTTACCCTTGTTTAAGTGTTTTGTAAATTCTGTGTTGGTTCGAGGTCGTAGATGGTCGCAGATCGCCCCAAATCTTTGAACCGAAGTGTGGAATTTTTTGGAACCCATTCGGGCAAATTCCGTGACACAAATTGTGTTTGTAGGCCATTGGAGATGATATTGTAAATTGCTCAAGTGAGCTAATTTGGGGAGTTGGTTGATCAAAGAAATTAATAGGTTAATGCTTGAGGTGTTAACATGATGTCACAATTACATGGAATATAATTGTGTATGTAGGCCATTAGAGATGTGGTTGTGATTCGCTCAAATGAGCTAATTTGGGTGATGGTTGAAATTGTTGAATTACATGTGGTGTGATTGTAAAATTGAGAATATATGCATATTATGTATATTGCTATAAAAATGATTGAAAAGGCATAATGCATTTTCATATCCACCGGGTAACCTAGAAATTAGGTGTGAGTGCATGACATGAATTTTCTGAAAAACGAACATGGTTGCTAAAGGAATTCACACAGATGATTTTTCTGAGAATGGGTTGTGGGAGACGATCCAACGTATCATTTCTGACGAGGACTATGACTCAAGCTGAAGTTCTCCAAAGACATTCGCCTTTAGAGGGGTAGTCCCATATTTTACCGACATTCGGTAGTTTATTTTCAAGAACAAGTTTTGTTTTAAAAATGATATTTTTCTCATACATGGCTTAAGCAAGTGTGTGAGGGAGCTCTGCTAGGACTCGGTGACATGGAATGGGCATGTAGACATTTAAGTAGGATCACGATTTACTTGAGTGTGTGTTTAAATTGAGAATCGCATACGCACTTAAAGCTGAGTAACCCATCTAGTAGGATTCCACCGCCGGTGATAGCTCACCCTATCGAGGAACATTTTTTCGTGCATTGTGGGTCAAGCGAGAAAACCCGCTTCTTAGAGGCCGATGAAGAAAGCCAAGTTGTGGCTTTGATGTTTTTGATAATATGTATTAGAATTATAGATTTACTATGTATTTGTATTAAGAGAAATATTATAACTCTTGAACCATGTAATATATTTGGTTGGGATATAGATTATGCAGCTGAACTATTGGAATATAAAGGCATATTTGATGAGTGTTGATGCAAAATAAGCCGCCATTTTACTGTGTATGGGTCTCAGATACGGTAGACGATGATTTTCCAAGCAGTTGATTCGTAGTCAACTGACCCCCTGCTTTGGGGCTTAAGCATAAAGCCCTAGGTCTCTGAAGCATTATGTATAGTTAATCTCAACAACCACGCGTGAGCCATAGGATTCTCTTGCCTGGTCAACACATGGCTAAATGTCTCATATCCAATTTCCTAACCTCTCAATCTCAGTTCGGCGAAAACATGCAAAAAGGTGATCAGCGCTTGCAAGCATTAAGAATAGGGATGAAAAACATCAATATATATATATATATATATATATATATATATATATATATAACATCAATATATATATATATATATATATATATATATATTATAGGTCGATGTTATATATATATATATATATATATATATATATATATATATATATAGTAGTTGGATGTTATATATATATATATATATATATATATATATATATATATATATATAACATCAATATATATATATATATATATATATATATAACATCAATATATATATATATATATATATATATATATATATATATATATATATATATATATATTAAATATTAAATAAAGGTTACATCATCCAAACCCTAATAAGGGTTCATACCTCGGGCTACATCGTAGCCCTAGAAAATAAAACTAGAACATAATAAATCTAAAACAAAGCAAACTCTAATAGAAAACATCATGGATGCTAAAAAAAATTATGCTACAACCTTGGGATCCTGTTCTAGAAATTTGTCCCTTTGGTTAAGGTTCCCTCCTTTTGAGAAAGTTGGCTCGAGACATTTCACATGCCGCCTTTGAAACTTCAATATTTCCGAGTAATTTGTAATTTTCGGGCGGTCTATGACTTGAAATTTTCTCAAGTCATCTAAACGACTCCAAAACTGGGCAGAGAGCAAGCAAGGACACTTTGAAACCTGGTAGAGAATCGGCAACGGTGCTTCGAAAACTGGCAAAGAATGAGCAATGGCACTTCGAGATTTTCGAAGGCACTAGGGGTGACTTCAAAGCTGCTTTTAAAATGTATGATTCCTCCTCAATGCTTGTGTCTAAATTTCCAACCTGCCCTAAGAGTATTCAGGTTCGAGAATTTAATAACCTTTTTCAAATAAGTAGAAAAGTGGAATTTACACCTTAATTAGCATGGACTTGAGGAGGGGAAAGGATTAATTTAGATGGAGATAAAGATGGTTGGCGGGAAATTCAAATGTTAAGGTACATCCATGGACAGATATGTTCAAGCTCACTCATACACGCAAGGATGGAACTCCTGTTGATGATGCATCTCGTGATATTATGGTGAATATTTAATTATTTTTCATAACAATTATCGCAAAATATAATGACATACTTATATGTTAATCTAAGAGTGATTTTCCCTTAATTATCCCTTTAGGCCAAGTTTGAGGATATTTCTGCAACTCAAACACAATCACAAATGGAGAGTCTTCTCATTCACTCCATTATCATGGATAAAAAAACACAAGATGGCCTGTAAGACATAACGGTACTCGGTTTTTGATTCAAAGACCCTTCCGGTATTTGGAGCCACGTTAAAAATGGCCAATGCAGCCCTTGCATTAAAGTTGAAGGAAACAGAAGGAGAGATCACCCATTTTAAACAACGTGAAGAACAAATGCAACAAATAACCAATTTTAACAAGAGCAACTACAAGCACAACAAGGACAATTGCAGCACCAACAAGGTTACATCAACAACAAGAACAAATGGAGATGATGCAACAACACATGCAGCAGATGCAGACAATGATGAATCAGATGTTCCAGTTTTAGCAAGGAAAGGCCAATCCAGCCCTCGTTTATTGATTGATGTCCACTGATATAGTGGATGTTATTTTCTGTATAAAGAAGTGGATTTTGGATTTCTTAGAATTTTTTATTTTGATTTTGATGTCACTCCCCCAAGACGTTCATGGTTTAGTTTTTCTGAATTCTTTATAAATACATGTTCGTTAATGGACAAGAAACCAAAGACTCAGGAAATGGTAGCGTGATGGGTTAAATTATTCTAGTTGTGGTTGGAATCAACAAATTAGTGATTTTATGTAGCCCAAATTGATAATTTCTTGTATTTTGAATTCTGAAGCAGGCCTAACTCTAGTGAATCTCGCAGTCCCAGCACGGATGAACATGGAATGATAGTTACTACCCGAGGTGCCTTCTTTCATGTTATTTCTTTTATCGGTTGTCTTTGTTTTTAGTTGTTCTCTATCTCTTACTAAAATAATAATAATTATTATTATTATTATTACTGTTGTTATTTCATATGCATTTACAGACACTACATCGAATGTATGTTGTCATTGCCGGTCCTGGTTTCAAGAAGATGTTTCGCCCTCATGGCCCAAAGTTCCTTTGATCCAAAGACGATATAAAAAATACAGTAAATCAAGTTAATCTATGCCCGAATATCATTTATTCGAATATCATGCCTTTGTCCTTTGACATTTCATCCTTTGGAATGTTCAAGCTCGAATGAAAATCTGAAGGCATTTGTGTTTCTTCTGTATTGTTCTTTCATTCCTATTTTGAGGGTTGTTATTCTTATTTTTATTTTTACAATCCTTTAATTTATTGTTTGAATTCTAGAAATGCTGACCGTTAGAAGCAAATTTTGTTTTCAGAAGTTAGGATTTTTAGCTGAGATTCTGAAGGTAAATTCTAATTATCCACATGGGTTTTTCTTTGTTTGTTGTTTTCCATGACTTGCATTAATAACTAGATCTTAGGACTTCAACAAGATCTCCTTCTCAAAATTTTCTCAATGTGATATACTGGTGAGAATATTTATCAACAGTGAATCTTGGATTGGATGAATTTTAGTACTTTCAGACCAAATTATTATTTTGGAATTTGAGTATGATCTAAGAGAGACGCAACATACATAATCCAACTTTCTGCTCGGTGCTGCTAATCTTCACAGATTGTCTCACGTTTTGGTGCTTTATCGCTGACATTCTCGCAAATATTTCCTAGAAATTTGCGGGTTTGTCATTTGTCAAGAAAAGAAATGAAATTAATGGGTCCTTTTTAATTTCCTCGTCTGACCAGAGGGTTGAGATTATCTGATCAAGAGACACAAATTTGATGGAAAATTCATGTGGGTCATGTGGTAGAATTGATCGATGTCGTACAAGCCGGGCCAGCCGCTACTAACCCATTGTCGGCTCCTGTAGCGATGCCAAACCAAACATGGCTCAGACCGCTAATATGATTTATAGGAGGGAAGGATTTTCCAAGGGTCTTAGGGTTCTCTCCCCAATGACGCACACTACTTATGCCGCCGAGATAAGATCAAAGCTCGAGGAAATGACCATACGTTGATATCTAGATTCCATTCAGATTTCTATTTTTTTTTTTTTTTAGTAATCGATTCATCTTTCGAAAGCTAGAATTTTGTAACTTTGAAATGTTTGAGGAATAATTATATTTCACTTTCAATTTTCCGTAATGTCTCTTAATTTCATCAATAATTCGTTCCCTGGCAGTATGATCGGGTCGGGCAAAGAAGAATATCCAAACTGGATACTCAGGCAATGTTTGCTTACTTGATTGCAAAGTAGCAATAATCAATCACCTTTTTATTTTTTTATTTATCGATATACTAAGTATATGATTCATTAACAAAGGATGTTCTTCAGATTAGCAGCTAGAAATGACATGTTACTTTTCTTGCGCTCTATCACTCTTACCTTTAGCCGGATTTTTCCTTTAAGATCGCCTATTTCAATATTTTGAACTCCGGCGTGTCTTCTCATCACGTATGTCGTGATCAACTTGATGGATGGCCATGGCCAACCGGCTCTCACATTGTGCCATTCACGCCGGGTAATTTTCCGCCACCCGGGCAAAAAGAAATGCAAATCGTATAACATTGACTGAAACTCGATTACATCTACAAATGAACTAACCATGAATTCGCTTACTGATGTAGGGACATTTTTTACACTAGGGAGGAAGAGGGGTGATCCAAGAACTTATGGACAAGAGGAGGCTAGAAAGACTCGCTTCATGTCTAAGAGATGAACACTCCCAAGAATTCAATGAAGAGAAGTAATGCCACTGTTTTCATCCTATATACAGAAGGAAGGTTATATATCAGGTGTCTGTCTGGTAAAGAACCCCATCTACTGGAAGCTTAGTAGAAGGCATCTCTGTGTAATTTGGGGCATAAAGTAAAAACCAATGTTGCATTTGATGTTGTATCAAATTTCCATTCCACGATATGTTTCATTTCATACCTGGTCTCGATAAGATCAAACACACAAAGAATGTGTTGCGCCTACCAAAGAGGAAGATCAGTTCATCATACTCTATGATTCGGGGTTTCGTTTGATTCGGGGCTTGTTACTAGTTTAATTTGTAGTCCCGCATTACCTTCTTTCAATCGAGCTCGAAGGCACCTCTATGTGCAGAAATTGATGATTATTTTGCTATTGAACTTCGATTTTGTTTATGAATATAGTTTTGGTCACCTTGTCCATTTAAACACGTAATGGGACTACTCAATGTGATTTTATCATGCATTTCCCTTTTAGAATTTCCCAATGTTTTCCTTTTTCTGTAGGCCGAATGGATCTAAAGGTTTTAAAAATATTATGCTCATTTAATCCCTATGGTCGCCGTCAGAACCAAGCCGCAGCTACAACACCTCCTATGGTCGCGGCCAGAACAAAACCCCAACTATAACACCTTAGAACATCCCTATGGATGCGGTCAGAACAAAACCACGGCTACAAAACCACCTATGGTCGCGGCCAGAACAAAACCCCGACTATAACCTATAGACACCCAATTAGATTTTCCTGTGCCTAAAACATTTGTCCACTCTGCATTCCATGGCCACGCCTTGTCGCGATCCACTTTTGTTTCAAGCACATATGCCATAGCCGCATTATTTACCACCTTTACCGGGTCAATGACCGAGGCCATAGGCTCCGCTTCGTAGCGGGAATCTACGTCGGATCTTTTCGTGGTTAGTGAGGAGGAAGGCAACTGGGAATGACCGAGAATAGTCTCAGAGTCAGGAGGGATGACTCGGGCAGCTTGTAGTCAGAGATTTTCCATCAGTCAAGTGAATCTCGTCTTCCTTGGTTGCATTTGGATCAGCTGGAAGCGAGAATATGTCCAGAGCTAAAGGTGGTCTATAGGTTGCAAAGAAGTTTATGCTACCCATGGTTCTAAAACTCGATCGAGTTGTCTCCGCCTCGAGCCTCTCTGCTCCGAGTAAGATACCAGATACAATACTAGAGAATCTGTAAAAATCGTACGAATCAGCCGTGTTTTTGGATGAATCCCACAGTTTTCAAGTCAATCCGATGACCTCAAAACAATAAAAATTGAAAATCCTCTGTAATTTCATAGATTCAATCTTTCCCATCACATCCAAAATGCAAAAATTTTATTGAACAAACCAGGAATTCCTCCCAAAAGAAAAAAAAATAAAACTCTTGTGCATCTAAAATAGAGATTTCTACTAACCTTTTGAAAATGAAAAGAGAGAGTTGTCGGAGGGGGGAGACTTAGAGAGGGCCGACAAGACGTTTGGTTCTACGTTTGTTGCAAAAGGTAGGAGAAACAGAGAAGGAAGAAGAAGTCCAAAGGGTGGCGGCAAGGCGGCGGGGTTCCTTGGGTTTGTCGTGAGAAGGAAGGAAGCAAAGAGAAGGAGAGATCCGGGGGTGGCTTGTGAGTTAGGAGTTGTTTGGGTCGACATTGAATATCATATAGAGGGAAAGGGAGGAGGGGGAGGAGATAGAAGGCTTTGACTTTAAAATTACTAAAAAATTATTTTTATTTTAAAAATATATTTATTTTAATGAAAATAAATATAAAATATATTTGATAAAAATTACGTTTTTAACATGATTTTAGATTTTTAAAAATTTAAAATATCACATTTAAATAAATATAAATTTAACGATGGTTTAGCTTGTTATAGAAGTTTTTTTAATTATGAAACATATATTTTATTTTTAAAATTATTTATTAAATGTAAAAATATTTATATTTTTTAAATAAACTTTATAGTTATTTTTAAAAAAATTTAAATATTAAATAAACAAATATATAACAAAAATAAATTTATTTGCTTTTTTATTTAATCTTTAACATGAAATGATAAATAAAAAAGCTTTAAGTCTATCTCAATACATTTTTACAAATACATGAAAAAATTATTATATATATTAATTAATTTTTTAGATCGAAGGCCATTTGAGCTACCCAAATTCAAGTTATAAACAATTATTTCATGGAAATTCTCATTATACAAAATTTTATTCTAATTTATATGTTTATTGCATAAACGATGACAATTTTGAATTTTGTTGTAATTCAATTCGTAATAGATTATTGTATTCTATCTCCTTCTTACTTTATAAATTTGTTGATTTGATATGATATAATATGATTTTAAATCATGACACTTAAAATATTTATAGCACAATATTATCTTATGAGGTATTATTGATTATGGATATCTTGACACTTAAAAAAATATTTTTATGTGGATAAAATTTTACTTAAAAATAAATTACTTCTATATGTTTTAAAAATATATTTTCAAACATTGTTTCTTGATAACTTGGTCAACTAGCCGCTAGGTCTACCAACTATTGTTGATTATTTTATTTTTTATTTTTGAAAAGAACTATAGTTGATTTTTTTTTTAAAGAACTGTTGTTGATTATTTATATCCATAGTTGTTAAACAAATGTATAATTAAAGTTTCAATGGGTTTCATACTTTAATCCCAACAAACATGAGTTGATTAGGCACCAAATTTATTTATTAATTAAACATAAATAAAAACAATGTTCCCAAGAAACATTTTGTATTATAATAGTAACACTTGCCTTTTAAAAATAAAAAAAGTACTTATCCTATAATTTAATAATGTATCAACTAATAAATATTTCCAAATCAATAATATAATATACCCACCACCGCTTTGTAAGCAGAAAAATCAGAATTTTACGAGAAAAAATGGTAAAATGGTAATTTCGGTCAAAAATAAATTTTTCTAAATCTTGGATGACAGAAAGCGGACTTAGTTGTAATTGTCCTTAATCAGCGACCACGTTGAATTTCATCAAATTTTGAGACAATCGAATTTCCGCGTTTTGAGGCAGGAATGGTGCGGGACAACGTACGTTGTGGTGGTACCACCGAGAGTCAATACGTGTCGTGTGCGAGGAATGACTCAAACATATGAGCAAACATGAGCTCAGGTGTGGGGCCGCGAAAGACACAGCGGCATCATATCACGAAGGAAATTTATACAATACAAGATAGCTGTAATCCAAGTCAACCAATGAGGGGTTGATAAGTGGCAAGAGAAAAGATAATTCTCGACGATGTCACCAACCGCCATGAGCGAGCAAACCGGGAAAGGAGGGAGAAAAGAGGAGAGATTTTAGAGAGAGAGAGTGTCCACCTTCTCTCTAGATTTCGGTGATCGGACCGTCGAATCCTATGAGTCAAGAGGCAAAGTTGATCCCCACTGCAAGAGCTATGCGTGGGTACCGGTATTATAGAGTTTCAAAAACTTCGGGAGATAAGGGTTTTCTCCTACTTGTTTTATTCTTTGGCTAAGAGCCATTTTAATGGATAGGGATATCTTGAGGCTTGGATGGCCGTGTTTTTAGTTCCAAAGATTTGGACTGAGTGATGAAATCCCTAGATTGGTTTTGGACAGTCCCGAATTGACCGTGGATTGTTTGTGTGTGGCCTTGTGTGTGAATATGTTATTGCTCGATTGATTAACATGTTATGTTATTTAGGATAAGTGGCAATCCCAAGACTGACCGGGCCGGATTTTGTGGTTAGCCCATGTGACCTAATTTTATGTTATTCCTATGTATGAATGAATAAGCTACATCGGATAAATTCTATTAGTATATGCATGCTTAATATGTTAACATGAATTGTTGTGAAATGGCATATTGTGCTCATATGCACTAGGATAACCAAGAATAATAGGTGCGAGTGCATGACATGAAAACGGGTTGCTAAATGGATTTCAAAGGAAGATTTTCCGAAGAATCGCTTTGAGAGTTGTCTCAACAGCTCATCTCGAGAAGACTCATGACTGCTTCTGAGTTATCCAACAATTCAATTCCTAGGTTGTATAATAGATTTACCGAAACTCGGTATTATGTTTTCAAGAACAAAAACCTCTTGTTTGAAAATAGTGTTTTCTCACACTTAGCTTAGGCATGCGTGAGGGAGTCAGTGAGGGCTCGAGAAGTGGGAAAAGGTGAGTCACATTCTTATCCATTTCATGTAGACATTTGAGTAGGAACATATATGTTTGGTTTGCCATTGCATGAGCACTTAGGTGGGGAGTAACCCATGTAGGATAATTCCACTACTGGGCATTACTCACCCTGTCGAGGGAAAATTGTTTCAGGTATAGGGAGTATTCAGGGAGACGACGCTCACTAGAGGCCGCTTTTGAGAAGAAAGCCGACATGTGGCTTTGTTTATATATTTTTGTAAAACATGTGCGAAACATTTTGATTTGTACATGTTTGTATTAAGAGTGATGTAATAACTCTTGAACTTATAAAAATGTATGGTTTTGTAATCAGATGGATGAGTATGTATGATTTCGCTCTATTAGGTCATTTTAATATGTATGAAGTCTCATGATATGAGACACACAAAGCTCAAGAGGTCGACTACAGGGTCAATCTAATTCTCTAGTTTTGGGCGTCACAAATTTATTTATAGTTTCTCCCATACTTATAACGTATCTTTATATATATTTATTTAATTTTATCAAATCATCTAAGTTTTATGGGATTGCTCTTTTTTTTCTCTCAATTAAGGAATTTGTACTAAATTTATTGGATGGACATTTTGGAAACCTTTTGGGTAACATATAAATTAACTTGTTTCTTCTTCTAAGGAAACCATTGCAAAGATGTAGAGGTTGATTCTTATTTTAAGACAAGTCACATTTTGTTATAGCTTTAAGAATATTAAATTGCTTATTTAAATATATTTCGAATTGTTCATATGTCTAGTTCAATTGGTAGAACACTTAAAGTTTAAAAAAAATAGGACTAGGTATGAGTCATAGTGGGACAATTTACTATGATGCCCCCAAATCTCGGGGGTACGTTGACAACCAGTCAACCTGCGGAAGATTCATGGATGTCGGGTAACCAAACACCACACCATTGAGTCCCGTTTTCCTATGACTCCAGGATTTAATGAAAATCGAGCGTATCTCTCCCTTCAGACGTGAGCTCTACTCAAAATACAACCTATGCAATTACATGGCAACCTGTCCCAATATTATACAACAACCACACCGGGTCCACATAAGATTAAAAATGGCCACATAGGGCCCATTTATCCATACTCAAACATATAAACACATGACTATAGGACCATAGTCCATAAGAGTTTAACTTATACTATTTTATACAAAACATATATCAAAATTAAGAATCGAATACATGTTTTACAAAATATAAACTAAACTAATCCGACTTTCTTCTCATTATCGGGCCTCTAGTGATCACATATCTCCCTTCACATCCCTCAGACCTAAAAAGGGGGTCCCCACGACAAGTGAGCAATGCCCAAGAGAGTGAAATCTCCATAAGGGCTACTCCCACCTAAGTGCATTATGCAATGAAAGAGAAGCACAAGCACATCCCAATCACGATTATGCCAATCCTAGAATGGAAATGTACATGACATGAATGAGATGCTACTCTTATGATCCCCCGTACTAAGTCCTCACCGACTTCAACAGCGTAATATGCCGCGAGAGAAACCGTTTTCAAAACAAAAGATTTTTGTTTTGAAACCCATCGACACCGATATCAAATGTACTGACAACCCTCCGATATAATTTTTGGACATACTTCGATAAAACAACTTTGTTCAAAATCCATGTCAGGAAACCTCCGATTATTCATGCGACCTTTTAGGTTTTTGTCCCTAGACCGAAACCAACATCAACACCAAACACAATGCTGATTTTCCCATGCACTCACACCCATTTCATGCGATGTACTTTCACATAAATGCAATGCAATATGCCATTGCCTATCACTCAAGCAAAGTTACTATATATGAGTGCTATATGTACATGCCTACTCATGCATCTAACCCATGCATCAATTGGAAAATTATATCAATGGACACATAAATTCCAATTAATTCACCCGATTCATGCCAACATATCAATACATGCATACATTGACATCATAAGTCATTACTACTCGAGTAACTACATACCTTCACCTCTAGGCCTAATTGTGACATATCGAGTCCACAAGTAGCCTACAATAAGCCATGCAATGGCCTCATAGCTACTAAACTCATGTATTTCTCAAGCTCATGATAATTATATCAACATGCATATAATAACCAACCAACATACACTAATTTCAATGTATTAGACCACACAAGTCATCACAACCAAGCAATTTGCAACTTGGTGCTACATTTAAATTTTCTGAAACTATGTGGGTACCAAATACCATTCACGGGCATATGGCCAGATTGTAGACTTAAGGGGCTTTCTGTAGAGTCTAAGAACACATGAATCGGAGTTCTGATTGCAAAGTTATGACTGGTCCAAGTCGAGGCCCTATATGAACAAAGGACTTACGCGCAGAATCCGCAGGGCCTACCGCTTTTTCATCATTTTAGGACATAATATGAGTTCAAATTGCATTAAGTTATATATGGATAGATTCTAGACTCAAAAATATTTCCATAGAGTTTAAGAACACTCGAATTAGAGTTCGGACAAGAAAGTTATGACCGTCCAAGCTGAGGCCCTATATGAACAAAGAACCCAGAAATGCATTTTTTCGTTCTAAATATCATCCAAACAGACCCCTAAGGCTCAACCAAGACCAAATGACTCTAGAGGTGGCCCAAGTAGTATGTCCCACTCGAGCGAAGACGAACCTTCCGACCCTAAGCTCGAAACCCACGGCCTCCTAAACTTTCTGCTCTAATCTGATGAAAATTCTGATTTCGTGTCCACGTGTTGCCCTTGACGAGTACTTCGACTTTAAGTCTTGGCCCGACGTGAGACGACCATTCAAGCTCCGTAGATCTTAGAGAGAAGGTGGAGCTTCTCTCTCTAAATTTTCTTCTCTAAACACAAAATCTCTTCATGAAACATGCTGGTTTGCACTCCACGCTAGCCCCTGTACGAAAGAAACGAACTTTAAATCTGCTCGACTGATTCCGACCACTAAACTTTCAGAATCGTAAAGAGGAGAAGTTTCTCTCCTTTCTCTCTCTAACTCACGCCCACTGTCCGAACCTGCCGAAAATGGGGAGAAAATGTGATATTTTCTTCTCCTTTCCCTTTTTTGTCCAATTTAAGTTTAAGTTGGACATGGGGCCCACTTCGCTCCACGCGTCTATGACTCGTCCGGGTTCATTTATGTTCCAAAACAATTTATTTCTTCAGTTCAATTCATTTTAAATGAACTTAATTCCGCTTATTTCCCCGAACTCGGTATTCTCGTAAATCTTGTCCTTCGAAATATTAAGAACTCACTCACCCAAAAAAACATGAAAATTCATAACAGGGTCGGAATTTAACTAAACCTGTACTAGATTTCTCAAAGTGGTATTTAAAATACTACAAATCAAGCCATTATCCGAGATCAGAGAATTTGCGCTTTCCTGAGCCATTATGACAATTTATTATTATTATTATCATCATTTTACCATTTTTAAAAATGTCTAATTTTCCCGGGTTTTGCATTTACTACATTTTAAAAAAGTGCTTAATTGTTAAAAGAAAAAAATCTTTAAAACTCATTAGAAGAGATCATAGGAAACATTTTCAATAAAAATATTTTAAAAAAAAAATTAAGTGCTTGTTTGATTCATGTTTTTGAAAACTTTTATCGAGAACAGACTTTGAAAACACAAATAACACTAATTTGATGTTTTCTGAAAATTGTTCATGCTATTGGACTTTAGTATTTTATGTGTCTTATATATTTCTTAGAATAAGAAAAACTACAACATAAAACAGTTTTAAAGAACAACAATTAAACATACCTTTTAAGTATATGATAAGCTCTTAGTAATATGTTTTTAGAAGATATTACAAAACGGTTTCTAGCAAACTTGATTGAATATTACCTTTTAGCTCAATTAAAAAACAAAACATTATTCCAAATGGATAGAATTTCTCTCAACCTTCCTATTCCAATAGAACCTGGAATATTTAAAGCGTTTTGTCAAATTATTTTCCTGTGGGTGGGTGGGTGGGTGGGTGGGGAAGGAAAAAATAAATAATTGAGGGGGGTGCATGTTACAGTGAATTTGATGAAATAAACAAAAGCTTGACAAAGATGGATTTCATTTTCATGCATTAAAGAAATGGTAAGATGCGTCAACATCTTGACATTTTTAAAAATTAAAAATACGAAACCCAAACACGATGAATGGTGTCAACATCTCTGATGACCTTTCTCCATTCTCCTTCGAAAGAATGCTTTGAAAACTGACCATCACGAATCTAAAAGCTTATCGATTTACGGCTCACTCATTAACCTATTGGCCTGGACTGCTGGCTGGAATCCCAGAATTTTAATAAATTCATTTTTATATTATTAAAATTAAAATACTATAAATATATATATATATATATATATATATATATATATATATATATATATATATATATTAAATTTTATAAAATGAAATAAATTTAATATTTAAATGTGGATATATTCAATTATTTAATGTTACTAATCTACCATATATTTTTATTTGCAATCTTATCACATAACTAGTACTTGTCCCGGTGGTAACCTTGTATTAACCTGTAGTGAAAGATCCTGTGTTTGAATCTTTCTAATAGTTCTTTTTATGTTAATTTGTTTTCTCTACATACTCCATAAGTGTTTTCCCTTACACTTCACAAGTCCCACATTGGAAGCTTCATGCTAAAAGAGTATTTCATATAGCGGGTGTAATGAGTCGAGTATTATGTGCTCAGAGCCAATTCACAACTCGCTATGAGTTGATGAGTTAAGTTCTCGGCGGTGCCCACGCCAGTTGAACTTATAAAGGAGTTCGAGCGGCCTTCTAACGACTCGAACGCCGAAAGAAATAGCGAAGAGTCCCGCTTGGTTATAGCCTTATTTAAAGAAAATGTTCATCTAAAATAGCTAACATACATTCAGATATGTTTTAATGCCAAATTATGGAATATTCACCAACTTTGTGTTTTGCAAGTTTTAATTCAAAAAGGAGAAAATTCTAGTAAGAAAGAAGAAAAAAAGAGCAATTGCAGTTGTCTATTTCGTGACAGAGTTTTATGTGTTGTGACAAATGTCCAAGCAAATAGTAAAGAAACTTTGTCACGACAATATTTTCCGTCAGAAAACAAAGATCCGAATATCAATATGAGCCTGGCTCGACAAAGATAATGCTGTCAGCAACAAAAATGGGAAGAATCTAACAAGTCGTACCGAGACAGAAAATTATGTCATGACAAGGTTTTTCAGCAAGATGTCAACATAAGGAAGAATTTCGTGGACGAGAAGCCCGTCGACAAATGAAACAGAAGAAAGGTAAAATTTCGTCACGACAAGGATCTTCTATCACTCTATTAATCGACATTCGCAACATGGAAAATCTGTTGAGACAAAGGAAGAGCTTAAGAGAAAGACCTCTGCTACACAAGGTAATGTATGTCGCGAAGACCGAAAAAGCGTAAGTGACCGTCAGTGACAAGGTGAGGCGTCGCGACGCCGGCGAAGAAAATCCTGGCCGCGATGATAAACAAGGTCGCCACATGTGATGCTTCGCTTAGTGAAACCGACCTGGCCCGCATTAAAAGAATCCACGCTACATACTTCACTCAAGAGAGATTTTTCTATGTCGCGACAAGAATCTTAAGGTCGTGACATAGAGATAAACTAAACACTAATAAACAAGGTCGCGACAGACTTCTTCTATGTCGCGACAAAGATTCCAACACAAGGAAGAGAGGTCTTGTCGCGACAAAACAAACTAGGTCGAACACAAAGATAAGCTGAATACAGAAATATCCTATCGCGACATAAAAACTAGGTCGTGACAGAAAACATCGACAACACCAAGAGGCTATGTCGCAAGATCAAAATGAAGCTGCAACAAGAATCAAGTTAAGTGGCGACAAGACTCTGTCGCGACAGACTTTTTTAGTCGCGATAGAAATGATGAAAATACAAGAAACATTGTTTCAACAAGAACCAAATAGACATGTTGTCGCGACACCAACTTGAAGAAGCTGCACAGAAACACTGTCGTGACACAATTGTCGATGCCACAACATAACTATTCCATTAACCACACATAAGATTTTAGAGACATAGAACGGATAGAACGAAAGACCTTGCAAGACAGATTGTTAAAGAGCCAAAGAAAGATTTAATGCAACAGAGGAAACTCTGTCGCGACAAAATGAATATGCTGAAGAAAAGAATACTGTCGCAACCAAGGAAACTTTGTCACGACTGAATCCAAGCATAGCTGATACAGGAGTAGGTCTCTGGCAGATGGATCAGATGTCGCAACAGACTCATATAAAGATTTAAACTTTGTTGCGACAAACTCTGTGCTCGACAGAGATTACAATATGGGCCAGAAGTTTAGATATTCGCAATGTAGCTTCAAATTTAGGGCCCAAACTTATGGGGCTCTATAAATAGAAACGATTTGAGGAAAGTGAGGCAGCCAAGGTCGGACGAACCAGAGCTTCTGAGAGCCGAGGAATATTTTGTATTATTTATTTATTTATTTTTCTTTTTTCTCTTTTCTTCGTAGATTAGACTTAGCTTAGAACTTTCATTTGTTTGCTGGACTTGAAACAGTGAGTTGTTCAAAAGTTTAGAAGTTGGCTAAATTGTTGAAGTTCATTTCTTATTACTGTCTGAATTCAATGAAATTTAGATAAAGGCTGGAATTTATTTCTTCGGTTGATTGCAGTTGCAGTGGAATTTTCCTGATTAGTATTTCAGTGTTCACTGTAATCCAGGTTTTGAGAAATACAACTTCCGTTGGGAAAGATCTGATGTTAATTATGATATTTTCTACACAATTAGAAAGAAATTTCCTAGGTTGAGAGTCTTGAAATTATTTTGAATGGTGATGTCTATGTAGTGAATCGCTTCCCCAACATTAGAAACTTATACCCATCACTAATTAGAGATTCATGTTCATTTATGACTCATGGACTTAATCAGTTACTTGTAGGATATAATCCTCTTTCTAAGAATTGGGTATTTTTCCTTTCCAGTACTTCACACCCTTTTCTTAAGATCAAAACTACTGTCCCCATAAGATGTGATACAATGCAAGCCTCTAATATAATCAGATCTCAAATTCCATCAATACTGATGCAATTTTCTATCTCCTTGTTTAGATCTTTATTAACATAGGATCATAATCCTTTCATCGAAAAGAGGACAAACCTCTGAGAGATTAAACTGATATTTCATCAAACTATCCTCAAACCATGAGTAAGTTAGTGATCTATTTGAGTAATCTTTCAGAGTTCATTAGTTCCAAAGTATTAGTCTACCATACCCATAAAGAACTGCTCTATACCCTCAAGATTCCCCATCTCTGTGTCACGTAGAGGGCCTCTTGGAAATAAGAGCAAAATACAGTACTTTGTTTGGGTACACGGTACTAGTACTTGGAACAATTAAGTTAAAAAATAATACCAATCAAATAAATTCAAGAATTCTAACTAAGGAGTTCTTCTACTTTGTGCAGAAAAATAACAATCACCATCGGCCCATTCCCAAAGGGAGCTCAATCTTTCAAAACTGGTTCACATAAATAAGTGAGTAACTGATCAACAAAAATTCACCGAGAGATTGTAAACAAACCAACAATGAACCTCCATAAATTTTCTAAAATCCATTTAAAGTGCACGTGAGCGGTAGAGAAAGGTTTATAATGAATTCCAACTTGAAGTTGCACATCAGTTCATTATTCAAATCTAGAAATTAAACAGAAAACTAACTAAAAACTGCGCTCCAACTAAATCTACTAAAAAGGAAATAAAAGTAAAAATAAAGGAAAAACAAAAGAAAAATAATATACAAAGAGTCTTCAATACCTAGAAGTTCCTGATTTAAAGTTGTGCAGCTGCCCTAGATTCATCTATTTATAGAGCTTTAAATGATGGGCCGCACTTCAAGGCATAAATTATGGATCCTAAAATTTCTGGCACAAAATGGCCGCTTTGTCACAATAAAGAAAGTTCTGTCGCGACATGGTTCTTATCTTTGTCGCCGCTCCTCGCCGTGGCATGCGCCTGCCGCGACATATTTTCATGATATTTTCTTTGATTCTGTCGCGACATAGTTTGACTTTGTTGCGACATAGTTCTGTTGATTGTTGGTTGTTTTATGTTGCGACATGGTTGTCTTTTGTCGCGACAGAAATTTCCTTCTCCAACTTTTCAACTTTGTTGCAACAGTCTCTACTATGTTAAGACATCCTTTTTTTGGTATCCCTAATTTTGGGCTGCGGACAATATTTGCCTTTGTCGCAACAAAAGCCCCAAGAGGCATGGATTTGTTGTCGCGGATGCACTTTTTCTTTGTCGACAAAGGTTGTCTTGCCTTGTATTGCTAAGTCTAAACTTTTGTTGCAACATAAACGCTTTTGTCGCCAATAATGTAAATCTCTTGATTAAGCAATTTTATCACGTGACATAATCTTCTCCTCACGATACAGTAGATTTCGCTTCGCGCCTTATTCTGTCGCAACATGAGTTCCTGTGTCGCAATATTCATTTTGTAATTTTCCCAACTTTTGTCGCGACATTATTTGTTTTTGTCGAGATAAAATTCATCTCAACCTCAAGTTTTCTCTAGCGCAATAGAGAAATTCTGTGTCGCGACAAAGTCTGCGTATTTTTCATTGTTGACTCTGAATGCTGTGTCATGACATAGTTTTCTTCTGTCGCGACATAAAATCTGCCTTTATAACGACCCGTACCAAATAATACAAGTTTTTAACAAGTTTGACCAAGTTTGACCAAGTTTGACCAACTAATACTAGGTGGGGCCAAGTTGACTTTTTCAAGGATGAATAATTTTGGGTTGACTAAGACACCATTTCAGAGGCCTCTGCCGATACGAGTTCATAGATGGGTCAACGTCAAAATCCCACTACTTCGATAAGAAGCAGGCCTGGTAGTTCAAATGTTAGTATTTTATCGCTTTCAAGTCACCGATTTTACTCCGAACAACCCCAGTTCTAAATAAGCCTAGCTTTGATGCCAAGTGAGGATCCAACCCCAAACCCGAGAGAAAATCCCAAACCCCGAAACCCCGAACTAGGTCGCTTTTAACCCATTTTCAGCCGACGGTTTCGTACCGTGGGAGCCGACTCGCCACCACAACTCTACACGTGCCGGCCGTGGAGGAGCGCCACCACCGCACGACCGTCGTCGTGCGAAATTTCACTGGCCAGACGCTCTGACGCCCGGATCGTCGGCTGAACACTATGGTAAATGACCACCTGGTCGCGACTTTATTACTTTTCCTAGCCATTCCAGCCGACTCCATACCTCTCTCCCACCATTTGGACCTCTCCGAACTCATTTGTCCTTTTCTCCGCATTCATCACCGTTTGAAATATACTTCAAGAAACAAATTCGCCGATTGTTGGATCGAGTTTTCTCCGCCACCACAAAGAACCTTTCGACCTCAAAGTAGCGGGTACTTGATGTGTTCATGGTCTCTTGGCTTTCATTGATATGTGGTTTGTGAATTTTGACGCCGCTTGGGTTAGTTTTCCATTTTTAGGTCATTTAGGTAATTACCGAGAAGTGGACTAAATTGAGAGCACTAATTGGTCAAGTTTGGCAAAATTGAAGATGGATTAGTGAAATCGATGTTTTTATGAATTATCTGAAGGTCCAATTTCAGATATTAGGCTCTCGTGAAAAGCCCCAATTTTCGAGTACCGGCCCATAGTGGCACACTGTGTAATTGGACCTGTCGGAGTCCAATTTAGATGGTTTCATAGTTCTAAAGTTATTCTAAGGTCTTCTGGCATCCTAATGTTGTTGGTTCTTATTTGAGCCTAAGTGGTGTTTCATTCATATTATAGGCACTCACGAGTCTAGATTACTCTCATAGTGGGCAGGATCGAGCATCTATACTCGCGAGCGGTTTATATGCTTTAAAATGCTTTGGGGTATTATTATGATATAAAATGGTGGTAAATTATTTTATATGTACATTATTTGATCGAATGGTTGGTTATGCATAAATATAAGTATATGTTTTTATATAAACAAGTTATCATTTCATGTGGATTTTGTCAACATTTTAAATATTTGGAAATTTTATTGAGTTCGTGGATAAATTTGTATTTAAACATTTTGGTACATGGATTGAGGTTTTAAACCACTTTGAAAATTTATTGATTTAAGAAATGAATTTTGAGACTTTGTGAAATGATTATAATACAATATCGTTGGAAAAGTATATGTGAGTAAGGATACTGTGTTGGTCGTTATATTATAATACAGTATTGTTGGAAAAGTATATGTGAGTAAGGATACTGTGTTGGTCGTTATATTATAATACAATATCGTTGGAAAAGTATATGTGAATAAGGATACTGTGTTGGTCGCATTATAATCACAAGACGCTGAAAAGTATATGTGAGTGAAGTGATACTATATTCGCCGTTATATTATAATACAAAGACGTCGAAAAGTATATGTGAGTAAGGATACTGTGTTGGTTGTTAATTTATAATACAGTATCATTGGAAAAGTATATATGAGTAAGGATATTGTGTTGGTAGTTATATTATAATACAAGATTGAAAAGTACGTGTGAGTAAGGATACTCGTGTCAAGTCGTTATATTATAATACAAAGATCGTTTAAAAGATGTAGCAAGGATAATCGTGGTCGTTGTTAATTTATAATACAGTGTCAATGGAAAAGTATATGTGAGAAATGATACTATATTTGTTGTTAGTATTATAATACAAGACGTTGGAAAATATATGTGAGTAAAGATATCAGGTCAGTTGTTATATTATAATACAAAGATCGTTGAAAAAAGTATATGTGAGTAAGAATACCGTGTTGGTCGTTATATGTTGATGTACCATATGCTACTCGTGAGGATTGATTCAAAGATCCATATTATAGCGAAATGGGTTTGCCATTATGGTCGTGAGGTCGGATTCATCCAACTATACATTATTTCCACGATCGCGAGGCCTACATCTAATTCTTATTAGTCAGCTCTTGTGATGGCCTGCTTACCCAGAGGTTTATTCATAAGCCACGTGATCACCCTAAGTGCATCCCCCGGGAGGCTTATTAGTTACCACTGATGGCTCCAAGCATCTGAGTGTTTATTGCTGACGTTACTACGAAGCATCTTGAGGTTATTAGTTGCCACGTGATGGCCGGGTTTACTCGGAGGTTTATTAGTTGACATGTGATGGCCGGGTTTACCCGGAGGTTTATTAGTTTCCACGTGATGGTCGGGTTTACCCGGAGGTTTATTAGTTGCCACGTGATGGCCAGTTTACCCGGCGTTTATTAGCTTGCCACGCTACGGTCGCTTACCCGGAGGTTTATTAGTCGCCACGTGATGGCCGGGTTTACCCGGAGGTTTATTAGTTGCCACGTGATGGCCGGGTTTACCTGGAGGTTTATTAGTTGCCACGTGATGGCTGGGTTTACCCGAAGGTTTATTAGTTGCCACGTGATGGCCGGGTTTACCCGGAGGTTATTAGTTGCCACGTGATGACCGAGTATACCCGGAGGTTTATTAGTTGCCACGTGATGGCCGGTTTTACCCGGAGGTTTGTTAGTTGCCACGTGATGGCCGGTTTTACCCGGAGGTTTATTAGTTGCCACGTGATGGTCGGTTTTACCCGGAGGTTTATTAGTTGCCACGTGATGGCCGGTTTTACCCGGAGGTTTATTAGTTGCCACGTGACGTGAGGTCAAGTTTCTACCTAACGGTTATACATTATTTTGACGATCGTGAGGTCAGTTTGCCCGACCGTTTATTACACCGGTTTTGCCACGGGTGACGCGAGGTCGGGGTTTCATCCAACTATATATTATTTCCACGGTCGCGAGGCCTGGGTCACCGACGGCCCATCATTATTATTATTACCACGACACCTTCGAGGTTGAGGGTCATGAGGCCGGGAGTCTCACTCGCTATGAATAATATATGGTATGGTATATGACGGGTATATTGTACCTGCATATGATGGGCATATGGTACCGCTTACGTACTTAGATACACAGACGGTGCTATGACGGCATATGGCACTATTTATGACGAGCATATGGCATCACGTATGATGAGCATATGGTACCCAGATATGACGGGCATATGGCAACTGCTTATGACGAGTATACGGTACTAAGATACGACGGGCATATATGATTACCAGATACGATCGCATATGGCAATTCCGCTTATACGAACATATGGTACCAGATATGATGGGCATATGATATAAGAGGCGACGGGTATATGGTAACCTGATTATGATGAATATATGGTATGGTATATGACGGGTATATTGGTACGGCATATGACGGGCATATGGAACTAGCTTTTATGATGAGCATATGGTACCCAGATATGACGGGCGTACGGTACCGCTTTATGATGAGTATATGGTACGATTTATGATGAGTATATGGTATGGTATATGATGGGTATATGGTACGGTATATGATGGGTATATGGTACGGTATATGATGGGTATATGGTACGGTTTATGATGAGTATATGATGGGTATATGGTATGGTACATTTTGGCTCTGAAAGTAAGCCATAACCATTTCAATAATTATGGTTATCATGGGTTCATGATTATTTGTACATGAGGTTTTTACATTATGCTCAATTTTATATTAGAATAAATTCAGTTATAATTTCGGTTAAATTTGAGCGTGGATTTCATATTGTTGACTTGGTATAAGTTGGGTTTTGTGGAATGATTTTTAAATGGGGAACTTTGCAAAAGAGTGGACGTGAAGTCTTGAGAGAAGGAATCTTTGAAAATAAAAATATTATTTCCCTTATAAATTATGCCACTCACTGAGATTTATTATCTCACGTTTTATTGTTTTAAATCACTCCTGTGACCGTGTAGTGTTCAGAGAGACTAATTCGCGCCGCCTTCTACGCCACTGCCAGTTTCAAGCACCGCAGATTCTATCAGATCTATCCGCCTTATTTTTATCGGACTTGATGTGTTTCATTTGTACTCCTCAAATTTACAAACACTCTTATAATGCTCGATTTTTTGGGTGATTAACTCATACGAGTCCTTATTATGTGTGTTTGTGGTTATGATCACAAGAATATAAGTTATTGTGGAGTTGAGTTGTGGATCTTTTATATGTAATGGGTATTATATTATTGCATGTGCTTATTTTCTTTCTTAAAGTAGGTTCCGCTGATAGTCCCTGTGGATTGTACAAGGATCAGCTGACCACTGAGAACCCCGAGGGTATCCCGGTCTGGTCTTGTCACTCTTGGTCTTGTCCTAGTTGAAATGTTTGTCGTAACATAGAGAACTTTGTCGTGCACATTGTTTCATTGTTTCGCCATTTCTATCGCAACAGAAAGGTCTTTTCGCTTATTGCAGTTCATTTGATGACTTCGTTTCTTATGTCGCGACAAAATTGTATGATGTTGCAACAAGGTTCCAATGCCATTTGCTTTATCAATGTCGTGATAGAGTAAGGAATGTGACGACATTCTTCTTCATGAGCTGCTCCCACTGTGTCGCAATATAAAAATCCATTGTCGTGACATAAATTATTCAAATTCCATTCCTTAAATTGTGTCGACAAATTTCATTTATGGTTTGGCGCCACTTTAACTTTGCTACACATACTGCTAGTTATATTTGAATTCTTTTGCAACATTCTGATACTATGTCCCGACATAGTTTGCTACCTTGGCCAATTTTTCTGTTTTTCTTACTGGAATTCTCTCATTTTCATATAAAACCTACAAAACAAAAAGTCGCAAACTTCTTCCATAATTCGGGAATCAAATGCACCTGTTGTAATGATTGTAATATTATGTTTGTATCATCGTTGATAATCATTATACCATTAATGATCCCAATTTATTCAAATCGGTGTTAAGACAGATAACCCATCAATCCACTACACTCTTCCAACACACTTACACTTTCATCAAATTCAAATTTGTTTCTTTTCTAGAAACAGACAAAGAAATTTTGATATTTTGAGAAGTCTTTTATGAATCTTCTATAGAATCCCGCATTTCCTAAAAAACTTCTAATTCCTTTCACTATTGTAGGTGGTAGTAGAGTTTCGATGACATAAACCTTAGCTTGGTCAATTTCCATCCCAACTATAGATATTGTGTCCCAAGACAATTCCTCCTATTACCATGAAATGACATTTTTCCCAATTCAAAGCTAAATTCTTGTCTTGGCACCTTTGTAGTACAGTCTCTAGATTTTTTAGGCAATGCTTAAAACTGGATCCATACACTGAGAATTCATCCATAAAAAGTTCCATAGCCTCTTCCACCAAATAAGAGAATATGGACATCATTCACATTTTGAAGGTGGCAGGAGCATTACATAACACAAATGGCATCCTTCTAAAAGCAAAGGTGCCATATGGACATGTAAAAGTAGTTTGCTCTTGGTTCTCAATGGCTATGACAATTTGATTATAACTTGAATACCCATCAAGAAAATAGAAATGGGGGTGTCCTGCTAACATGTCTAGCATTTGGTCAATGAAATGTAAAGGATAATGATTCTTTCTTATAGCAGTATTCAGTTTTTGGTAGTCTATACACAACCTCTATTTTGTCACAGTTCTTGTTGTAATTAATTCATTCTTCTCATTTATGATAACAGTGAATCCACCCTTCTTAGGAACCACATGAACTAGGCTCACCTAAGGGCTATCTGATATTGCATAAATGAAATGCTATCGTACTAAAGTATTTTATGTGTCCTATATGTTTCTTAGAATAATAAGAAAAACTAGAACATAAAACAGTTTTTAAAAATAGCAACAGTTTTCATAATGCTTTTTTGGCACGTTGCTCACTTAATTCCTGAAAAAGAAAATACACCAAATTGATGCGGATAAAGCTGAGAGCTCTAACATTTTTGAAAGCCAGTGATTTTCTCTCTTGTGCAATACTAGTTGCTTTGACCAGAGTGTATCCTTGTTCTACTGTGTCCCATTAATCATGAGCCATTAGTAAGCCTTAATTTATGGAAGTCTAAGGCACATTAAGTGTTACAAATACATTAATAGTCATTATAGAATTACGTAAAACAAAGAAATTTTTGAAATAGGAAATACATTTTTATTTTTAGACAATGCATTATGAATTTTTGAGCATTGTTAACAAGAAAGATAACAATCCATTGCGTAAACATATACACAAAAGAAATTAGCAACATCTTCTTGGGATGCAAAGGTGGCCAATCCTGCGCTTACTTTCACCTCCTTCTTGATATGTATAAGGGCAAGTTGGGACATAGGAATCCCTTAAATCCGAGCTCCAGTACATACCGATTGCTGGTTGAGTACATAGTCCAAGTAGGAGTGGAATTCTCATATCTACTGTGTGTAATGCGAGTGTAGTTTTCAATATCCTCGTTCTTATATATGTCACGCGTGTTAATATCGACAGTGAATATATCTCCATAAGGCCTCACAGAGTGCAGGGACAGAGGTAAAGAAATTGGATCAACAGATACTGCGGCAAGATCCGCAGACACAGCAATGCTCCTTCCATCGGGACTGAAGCATGGATGGTTCACATGCCCTGCAATATCATATCCACTTTTTATCACTCTACCCAAACGTCCGATCGGTCGCCTTTCACTCAGATACACCGCAAAGTATCCTGGGTCGCTTCAATGCTCTTCCGTGCATCTCTAGGCTTATCGCGGTTGACGAAATAACATTTATCCAATCTCCCTCTTGGGACCATTGCATGCCAGTCCAAGCCCCTCTTGTTAGCCGTCTTATTTTACCACCCGAAAACTCCCCTATTTTTGCATTCTCCATTATGTATAGATTCTTGTATCTCTTATCCCCTCCATTTCTTGTGGATCGAAAAACCAATCTCCTTCCTATCACAATTTTGAACCCATTTGTACAAGAAAATATTAGAAACCATAACATATATGACAAAGGTCCTTAATTTGTCATTCAAAACAAAAGCATAATATATAATAATTAATTATAATGAACCAAACCAAGTTACCTTGTGGATCGGTAGATGGGAAGGCATTATTGAACGACCCTCTTGTGAGAGGTACAGTCCTAATATTATCACTAGACACATTGGACACATTAGGGATAGCATGGATTTCCAGTGGTTTGTCAGCGTTGAAAGAAGGTCCCATGCACACATAGAGTGTATCCTTCTCTGGATTTTGGTTCCAAACTGCTGAGAAGATGTTGTCTGGGCCTTTGTCTATAGAAAATAACATAAAACCCCATCATCATACATATATGACAAAGATAAATAATAACAAAGATATACGCAATGTATGTATATATTACATCGAAGACCATGCGCACTCCTTCGGAATCAGCTAACCACACTGATTTGAACTCATTGTCAACAAATGCAAGCTTGGAGCCATCCGAGGAAATTGTTGGAAACACGCCCGACACCCTATTCAGCTCTACATGTCGTTTTGGAGATTTGAGGTTCTGGAAATATCTATGCATATCCTTTCCACTCTGCACAAGGAATGAAGAATCTTATTATCTCAAATTAAACATATTTAATTATATAATGTGGTGGCTAAAACTGAACATGTATACGCACGCACCTTGAGACGGGGACTTTTGCAACGATGGTAACCTATGCGATCCCCACCATCTATCACAAAGGGGTTGTAATGGTCAGTCTTTGGTCTAGTGTTTCGAGTGATTTTTATGGATTCATGCCCTGGTGCCGTTATATCAAAAATCTCAATATGTCGATACTGTGCTGTTACACGATCTTCATTAAACTTTGATTTCTTGCGGATGGTTGCCACTGCCACTTCGGTGTCTTTGATGGCCGCAGGGGTCATCGCATCGATTCCAACCGGTGTCACACGGTGTGTTACTCTTGTTTCACCATTCCTAATGTCGTCTCGGAAAACACCCCAAAATCCCTCTTTTTTACGATGGAAAAATATTATATTGTCGCTTCCCCACGTGGGCCACCCACCATTTCTTAAAACTCTCCGACGCCCCACCTGGGAATTCCTTATGTGCATCAATACGTATATGCTCAGTATGTAGATGTTCGATCTCACCCTGCCAACCGTTTCTTTCAATGATGCCACTGCCATCTTTTCCCAGATGGTGACACGGAGGGGCTCAAATCAGATGCTCCTGCAATATGGGTTTACTTATTTGATTGATACAGAATGAATGGTAGAGAAAAATTGTTAATTTTATATGTTCATCATCTAATATATAAATGTCAGCAGCATGTGCACCGTTAAAATAACTAGTATATATATGTGTGTGGAAATGATCCAAACCTCAACTGCTCTTTCACCTTATGTTACGGGGCTTGGTGTTGTTGTGGCCTTCGCTTAAACAAAGTCTTTAATTATCAAACTTCTTCAAATTAAGTCTTTGTTATTATTCTTTCTATTATTTATTATTTGCATCTGTACGCACGTTCGTATGTTAAAATGAATTAAAATCGTACCTCTACATATCTCCTTGATAATTCCTCTAATTCACGAGCTTTTTAGGTTAGGACTCTATATTCATGCTGCTACTGCACAGTCAAGTCAACTTAGTCATTTTTAAGTGGGCTCAAAATCAACCAGCGTATTTTTAGTCTTTGGTATCTTATCAGGAAAACTTTAATCGGACCTCTAATTAGTTATCTTTTCAAGTCGATTCTTTATCAAAAAATGTTATCCAGAACTGAATTTAGATATATCCCTTAAAATAAAAAATAGAAGCTTAATCCTAGAATTAAAGACAAGATTACACACTATCCTTAGATAACATCATACTTAATAATTTCTTAAGTATAGACTTTGATACCACATTATAACTGGTACGTAGGCAAACAAAAAAGAAAATCCAAGAATGGTACGAGTCATAAACACTTGTTCCCTCTTTCAGCCCCAAAAAGCATACATAAAATTTTTATTCCTACTTAGGTCCCAACAACACTCAAATTCGTGTAACACCAATTTCAGTATTGTAATTGGTAAATTTTCTTTATACCTAACAAGTGAAATTTTTAATTTTACACGAGACATAAAAATAATAAAAATAATAAACAATAAAAGAAATAGAAATAAAAGAATGAGGCAGAGAGGGGGAATTATTTAAAGGAAGCTAACTATATAGGTACCTTCAGGGGTGAGGCGCTTAGTTTCCCCAGTCCTAAGATTGGTTTTATAAACCGCAGTCCATGGTTGACGACGATCTTCTATAGGTTTCATGGTGGAGGCATAGACCAGATAAAGGTCGGCAGTCCCATTTCCTACCTTATAACCACCCGCAATACAACCACTGTCTTCCATCCGAACGCCACTGAATGTGCCGTAAACATCAACAAAACTGTAGACTCAACTCGTGGACATGGGTCATCTTCCTCTTCCTCATCATCGCTCGCCATCATCATCGCCACATCATAATTACTATGATCATCGCCTCATCATAATACTATCATCATCATCATAACTATCATCATCGTCATCATCACATTGATCATCATCATCGTCATCATCATATGTTAAACCAGAAAAACTTATGAATAGATCAGGAAATTGGGAGAAAATCACTCGCTTTATCGAGAACAACCGCTATTATAGAAAATACAAACAAGCTGAAACAAGAAAACAACAACCCACGTTTAACAGATCCTAATAATGTGGTATGACTAAATCAGAACAAACAACCATCCCTTAACAATAGGGACTTATTGACTGAGTGATAACCAATCACTAAAACAACCCAATATCTAGAAAAACTTAACAATTCCTCCCTTAAACTGAATGCTGCTATAAGCACTCAGTTTATATCCATCTCAGAACAAACTCCCAATAGCCCTCGTAGCTTCAAAAAAGCATCCAACTTCAGTGGTTTAGTCATCACATCAGCCAACTGCTCCTGTGTGCCACAATGCACCAACTCCACAGTACCAGCCTTTGTGAGCTCTCGAAGGAAATGGAAACGCACATCTATGTGCTTACTACGACCATGCATTACTGGGTTCTTTGAAAGTTTAATTGCAGAAATCAAGCATCACAATGAATAATAGCCGGGTTTGCCTTGATTCCGACCCACTCTTCCTAACACCCTTTCAACCATACCGCTCGGCACGCACACGGCCGCAAAGTGATACCCCGCCTCCCGTGGGAAGATAGACTTACTATTGGTTGCTTCTTTGATGACCAAGATATTGCTCCTGAACTCAATAAAAACACATAACCTGAAGTACTCTTCCTTTCATCCAAATCTCCAGCATGATCACTGTCCGTGTAAGTAA